>VWZP01005355.1:30800-64040 GCA_013396995.1 Dicaeum eximium | reverse complement strand
TAATTAATCTATTACATTTAACTAAAGTACACACAAAACCCCTACCTACTGACTTTGTAAGATTTTGCTTTTTAGAGGTTAGGCTTATGGCAAAGAGAACTGGTAACAGATCAAGAGGGATCCAGCTAAGGAGAAAGGGTCATTTGGAATATCTGATTATATGTATATGTGCTGATGAGAAGCAACAGCAGAGAAGCCTTGGGAAAAAAGTATCTTTTGATCCACGGTACTTTTTGTCCAAAATATAGACAAAACCAGCAAATGCTACAATAAAACTCAGAGTAATTGATGCATTTCTAAGCAAATAGATATTTATGTTTAATTGTAATAATAATAATTAAAAAAAAAAAAAAGATGTGTCCATCAAAACCAGGACCTTGCCTCTAGGGGTGCTCAGTAATAGATGCTTGGAAATCAATGCCTGGAGCCAGTGATATTTTTCTCATTGTGCCCACATCTCTTTTGATGCTCAGCAAATTGCTTCTTCACCTGGTGATTACAGCCAGACCTGTCCTTCAAAAATTCACCTTCATGGAACCCATATTTTTTTAACCTTGCTTTCAAAAAGAATGTTGAATCACAAAAATGGTGGAAATCAGTTTGTTTCCACTGATTCCTTGGAAGTATCACTAATTTACAACCAACCATCTCCCAGTTCTTATGAAGTCGAAATTGCAAATCAATGCAGGAAAAAAACACAGTAAGGGAAACCTATAATGAGCCTCTAAAAGTCCTCTGTTTATGAAGTCTCATCTTTGCAAATGTTAATCATGACACTTGAAACATGGACAGAAGAGAAAACAACTACCTTCATCTCCTTATTCTCACTCACTGTACCTTTATGCCATATAGAAAAGTTCAGAACACTTCACTGTCTTTTCAGCTATCATTTTCCAAAACTATTTCCTCTACTTCCTGCTTCTTTTTACAATTTTCACCTTTGTAATGACATTGTGGGTGATCCACCACTGCACTTCTAAACTTCACCTTGCTTCTTTCTGACCAAGTCCTGTTAATCACACCCAATCTAATAATAGCAGTGTTAATAACACCTTCTGATACAATATCCTCCTCCACAGGCCTTCTATGTTCTTCGGATGGCTAATGTCTTGTTAAAACTTTTTTTACTTATTAATTTTGTCTGTGACAGAGCTTGATTAGCTTCTAAATTACCGTGTTCCTATTTTTAGTGCACTATGCCCCTACCCTTCACACACAGTTTAATCCCAAAGTATTAATTCGTCTCTATATAATGCTGACTTGTCTTTCTCCAGGTATCCTAAATCTTCCTGTTTTCATTTGAGGTCCATCTACCTTTGTTTTAACTCTTATTACCTTTCTCATTACTTTTACTGCTCTCTGTTCTCCATTGACGGGCACAATTGCTTTGCAACAGCCACGGGTAGTGCTGGGGAGGTGAAGGGTCAGGTTCACTCTTTGATAGAACTGACCTCACGTCCCGCTCAAATTAGGAATTGCAATGATGCACCGAGCCGGGAGACGGCGGGAGGGGGGAGCTTTCCGTCCCCGATCACTCCGGGGTAAGCTGTGAACTCAGCTATCCGCAGAAGTAAGAGTCGGGAGAAATGTCTCTTTGCTGCCGCTTTGCACGCTGACACTTGTCAGACCCTGCCTCAGAAGCAGGAGTGGGGAAGGCAGCGACAGCCACTCGGCCAAGTGGCCCCGCCGGGCTGAGCAGGATGCTCGTCCTGAGGTGAGCACGGCTCGACTGTGCAGAGGAGGTGCTCAGGGCACTCCAGCAGCAGAGCATCACACTGCTGTGGCTTTTTTTCCCAATGGTGCAACCTTTTATCTGTTCAAATCTGTACCAGTTTGGATCCTCTCTTCCTGTGCATCTCTTGCAATATCATTTGTAAGGTTTAAGTGGTCAAAAATTAAGGTTGCAACTCTTTAAATAGAATCGGCTGATCAGGAGTGAAGAAAGAATGGAAGAAAAACAAAGAAGTAGAAGAAGAAAGAAAAAGATACAGGCTAGGAAACTTAGGACAGTCTTGATCTCCCTTCTTCCCCTTAAATCCCACAATTGTCCATGAGACCCCAAGAAGTTGGCAGATTGGACTGACAGCAGGACTTGAGCCAGCATTGATAATGATCAGATTTATGATCAGATCTGTTCGATTTCTGTCAGAGCGCCAGTGGAAGTCTGACCACACGGCCTGTGCTGGCAATTTCCTTCCTTCAGAACTCTGCAAATAAAGATATATAGGACACCCAAGTCAGATTTTTCTCTGGAGTTAATTTCTCACAGAAATTAATCAGACATCAAGCTGAGCTACTTTTGAAATTTAGTGTAGCGTGAATCTTGTCATTTTTAAGTCTTACTAGTACAGCTGCAGAATGCTCAGTAGTCTCTGCAGATCCTGCCAAACCACCACAAACCCATCACCAAATACTTCCTCCAGTCTAACACCCTTGAGAAAGAGATGATTAGTCATCTTAAACAGTTGCTCCTTTTTGGACTGGTGCTGAATGAATAATATTTTCTTGCTTTAAATGTGTTCCTTACTGGAAAAAAAAAAAATTAGAGAGATATCAGAAGTTTAATATGTGATATGCAGAATTTCAATGTAAAATGTTGATGTGAGAATCTAATAGAACATGTAATGGAAAGTCCTGTGCTGTTTTTGTCTAGAGTAAAGTAAATAATATTTTTTTTTTTTTTTTTTTAGTTTGTAGTACTTTGGGGCCCTGTTTTGGACTTGTGCAGGAAACAGAGATGATAATAGAGATGTTGTCATTATGCTGAGCAGGGCATGCAGGGTCAAGGCCTTTTCTGCACCTCAGGCCATCCCACCAGCCAGGGGTGCATAAGGAGTCAGGAGAGGACACAGCTGGGACAGCTGACCACGACAGACCACAGATACATTACAGATCATATTTTGTCATGCTGAGCACCTAAAGCTGGGGGAAGAAGAAGAAAGAGAGATCATTTGGATCCCAAGTCACCACTGCATGAGATGGAGCCCCATTCTCCCAGGGATTAAATGTCTGAACACCCTCCTTCCACTGGGACTTGGTGGAGGAATTCTTTGTTTTGCTTTGCCTGTGTATGTGACTTTTGCTTTATCTGTTAAACTGTCTTTATCTCAATCCTCCAGTTTTCTCAGTTTTACCCTTCTGATTCTCTCTCCCAGCCCAGTGGGGCAGAGTGCACACACAGTGGGGCTCTGTGGGGCTGAGATACTGTCTGCAGTTAAACCAAAGAGATCCAAAGCAGGGAATGATGGAGATCTGGTTGTACCGCGCCACCTGTAATAAGAACTGAGGCGGGCAAGAGACCAGGACGGAAAAAGGAAATGACAGAGCAGAGAAGGCCAAATGTCTTAGTCTGAGAGCTCCTGGGCTGTCATGTTGCACCTGAGCAGCCCACCTGCACAGTTCCCATCCTATTCCCATCCTTTGGCAGGGCTGTCCTGAGCCCACCCACATTGCTGAAGCAGTGGTAACATATGCCCAAATCTCTTTGCAACATTTGATGTGTTGTGGCAGGAGGCATCTGGCTGGTCATAAGCATATCCTTCATACTTTTTTCTTCTCTGCATGACAGCTGCTCTTCACATCCAGCAGACTTCATTTCACCTGCAAAGAGGACATCTGATGCACAGCAGCTGCCAAACATTTCTAAAGAACAGCACTCTTAGGAAGGCCTGCTGTATTCCCTACAATATATCCACCCAGAAAATGCTATGGCCTTGCCATGCATTCTCCATTCTTTCAACACTTGGGTAAGAACAGGAGCTATTTTTTTTTCCCCCTCATCATTTCATCAGGATAGGAGAGCAGCTGCTTGTCTCCATTCCACTATGGTACATCAGAACAGATGTATGAAACACCTCAGCACCAATGATGCAATGCCCTGGAAAATTAATGTGATTGACTTCAAGTGCTGAGGCAAAAAGATCAAGATAACCTTGCCAAGCAACCCCTCTCTTCCATGTCACCCAGAAAGTCTCTGCCATAGGCCGCCTGAAGGTTTGGCTGACTTTCACCCATGTGGAACAAAACAGCTTCAGAAATTTTGGGGCGGAATATGCTAAAGTGATTTAATCTTCTGCCTCCACACTGCATCTGATGCATTGGTCATTTGCATTAATGCTATTGTAATTGCTTTATTGAATATGCTGGCAGAATATACTCGTTCCAGGTATACTGAAGACATGGGGTTGATGGCTTGACCTTGCAGCTCCTTGCTGGAATGTAACTCCAGCGTGCGGAAGGAAGGCAACGAGTTCCTCTCCTAAGAGGTGACTAATCAGTATCCAAAATGAGTCTCCCATAGACGTTTTGCTTAACAACAAATTTAATGGAAAGGCTCCTTGTAACACAAAGGGAGATGAGCCACACATTCTACAGCTTTGATAATCAAATCATTATTTTTGTAGCCTTAAGGGATATCTGCTTACAGCAGAATTCAACATATAGTTTAATTTACTTATCTGATCTTTCTCTGCACATGAATAGCTTCTATTTCTTGCCCTATTTCAAATTTCCTTACATAATTCAAATGGCATCACAAAGTATGTATGTGTGTTTTTGTACTGATGATATTGACAACTGACTAAAGGAAGGTTTTATTTCTCTGTTCTTCTTGTCTCTTTCCCATTCCCGCTATTCAAGCTGCAGCTCAAAAGGATTTTTTTTTTTGTGATCTTAATTCTGCGACAGTGTGATTATTATTAGTGTTTTAAATTCTAACCTCTGATCCTTTTCATCTCTTTTATTGTTGTGCTTTTTCTAATCCCTAAGTCTTATAAAGTGTTTCTCATCTATACGTCTTAAAACGCTTTACAAAGGAGACTGGAAACTATTCTCACTTGACATGCTGGGGACTGAGGCACAGAGAAGTGAAGGGTCAAAAAAATACAGGAAAACCAGTACTGAAAAATACTCCAGTTTCTTTTCCAAGAATTTTCCCTCTCTAATTAATTGTGTTGCTTTCCTTACAGGATTTGAACACACATATCAAAATCATTAGAATTGTAATAAAAGTCTTCCTTTCTTTTTCTCATTTATTGTCTCCAAATCCTATTTTTTTCTCTTTTTCCTCTTTTCAATGTTTTTTTAATGTTACTACCTGTTTGTTTTAAGATTTTTTAAAGAAAGTAGAAATGCAAAAGAAAAACTCTAATGCAATTAGCACCTCTCATTATAAGTGGTTTTGCAAAGTGCATGTAGGTTAAAAATGCATGGACAGTCTGCTAGTTAATGTCTGCAGCTCCAGAGAATCAGATTTTCTGCTGTTCCCAAGTTAGAAATATAAAGAAATTGCACAAAATGAATCCCAAACATAAATGTGGCTAAGTGTGATAGCATGGGTGACAACAACTTGATAATGTAGAGCTCATAATGAGACACATATATATGGTCTTATCACCCCAAACAGCTCTACCCTGCTGATTCGGGTAAAAAAACCCACATCAACAACAAGTAAAAAAAAAAAAAAAAAAACTTTTCGACCATCTCAGCGTTCTCTTGCTCATTACACGGACCTGTCAGAAATGACAACTTGGCCAAGCCCAGTTATACCATGCTGACAAGGTGCTGTATATGCTTTTCTGCAATAATGTCAGCTTTAAGGTGCAATGTACTTAGGGAAGCTCATTTCTATGATTGGCCCAAAAAGAGCCATTTGCCCTGTTGGTGGGGTGAGGCAAAACCTTAGTTTCCTTTAAATTAGGAGTAATTTTCACAAAGATTGTTTTTGGAAAACTGGCTTAAAATAGTGGAACTTTCATTTTTCATTTTTGTTAAGAGTCTGATTACTGGACAATTGTCTGATGATTTTCTTTTAGTGTCTAAAACAGCAATGATATTATCACTAATATCTGACATATTTCAGAAATATCCTGAATGCAACCAAATAAAATTGCATTCAGGGACATATGCTGGCAATCCACTATAAATAAGGAGATGTAATATAAACACGACAATCTAAAGGGCAATGATGCAATAAATGTAAATTACAATACCAGGAGGATGAAAGAAAAGGAATCCTGAGCTCCATTTGCAGAACTGCAACGACGGAATTTTAGGGGAATGAAATTGTGTTAAGGACAGAGCGCCGTGAAGCTGGAAAGGGAATATGTCACGTTCCAAACAGGTGCAACGGGCGGTGGAAATGACAACCAATGGTTTATAAGTTCTAACACTGGGTGTGCACAAAGGCAAGGCACACCAACCCACAGCAATCTGAGTGCTGGAAAGGCAGTGAGCCACTGTGATCCTGGAATTACTGGAGTGCAGGGGTTTCAAGCCTTGCTGCAATGAGAATTCTCTTTGGCTGTTCCAATAGCACCTGAGGGGTTCAATTTCTGATCCCAAGCACCTAGATTACATGTCTGGAAATAATGATGTGCATTTAATAATATCTAATTACCTACTCCTCCCCTTTGTTTCTACTGTGTAAATGTGTTTCCACTTGGACTGAGAATTATGTCAAACACCATTCCCTGTGCTAAAGTGTCCACACACCTAGTCAGCAACAGACTCAGGTATATATTACCCTTGTGCAAACCTAACCTCTACACAGTGTAGAAAACTCAGAATTAGTTTTTCTAAGAGACAAATGATGTATTAGAATGACGCACTGCCTGATGCCATACCTCCCTCTGCTGGTAAAGTCACCGACTGCCGAACGTGTTAATCTTTAGCAGAAAGATTTCCCAGGTTTCAATTTTCAGACTAAAAGGTCATAGGTTTGATTCACGGCATGGTGCTATTATGTAGACTAACATCCACTTCCTTCATCTTCAGCACAGAAATTGTCACTGGAACAGTGACCTCTCAGCTAAAGGCAGCAATGTGCCTTGCACCCAGGAGTTGAAACAAATGAAGGTCTAAGAAGAAAAAAGAAAAATAATAGGAAAAAAAAAAAAAAGGTATGGAAATGCCAAAGGATGGTGCTGTTCAATGAGTGTGGCAGTTCTCAGAGATTTGAGAATTACCAGACCAGGAGCTTCATCCTTCAATGGCTAAACCTTTGATCAGTACTGTTTGCAAACACTGAAAAATGTTTTAATAAATGCACAGTGAGAACATGCTAATGATGTATTTACAACCTTTTAGAATTAAATATCTAAGTAGGAAATTTGTCAAGAGTTTCATTTGAGTTACTGGAATTTATTTCATCCTGATTGAAATGTAGAGAAGAATTCATGATTTTTCGACTATCACTTTTTACTTTTATTTTCCACTAGAACAAATATGTAATTAAATAAATAAACAGAAAGAAAAAAAATTCATCCAGCTGTCAGTGCACCAAGACACTCTTGTCACTGGAAATAGATATGTCTGCTCCTTTGTTGTAAATGCCACTTCATGGAGATATGATGGGTTACTCAATCTCCAAACAGCACCAGGAGAAAAAGATGAAAGACACTTTTGCCATAAATTTGTGTTTCTTGCATGTAGGCAGTAATGGCAAGGTCAGTTAAGCAGCAATTTTTACTCTCCAAAGATGTTCTTAGTAGGTGGACTAGATTTTTGAAACACCATCTCTTTCTGTATTTTTTATATTGGGGGTTGAGATGCTGAGATAACAGAGGTCTTACTTTGCTTGCAACACCTTGAGAGATGCATTGAGGAGTAACTTTTGTCCTGACAATTTAGCTTTCACTCAGAAATGCTCCAGCCATCCACATATAAAGGAGAAAAATAACAAAGTGACCCCAAACTAGCCTAATGTATTTTTCTTATGTTACAGACTGGGGAAAAACAGCAGCAACAACAATAACAAAACTCACAAAAACAAAACACTTCACGATGAGATAAATTTCTAAAGTTGACAGATATGGTCAGTGTTACATAACCATTTTAGTAACCATACATGTTTTAGTGCTTAAAGTTGCAGAATTACCCCAGCTTTTTTTTTCTTGAAGCCTTGTTCAGAGGCAGAAAGAAAGACAAGACCTCAGACACATAAACAGGAATCAGCTGCTACATGAATGTTACTTTATTTCGGACTTGGCATCAGACCCTGAAATCTGTTTGGCAAATTGCTGCCTGGTCTATAATACATGAACTCACCTTAGACAGCATAATGAAGGAACTCCCAAATGCTGAAATGTGGTCTGTGGGAGAAGCCCCTTCTGTAAGGAGCAGATGTCTGAAAATTATCCTCCAGCTTCAGGCAAGTTCTGTCATGTCAGAGACAGCACTTACTCACACAAATAGTCTCAACCCCTGTGGTGGGACTGTTTCTGTGGATCAAAATCAATGGGTTTTGTAATGTAGGTACCGTTCCTGAAAGGAGGAATCTGACTCAGGCAGCAGCTCAAAGCCCTGCTGGCATTGTTGCAGGGATGCTCACACACAGCACTGATTTGGGCATGCACGTGCAGGCAGGTGAACCACAGGACAAGTGGCACAAGCCATCCCAGGAACAGAAAATGTCTGTCATCTCTCTTTTGTTGTCAAAATGGCTTCTCCTTCAACGGGGACATTAGTCCAGCCTTGTTTTCTGCCTAACCTTTCCAAAATAGCTCCTTCACAATTTTATCCTAACACAGAGGGGAAAAAAACCAAACCAAACCAAAACAAATCAAAAAACCCCACCAACCTCTTGAAAAACACCTGAAAATATATATTGCTTTCCTTCTCCCAAAGTTAAATCACCTCTTTCCTCTGCTGCTAACCGTGTAAAACACCCAGCAATGTTCAGGAGGCAGGACACGGATGGCTGTTGCCTGTTTGGAGACGGCAGCATCCTCTGCCTGGATCCAGGGATAACCAGGTCCTTTCTCCTTAGCTGCTGGGGAAAGGGGCGATGGCAGCCCGCCCGTGCTGTCACGCTGCGGAGGCTGACGAGCAATTAGGAGCTTTAGGAGGGGCAGAGGGGCGGGAGCGGCCCGAGAAGCCGCGCTCGGTGCCGGCTGCCCGCGCTCCCGGCGGCTCCCCCGGCGCTCGCCGCTTCCCCCGGCACCGGCAGCGGCTCCGCGGAGCCAAAACACCGCCGGGCACGGCAAGAGGGGAGCCCCAGCACCGGGAAGGCCTCGCAGCAGTAGTGTCCTGTGACGAATGGTGCCAGTGCAGGGAAATGGGAAGAGAGTGCCATCTGCCCATCCCGCCCTGGATGCAAAGGGGGACATAAATCGTTCTGTTCCTGAGCCACTTCACCTGCAGCGCAGCGAACGCGGTCGAGCGAGGCACCTCTCCCTGCTAAACACACTTTAATGAACTTTACGTGATGAGACATTGTTGCAATAGCTCCGAAATTCTTTCTCCTCCAACCCAGTTTGTCTGCACTCAGTCCTGGCTCTGATACCTGGCTCTGTAAATCCAAGTCAGTGCTAGGCTCTGCTGTTGGGATGGAAATCCTGCATATTCAGCAGGTGGAAGGACCCTGGGCATTACACTGGATTGCAGACACGAAGGACTTGCTTTATTAAGACGTGTTTAATAAGAAAGCTGGACATTTCCCCCCTTCAAAATAAAATTAAAAAAGAAAAAAAAAATCACGTAATGTTCGTGACTAATTAAATTCTCACTCTAGTCATGATTAATGTAACAAATAATTACAGCTTAGATCTAATATAGATACAACTAATTGTTCTGCCCACAGTGCATCGTGACTAACAATTAAACAGAGCTTCCAAAGCAGCTGAGAGCAGATCTTAGGCTAACCTTTTGCCTTGTTGTGCTTTTGCTGCAGAAGGAATATACATGCCTACAGCTTTTGTATTCCCATTCACACCACTGGCAGTGACAGATTCTTCTCTTATTAGATGTTAGACAAGCTTATTCCTTTTAACTTCATGTGTTCCCACTTTGAGAGACTGTAGGGCAAATAAAAAAAATAGGGAGATGCAAAAAAGAAAAAGCTTGCATCACCTCTGGATCCCTTGAGAGATTCCAGCCTGGAAAGCTCTCTTTCTCTCTTTCTTAGTACAGCTGGTTTGAAGGTTTTGAGTTTACTCCAACCTGGCAGCTAAAGATGAGTCCTTTTTTATTATTATTTTTTTTCTCAGTATGTTGCCCTTAGCTGTTTTAATTGAAGGAAGCTGTGTTATGAAAATGTACCTTCCATCCCTTTCAAAGCTAACTGTTGTAGAAGCCTGGGTTTTGTTGTTCAGAGCAGGAACATATCAGATTTATTCATTACCACACAGATATAATTTTGAACATCTTGTATGGACCTTGAATCTACACCGAACAGCTCAGATGGATAAGCTAAAGAATGGTTGCAAAGTAAAAAAAAAAAAGAAAAGAAAACAAAAAAGGACAAATAAACAGGAAAAAAGATATGAAAAGTAAAGTGGCTTTGAATCCTAACCACTTAAATCCAGTGGTTCAGCAGCCAGTAGCCTTAATAAGGCCAAGACTTCACTTTGCTTTTGTGTTTCAGGAAAATAACAGGAACTATCTGTTCATCTGGATAAGGCTTCCTGCTCATTCTTGGACATCCCCTTTGAATATGGGGGAATCATTTAAAAATGTGAGTGATGATTTGATTTTGATTTACATGTGTTATGTGTTCTGTTTTGTGTTAGCACTTGAAAGCTATGAATAGTTGAGATAAAAAAATTGTTAGGATTTTGCCTATTTTACCTTGTGCATTACCTATCTACAGACCCTTAATGCTAAAGTAATAGTGATAACAAGGTGTTAACATTAAGAAGAAAGAAGTGAACCTAATAACAATAAAATATAGGAACAGAGGATAGTGAGGCATGAGTCAAATAGTGATAAGTGTTTCATGGGAAGGAAAACTTAGAGGTAAAGCATTAAATCAGTCCAGTGACCTTTCTAGTTCTCAGATGTAGAGATAATCTGTAAGAGTCTGATGCCCTGTTGAATATTCAAGAGTTTTAAGGCAAGAAATGCTGATAATCCAAACCATCCAGGAATGAAAGCAGTGAGAAAAGTCTAACAGGAATTTACTAGTTGGACCAAATTGTGACGATCATCTCAGGAAAGGAGGCTGATTATAGAACTATGTCAGATCTGTGCCCTAAGAAGGCAAACCCTTAGCTGATACACAACCTAACTTTATGAAATGAAGAAATGAACTTACTGAAAACCTGCTGATGTAAACTATTATAGGGCTTTTTTTTTTTTTTACTTGGCTGCAGGAAAAGAGGCAATTACTTTTCTCAAAAATATTAATTACTGGAAATGATTTGTTCATTCCTGTAAAAAGAGAGAAATTAGTTCTTTAGATTGTGCATCTCCCACTGACTTTCAAGGGGCCATCTGGGTCAAACTTGTCCTTAAGTAACAAAATGACTTCCAACTTCAAGCTTTCCCTTCTACCTCTCATGGTTCATTTGAAGGTGTGCACTGATGCATTGCAGTTTTGTAGCAAACTCTAAGGCACTCTCCATGACACCAGAGTAATATCCTCAGTGGAAACTTACTGAAAGTATTGCTACTTGAAGGATGGCCATGAGGCTTTGGAACTCGGCTTTATGAAGTTGATGAACATTCACTGAGGATTAGGCTGTACTCATCAAACAATCTCACTTTTTCTTCAAATACAGAGAGTGATGCCATTTCCTGCCTTTTAAATCTAAGTGTTCACAGCAAAAAAAAAAAAAAAAAAAGTTATAAATGTGCTTTCCTCCTTTCCTGCACTGCTGAAGCCACCTTACTTAATTTCTGATTTCAGATTTTTTCTAATTTATTTTCTAAATCTATATGCCAAACAATATGTTCCATTATGTAAGAAGCCTGAAATAAATTTGTGGAAATGTTGGTGTTTCCAAGGGAATCTACAGTAGAGTGGAATTGATCAAGTCAGTGAAAAAAAGGGACAGCTTTGCAATTTAGTTATAGAAGGACAATGTCTGCAGTCTGGGTGATTTTGACTCTGAAGCAATTCTCCTGTGCCACTTCACATGGCTGCTCTGCCCTCCTCCTTTCCCAGGCAGATTGGGAAGAGCCTGGGTTAGATCCCAGCAAGTATAAATCAGCCTTCCTCCAAAACTCACTGGAACAAAGCCAGTTTCTAAAAGATAAGTACCTGATCCCACTGACTATTATTTGACAATGAACCCCATCCTCCGTGGAAAATTTCAGCTTAGTCAGTATGTGATAACCTGAATTACAGTAAGCAGGCTGTCAGATCTACTACCCTTTGTCTAATATCCACAAAGATTTATATCTCAAATGAGATACTACAACTTAGTGCACAAATGAAAACCACTGCTGAAGCAATGCCTCAGGGTATGTAAGCTCCGCAACTATTTCACTTTGTCTTTAAAGCCAAAAAAACCCCATTGTGGATTGAGTTTTTAGAGTGCCCAGAATACCACCAAATGTCCCTTGATGTAGGAAGCATCATCCATTCTTTACAGTTCATTTCCTATGAACTGAAAATGTGTCCCATTAAGCGTGCTCCTTCTCCTTCATGCAGCTGGGATCAACACCCAGCGTTCCCTGTATACAGCCAGCAAGAAACAGTCTCGTAGCACTGCTTGATCATCCCTTTTGGCTTTTAAAATGGAAATGGGGGACATCTGTACTATTGTATCAGGTTCAAACAAAGCTGTGTAGGAAGCACAGAAAAAGAACCACACAGGTTATGTCATACTCAGCTTTCTCTTGTTTAAAGACTCACTGTCACACAGCTCTGAAAAGCAAATACGATTCTCATTAGAAACATACACAATACAGAAGGGGAAAAAAGAGCCCACAAATCCTAAGTGTAGCTTATTCATCCAAGGAGCTGCTAGTTGGCAAAGGGGTCAGAATGCCATGAAACACAGAGCCTGCAGATTTATGAGAAGGGAAAAAAAAAAAAAAAAAAAGAAAGAAAAGAAGAGAAGTCTGTTTCTGCAAACCTGGTTAGACAAGTTAGAAGAGCCTCTAGGGAGTTCCAGCTTGGCTGTCCAGCACCTACAGAACAAATAACTGACATTTCTCCCTGACCTTGCCAGTATTACAGGTTATTTTAACAAGGCTAAAGCTGGGAAAAAGGAAAAAGTCTCTAATGTATTAAGTACAAACATGCTAAATTCAACATCAGGAATGCAGGTCTATTTACAACAGGCCTCAGAGACTCAAGGAACATCAAAATGAACATGAATATGTAGATTATTTTGGCTTTGAGAAAGCTGTGGTCAATGTAAAAAAAAATCCCATTTGCCATTAATATTTACATTATTCTATACATTCTCTAGAGGTAAAACAGAATCAAGTAAGAAAAAACAGAAGGAAAAAAGAATGTAAAGCTTTGGCAGGGAAAAAAAAACTTGTGAGGATATTAAAGTGCTTACATAGCAATACAACTTTTGAAAAATAATGAAAACAATAACACCAATGAAATGTGAACAGTGTGAAGCTCACATCTAACATTTGAAGTCAGATGTAAAAGGACAAAGACTGTTGGTAGTATGAAGATGCATGAAAGAACCCATGCATGACAATAAGCACAAAGATGACAAGAGCAAATTATGAAGAACAATGCTGAGCTTTCTAAAAAGAACAGGGAATAAAAATTAAGTTTTATGCTTTCTATTGTTAAAATGAAGGGTGGAAGAAAGGAAATAATATTTAAGCATGGAAAAATAAAACAGCTGAAAGCAAAATTAGCTAAACTAGCATTGACTAATAAAAGAGATGGAAGAATTATTGTCATTTTTTATTTGTGGCTGTGATTTTCATAGTCACTCTACAAATAATTAGACTTTAACAAAAGAGGTAGATGGATAATTCCTTTGTACTCTTTGCAAACTATCATTTCATGTGTTTAGCTACACACGACTTTTCATAAGAAAAAGCATTTCAGGAATCAAAAATTAGAAACTGCTATAGTTCAGGTAACCCTTTCAAATGTAATCTTAACTTTGCCTCCTGATGTGTTATTAACCATGGGTGTTATGACACAGCCTTGGATTTAATAATCAGGCACATCATTTTTGCCCCACTTCCTCAGCAACCCCATTCTTTTTAGTGGATGGGGTAAACAATGTATTGTTTACAGGGACATTTTCACAGTTTCATTTCTTTTTGGAGCTCGTGGTGATTACATCTACACACCAAGAAACACACTGCAACAGGAGAGCTTCAGTCCAGCTAAGAAATTGATTCTGCAGCATCACCAATATAGACAACTTCATGCTTTTGCTTCAGACTAGATCCTGCAGGAGCAGGTCAGAATCTTTCTGGTTAAATTTGCAATAATTCACAAATTTCAGATGTTATTTTGAATTTCCTGAGCTACCCTGTGACTGACAGATATGGGTGTCCCACAGGCAGACACTGAGTTCTGCGTGGCACAGACAGAAATACAAGGCTCTCATCACTTCAGCATTCTTTTCTTTCCAGCTGATACTTTGCTTGCAATCTGCAGGTAGAAAACAGGGATGGGAAGGCTGCATCTTATTGAGTCTTTTCTTCTGAGTACATCTGGGAATGTTAGCTCAAGCTATCACTGGTGGTTCGCTCATATTTTGTACTTTTTCTGTCTCTTCACGGCATAAGGTGGGATCAGTCTCCTCGTTCCATGCTGATTTTCTACACTCCTTTCAGGTGCTGCATATTGGGTTTGCATGGCCAGGTTTTGGTTTTGGAGGCTACAGGGGTGCCTCCTGGGAGAAGCTGTGGGAAGCTTCCCCTCTATCCTACAGTCCTGGTGCCAGCTGGATCCAGGATGGACCCTGCACTGCCAAGGCTGAGCCCCTCAGTGATGGTGGTGACATCTCTGGGGTAAAATATTTAGGAATGGAGGTAAAACAAAAATTCAAGTGCAGACAAAGAAGAGTTCAGGGTGAGACCATGTGAGAGGAGCAGCCCTGCAGACATCCAGGGCAGTGCAGGAGGAGGGGCAGGAGCTGCCCAGGCTCTGGAGCTCAGATTNAGGGGCAGGAGCTGCTCCAGGCTCTGGAGCTCAGATTCCCCCTGGAAGCAGCCCCTGGAGCAGCCCATGGTGAGGCAGCTGTGCCCCTGCAGCCCAGGGAGGGCTCGGGGGAGCAGAGATCCACCTGCAGCCCCTGGAGCAGCCCAGGCTGGGGCAGGGGGATGCCCAAAGGAGGCTGTGACCCCGTGGGAAGCTGTGCTGGAGCAGGATCCTGGCAGGACTTGTAGAAAGAGGAGCCCAGGCTGGAGCAGGATTGCTGGTAGAACTTGTGACTCTTGTGGGCAAGGACCCACACTGGAGAAGTTTGGGAAGAATTTTGAGGGCTATTGAGGGGGAGAGGATAGAGAATTTGGGAATGAAGTTAAGCCTGGGAAAAAGGGAAGGGTAGGGGAAGGTGTTTTGAGATTTTTTTTTTCTCATTACCCTACTCTGATTTGCTGGGTAAGAAATTAAACTGTTTTCCTCAAGTTGAGTCTGTTTTTCCCATGTTGGCAACTGGTGAGTGACCTCTCTCTGCCCTCATCTCATCCCAGAAGCCTTTAATTATATTTTCTCTCCCCTCTTCAGCTCAGGAGGAGAACTGTTTGGCACCTGTCATCCAGCCAGGCTGAATCCACCACAGATGCCTAAATCCTGACTCTTCAATCAGTTGATCTATAATCACTCTCTGACTTCAACTATAAGACATAGAAGCCCAAGTGGATAAAGCAAAGAAGAAAGATGAACTGAACAAAGAAGGGAGTAATATAAAAGGAATAAGAAGTATGTTTGTTTTTTCTTTTTTTTTTTTTGCAAGAATATTCTCTGCACTTTGCGAAACTTTAGCCAAAAACCTGAAAATTTTGGTAAAGCTATGTACCCTAGAAAATGGGTTATTAAAATGTGAAGCAGCTGCTCCACAAAAATTTTAAAAAAAAGTAAAAGAAAAAAAGTATGTTTCTTCTAACCTTGTCTGCAGACATTTCTCAGTGTATTAAAAATATTTAGACATTGTCAGAATGAGCTGAACAATATTCTCTAGGGCTAGGAAATATCTCAAATCTGGAAGCTGTGGCATAAATGCCCTTTGACACTAGGTAATGACAGGTTAACATTCTCATCTCTTACTCTACTGTCATAGTAAATTAACCATTTACTGAAGAGAAAGAAAAAGTTTTGATTCTGTCTTCCTTATTCTCACATGAGGAATATTAATAAAGTAACTCTGTAGGGATGCATTAAAATTGTCAAATATGTTCAGTTCCTGAGTTTGCTCCTTGTTCCTTAATTATTCTCATGTTAGTTTGTTAACAGGCTCTTTGTCCAGGACTAAGCCAGTAGTTTTCCTTTGGGGTGGAATCCTGACACAGTTCTGGGGAGGACTCATGGCTGCAGGCAGGAGGTGTGAGGCTGTGCCATGCATCCTGTTCCTCATTTGCACAGGTGTTGCAGTCCCTATTCCATCGTGCCCTGCACCATCAAGAGCTCCTCATGCCCTCACGAGTCAGAAATGTGATCTAGACCCTTGACCTTATCATATCAGGTACTCATGTCCATCACTCACATGAGCACAGCACTCTTGTTGTTTCAGGCACTTAAAATCTTAAAAATTAAAATTAGAATTTAAAAAAAAAATTAAAAGGAAAAGAAAAAGGTGAAGAAAAAGCCTTAAGAAAGCCAAACCAGATTCTAAGGAGCATGAAAACTGATGCTTTAGTAGAAGAGATCTTTTTAGGTCTCTTCTATGTCTGTGCAAACCCTTCTGCACTCTTTGGCCTGTACATTTGGGTGGGCACCTTTAGCATTGTTGCTATAGCCTTGAATCTTTCAAACTGCATTTCTCATGCTAAATTCTCTGAGCAGGTGGACTGAATTCAGTTCTCAGTGCAAACTAGAGCAGGCTCACTTGAAAATTTTTTAAAGCACGGCTCCTCTTAGTTATGTATTTGTAAATTATATGATTTTTTTTTCACAGCAGACAAAAAAAATCTTGTATAGCTTAAACCTGGACCATCTGACAGGCCAAACAGACTCTTGTCTTTTAAACTAAACTACCCAGATGAGCTTCATCCTTGGGTAAAAAACATATGGGACCAGTAGATTGGAAAAAGTTCATGTTCTTGGGCCCAAAATGGGAAACCCACAGAAGTTACTGGGCCAATATCCTCCCTCTGGGAAGTATCAACAAGGACATCCTCACTGATTTCAGCTGCCAGATTCACGATGGCTGGACTCAGACTGCATGTGGCTTTCCCAAGTCCCAAGAATTGATCAGCTAAAGGTGAGAGATGTATCTCAGCCCTGGGCTGCCACTGAATAAACTGCTAACACATACAGGGAAGAGGAAAAAACAAGCCTAAAAACTGAGTTGCTGTGATCCACAGTCTTGGGAAATTAAAATGTAGGTAGGACTGAATTTAAGTAATATAAGAAATATTAAATGTGACATAGATAGGGATATGGCAAAATACTAAGAGGCCTATCAACCTAAATATTCACTTTGGGTACTTAGAGGGTAGGCAAGTCCTGGGATGGATGAATTCCCTGTGCAGATACCTCAATCTTAGCATTAATGTCAAAAATGTGTAGTGTAAGTAAGTTCCTGAGTTCAGTGCCTCAGCTAACTTAAACTGCAGAGACTAATCCATTCCTAAATACCTGTATTACTAGACATGGACATTAAGATATCATGGATCAGTCCTTATTAAAATTATAAAAGCCTCAGTAAAGAAATTTCAATAAAACAATGTTAATTTTTTTTTTAATTAAGACACAGGATCTGATGTTCTTCTTCCTAACCATGGCCGCTTGAAACACATTTTGAATTTTTTTTTCATCTGTTTGGTTTAGTTACAATTGAATTTGCATATAATCAAATCACTCTATGAGTCTTTAAAAATGTAAACACAACCAATGAAATCTCATTACTTATATCATCACAAAATGAAGAATTGGCAGCATAGTAGCAAACATGAGATAAATGTGAATATTCAGAATTCTCACTAGGTGCACAAGTACATACAAAATAGCTTTTAGGAGTATAATTTATGTATGGAAGTACCCATTTGTCATATATAACCATCAGGCAGAAGGAATTTGAAACTACATTTTTGTGAGATGCACATTTCATATTTCAAAACAATTTTACACTGTTTGTTTGTTTTAGCTTTGTTGACAATATCAGCTCTTTTTGAAGGACCTCCTTTACACAGCCTCTTCAGTGTGAAGTGATGATCCAGCCTGGGTTGTTTTGTGGAGAGAGACAGAGAGAAAGGAGAAAGTAGAGAGAGAGAGAGGGAGAGAGAGAGAAAGGTGATGGGACCAGTTTTCTAAATGGTTGTGACTCAAAACTTTAAATGAAATTAGAAAGGGCTAAAATTCCCATCACCTGAAGAACAAAAAGCAGAAGACTACCTGAAGAAGAAAGAAGAAAAACTGATTTGTAAAACAAACTAATGAGAAAGGTTTTGTGGATTAGGCCCAGCGATCACAGGAACGGAGTTCAGTGGTGAACAGATATTAAGGACTTGTTGTCTTACAAAGCACCTCGCAATTTGAAATAATTTAATGGACAATGGATAGCTAAGACATCAAAAGCATGACCCTGTGAGTTTTTAAGCATGTCCTTAAAGTGAACATGTCAGAGCAGCACAGTGAGATTCAACAGGAGGGTTCAATGTGCGCGCGCTGGACGTGGGGATTCAGCCCTGAACCTCGACTCTCCTCTCTGTGAGAAGCTTTCCACAAACTTTGTGTCTCTTTTCTTCCAGCCCAAATAGCAGCTGGCTGCAGCTGTCTCTCATGATTCCTTCAGAGTGTTAGGGGTCAGGATGTGATGGACAGCCACCTACAGTGCTGTTTATGAATTAGCAGCTCGAGATATCATCGTCCAGCGTGCAAGTCATTTCCTGCTCCCCTGCCTTTCAGTAGTAGTCCTTTGGCAGATAGGAAAGACATTATATGTTTGGATATCAGAGATCCAAGCCAAAATATTTGTTCATGAAGTAATTGAATGACTGGAAGACAAAGATAATTTTCTTATTAATACTAAGAGTTTAGCTCAAAGTACTTGCACATCTCCAGTATGCACTCAGTTTATTGAATTTTTTTTTTTATTCTTTCTGACATGTGGTTATTTAATCTTCTGCCAACACCATCTACCAAACAGATTCTTCCCTGCTATGCCCACGAAGCTTTTGTACTATTGATGTTGTCACAGAGAACAGTGTATGTGTGTCAAATTATAGCTATTGATCTTAGTTTTTTTTTTTTCCTAATGTGTGTAGTTGTTTAGATAGCATTATAGTTTGTCTGATTGTGGTTATATAAATAAAAGAAGGAGAGTAAAGAAGGGAAAAACCTTGCCATTTTTATTTTGTTTATAAATTTCACTGTTGAAGGTAGACTGTTTATTTGAATTGAAAATACACAGAAATAAATATTTCTTTAGATAGGAGTTATCTTTTTCTTCTTCTTAGTAACAAGTGGAAGTAATAGCGCATGCAATCTTAAGAGAAAAAAATAAAACTAAACCAAAGAAAAAGAGCATCTTCTATTTTTCTATGAATCTTTTTGTAACTGGTTTTTGTTACAATTCCTTTTGTCTTGGGTGCTGTTGTTCAAGAAATCCCAACAAAATTCCGCCTCTTAAGTGAATACTGTCAACCAGTTAACAAATAAAATAAAATTTAAAAAAGCACCTATTCCTCATGAGTGATGTTGTTATCAGTATAGTGAGAAACAAGTGTTTTTCTACAGTTTAGTTTTCTCTCTCCCATTTTGCAGCTATTAGGTTTCTTCCATAACTAATGGTTAGAAAGAAATTAATGTGTACAGCTCGATTCAATAGGTAGAACAGTGGACTGGGAACCAGAGGATATAGCATTGTTTTTCTGCTTTTGCAATCATCTGATGTGCCAGCTCCAACAAGACTTGTCAGCTTGCTTCATATACATTTATATTCTTGTTTTGCATTTGCCTTCCATGTTCAAAATTGTACAGGCTTGTCTTACTTTTGATGAAGCACATAAAAGTTCATAAAAGGCAATAATAAAAAAAGCAATAATAACACTAATAATATGGTTTAATGCATCCCAGGAATATCTTAGTACTAAGATATTGTCCAGGCCAAAAATGTCCAGGACTAAAAATGATCTTTTTGTAACCACCTGGGAGACCAGGTGATTCACAGGTGATTCCTGCTTTTAGGGTGAATCTTGTCCCTTTTCCTAATGTAACCCCTTTTTCTTACTCTTTCTGAAAGACAGGTGTCTAAACAAACCCTGAGAAAATAACTAATTGTATTTTTAATAACTTCATTTTTTAAAAAATGAAATGTTTTTGGGCTGCTAGTAGAAGAGGTCTGTTTTCCCCCACATTAAAAATCTTCCAAGAGACTCCTGCTCTTTATGGCCTTTGTATTACTGAACTATAGCAAGGGAGCCAATTAATGACAATTGTGTTGATGGAATGAGAGATTTTAATTGTCTTCTAGGAGCTGTACTGAGACCATTCTCAAGCTAACTTTCATTTTTCAAAAGCTCCAAACCAATCTAATGTAAAAGTTCAACAAAAAAGAGATCTTAGGAGCAAAACCTGGCTGAATTTGGGAATAAAGTCTGATTTCTAATGTGCGATACCTTTCTTTCATGGAGAGAAATTACTGAAGCTTGTGTGAAAACAGAAGCCTGTGCATGCTTTGTGATATTGCTGAGAACATTTCCACAGCCTCAGCATTCTACTTCCTGTCCAAAACCCATGACGGAAATTATTAAACTTTGTACAAGAAAGAATTCAGTTTTATTTTGCCGGCCTTGGCTGAGATGGTCGCTCCTAAACCGACACTGTACGACAAGATGCTTTCAGCAAATAAATACACCTTGCTCAGACAGCATTTTGGATACCTTCCTGATGAAAGCAAAGTGATAAACCAAAGGACTATGCAGATATCGAAGACCTGCAGAACAGAGAGAGCAGGTTTGAACTCCAGCAATGAAAAAAACAACCTTAATGACAAGGAGTAGCAGCACATGTCCAATATCCTCTAACACAAAACTTAAATAGCAGCACAATCCAATCTAGGCCTAAACTCACAAAGAGGAGAGAAATAATAACTTTTGCTTGAAGCTGTTTCCCCTCTGACTCTGTTTTGCCACTTACCTTCGCTACAGGCTCTTAGAGGAGCTCTGCCCATGGATTTTTTATTTATTTTTTTAGGTAAAAGGGCGCTGAACTATGAGACAACTTCAGTCTGAAAATAATAATTTTCTTACTAAATTATAAAGACACTTTTTTTTTCATTAAGTGGCCGTTACTTTCTGCATTTTCTTTGATTTTTTTAGTTATTGAGGTAACACATCCTGTATAGAACATAATCTGTTATAGGAACTAGATTCCTCTACACTTATTGCCTCCATTCATGGTGGAAGTGAGTGCAACCAATCCCCCTAATAAATTAATTCCTTAAAACAAACAAACAAACAAACAAACAAACAAACCAACCAACCAACCAACCAACCAACCAACCAACCAACCAACCAACCAACCAACCAAAACTAAAACCAAACAAATTTTAAAAGAAACCCCCACAAAAACAAAAAAAAACCCACACAAAACAAAACAAAACAAAACAAAACAAAACAAAACAAAACAAAACAAAACAAAACAAAACAAAACAAAACAAAACAAAACAAAACAAAACAAGCCCAAAAAACAAACACTCCCCCCATCAAAAAAAGAGAAAAAATAAATCCTTCTTTTCAAGCTAGAAGGAATTATTATTAACCAGTGAGAATGCAAATTCCTTTAAACTAGTAGAGCTGCCTTTATTTCCTTTATTGCCAAGCAATAAAACAAGCACATTTTCGAACCAGAATTATCTAGTACAGAAGTTCATTGAGTTTATCTAGACACAACACAAATTCTTAGCAGCTGCTTTAAAGAAAATCTTTCCTATTTACCAGTGGCAAAGTTATGCTGTCAACTTCTCACTTTCTGCCCACACAGAAAATCTGTGTACCTGAAAAAGACATGAGAAATAGATCCTGAAAATACCAAAACCTGAAAAAAAATTGGAAAAAATTAATCCTGAAATGCAATGATTAAACCTTGCTTTGATCCTCCTTCATGTCTGGTACTGCTCCTGCTCGAATCAGATGACATTTTCTAAAGAACTGAAGTCTAACCTCACCTTTTCTCCTTAGTAGTGTTTCTCTTTGGTTTTTTGCTTTTTTTTCTCCTTTTTTTATTTTTCCCTTTCCCTTTTCCATTCCCCCATCTTCATATCTCAGCCTGAAGCAAGGTCACAATGAGAAGAGACATTGTTAAGGAACCAAATATCTGCCACCAGGTAAAAAGAACTGTTTGTCTTTAGAGATAACAGATTGATGGAGTATAAGAAGGGTGCATGAATCATGATGGTGATGAAAATAAACATGATAGAGAAGGAAAAAGACATTATGAGTGCTGAAAGACAAAAGAAATGTCCTACTCTAATCAAATGGTTTCATTATTTCAGGCTTTTGTAATGCACTTAGTTATACATTCCTTCCTCTAGGCTGAAAATTAAGTGTAAATATCAAGTGACCACACATTGGAACAGCTTGTCCAGAGAGGGTGTGGAGTATCCCTCCCTGGAGATATTCCAGAACCATCTGGACACAATCCTGTGCAATATGCTCTGGGATGACCCTGCTTGAGCAGGGATTTTGGACCAGATTACTCCAAAGCTTGTGGTCTCTTCCAACCTGACACCTTCTGGAATTCTGTGTAAACTAAAGAAAAAACTGTGATAATCTACTTCTGTATTCATAGTGAAGATGCAACTCAAGGCAACAAAGTGCATTTTTTATCTAAGAAGTACTTAGGAAATGAACCAGGTCTCCACTGCCACAAATTGTCCATCACTTTTCTTTGCATGAGGAAAATCAAATTTAAAAACAAACAAACAAACAAACAAACAAACAAAAAACAACAACAAAGAAAACCCAAATAACATTAAAATTCCCTATGGTTTTATTATTTTTAAATCTACACTTCAATTTATCTACTTGATTTCAGTGTTACAGCTCAGGAAACTGGCTTTAAGTGGGTTTCATGGGATTTCAAGAGTAGTCAAAGTCTGGAAAACTTGACAAGTATGGAAACATACAGACACGTTAGTCAAAGAAGAAGAAGGATGAGTGAAAATGGGGACTTTTTCAGCCATTCTGAAGGCAGTGCCACAGAGCAAGAAAATGGATAAGGGGCAATTCCATTTGGCAACTGAAAGAAGATGGAGCAAAGCTAACAAGAATGAGTTTCTAACAGTGAAGGTATGGAAACATAGGCAGGGGCTGCCTGGAAATTTTTATAAAGAGTGTGGACAGTGTGTTATAGACAACAGAAAAGACATTTCAAGGTGATTAGGTAGACTGTCCATGTCACTTTCACCTTGAATTTTAGGGTTATTTTTATTATTTTTTATTATTATGGTTATTATTTCTGTAGTTTCCATCATTGTCTTAAGACTTGTACATAGAGCTGAACATATTTAAAGCTGCTGTATCATAGCTTAAGCAGTTCCATGTTGGCAAAATACTTTATTTTTCTATTGAACTGTAGAAATGTCTTTTCAAAAAAATTTGGCATTCCATCCGAAACACCTAATGAAAGTGCATGTTGCAAGCGTTGGCTTGAATACTTAAATCTGAATATTTAGATGATTTGAAATACTCATCTCAGTACAGCATTAACCACAAAATTATTGAAAAAGTTCAAAGTAACAAGGGAGGAATATATATATATATATTCAGAGATATTAATTTTAATGATAAACACCTTGATATATGTTGCATATGTATGTTTGTGCAAGTGTCAAATCAAAAAGAATGGCTGCATTTCTGAATGGGCCCCAGAAAACTACTGTATAAAACTGGCAATGGATTTAAGACCAGGATTCTGGATCTGAAACAGTGATAATTTTAAATTCAGATCAATGTCCAAATTTTTTGAGTCCTCTCTAGTTAAAACATTCAGAAACATTTATTGTTTGATATATTGTGTGGCAGAAGCCATTTCCTTGAGAGAGAGATAATTACGTCGCCTTACAAGGAAGTCCTTCCCTTCAACCAAGCCCAGCTTCAGAGGGGACTCTTTCAAATGCCCCCTCAGATGAAGAGTTAGTCACGTCCCTTACTGTGGTTTAAAAATCTTAAAAGAAATTGTGTAAACATTTTCCAGCCCCATGCAGCTGGAGCCCTGAAGCACTGAGCTACAAGCAGTGGTGGAGTGCTGTGCTGTGTTTTTGCAAGTACAAGACAGAAAATCTATGTAATTACCTCTGAAGCAGAAGAAGCTGTGCAGCCTGACAGAACAGCATGTGTAGGAAGCACTTTGTCAGGTCTCTGCTGACTAATTTCCCACTCTACACAGGGTTTTTTTTTTTACCCTTGTAGTCTTTCAGGATTAACCCTCTCCATGCCCATATTTTCTCTGTCTATCCTGGTGTGAAAGTATAGAGGTAGATTCAGAGCAGAAATTGAGGCTTTTGAACCTAGTCCAGTGAGTGACTGCCATTTAAATAAGAGGCCAAGAAAACAGCAGTCTGAAAAGAGGGAGGAAAGGGTACACAATATCTGAAGGTGGGATTTGTAAACAACCCATGCAGCTTTGTCTTTCCATTGTGTGTTTTAAAATGAATGTGTTAAGGCAGTGCTTGCTCATGCAGAATCCAGCTCACCTTGAGGACAAAAAAGTTTTCTGTGTCTCAGTCATTAAGTGACACTGGAAAATCTATACTGTCATTTCCAAAGATTTAGGAACATAAGCAATAAAACTTAAATCTCCTCAACTGCTTAGTCCAATTCCCCACTATTGCAGATAATACTTTTTTGTTTTGCCCATGAATACATGAAGTTCCATCTTCAAGTGCATTCCTGTACCACCTTTTTTTTTGTGGTTTGAGGTTTTTGTTTTGTTGTTTTTTGTTGGTGGTGGTGGTGGTCGTTTTGTTTTTGTTTTTGTTTGTTTTTAATTACTCCAGAAACTGTATCTGCCAGTAGTTTTAAAACCTTTTCTCATTTCCTACCTGAAGGTACTTGCGGTTATGTATACCCATTGCTCCTTTTTCTGTAAAAGTTTTGAATGTCACAAGTGAGAAAGTTGTTTTGTGTGAGTAATATGGTGGGGGACTCTATGGAAATAAAGAAGTAAAACCATCCATCAACCATAGGTTAGCTTACTCCAAAGACTCTATATCGTCGCTTAGTTTCCATTGGGACCCTGGGTTCAGAACTGGATTCATGGAATTTGAGGCTAGAAAAGGTCACTTTAATCTCAATTCTGACCTCCTGCAAAACACAGGCTGTAGATCACTCGCTAGGTCCTGAATGAACCCTGTGTCGTGTAATCACTTACTGAATTCAGTGACACTAAGCACAGCTTTTTTTCCTTTTATTCAGTCCAGTCTTTTCTCTTTCTGTGTTGTTTGTATTTTTTTTCCCTTCCAGCATTTGTCTAAAGATATTTTTCTATGTAATATGATCCCTCTAAGATGTAGTCCTCCTTTTCGATTTTCACTGAATATCTGAGCCAGATCACAATCAAAATAATTTTTTTTTCCTGTACAAAAATGCACTGTGTATATTTTTCTCATTTATTTATTTATTTCTAAGGTCTGAGAAAAATAATAACCTTAGAAGCCTGACGCAACTGGAGAAAGGATTGCACTGTGCTAATTCTTCTATGATTCATAGACACATTTATTAAATAGCATAAACCTGTCTGCACTGACTGAATACCCTGACTTGTCTCTAATNACTTCCTTCCACACTTCCTTCCTTTCCTCCACACTTCCTTCCTTTCTTCCACACTTCCTTCCTTCCTTCCACATTTCCACACTTCCACACTTCCTTCCACACTTCCTTCCTTTCTTCCGCACTTCTGCACTTCCTTCTCTCCCTTTTTTTTCCCCTTCCCCCTGACCTTCACCAAACAGATACTTGAGGCCCATAACTTCAGCTCAAGAACATAAATACAATTTCCCCAACACTAAGCAGAACAAGATGTCCAATTTCCTGACTTTCACAGAATTTCGGTGGGTCCTAGAGGGAATACCAACTCGGTAAAAATACATCAGATAGAAAGAAACAAATCTGGCATCTTCTGAAGAAACAGATTTTGTTATGCTACCTGTAATCATATTTAACCCTTTTCCTGTTGTGCTACTGGCTATGCTGAAGTAATGAGATATACTTGGCAGTTAGGTTATTTCAAACCTTAATTGTTGTGTGCTATTTTGAAATACCCTAGGTAACAATTATATTCTGATTTCCTCAACAGAAGCTGGTGTTTATTATTACCAGTAGGGTATCTGTAAATCTTATTCTTGCTAAATGAACACTTTGCAGCAAGAAATTTAACAAAGCATGAATGAAAATTAAATTTCTAAATTTTAGAGTGTTTAAATTTGTGGTGAGAGAAATGGGATGGTTCTAGGCAGTCCACACACACACACCACACATTGGATTCATCATACAAACTCGTTTCAAGAAAGGACCACCAGCAATATTAGATAACTTTATTTAAATTTCACACCAGCTTGTGCCTCTCAATTCAGCTAAAGCTATGTTTTGTTTCTGGGGACAGCAATAACAGACAGATTTAAAAGATGTGAGCAAATCTAATCAGAGGAAGAGGAAACACCTCTGAGTCATATCTGCAATGTGGACCTAATTCCCAAAGGAAATAAAGTATTTACAATCATGTGTCTATGTTGGTGTATCTGCATCTGTATGTCTTTCTTTCTGCTCCTTCACAGTAGCACTGGAAATATTTGATATTTACTATGCTGCAGCAATATTTGAATTTTGGTTATATTTAACAAAAGAGTGGTTCTCTTGTATATTTTATATGCATGATTTTTATTAGACCTTGAAAAAAAAAGTCAATTTCCAGAAAGTTTAGAAGTAAACATGAAATGGCAAAAATTATCAGTCATAATTCGCACTTAGATTAGATATTAGAGAACTTACTTTCAAGCAGAACAAACATAAGAAACAAGGTTTCATTTATTCTGCTAGTCAGGGGACAGTCTGCTTTTCCCAAAGCCCAAAAAGACATAGAACATTATGATCTTAATGTGCTCTGTGCAGTTAGAGAGCAAGGTACAATTTCTTTATAGAGTTCGCCCTCTCAAGCTACATTATTACTTTGCTTTAATCTCCCATTTTTTCCTTTTAAAGTGGCTCCATAATTTTTGTTTTATTTTCTTAGCAGGAAAGCTAATCTCACCCCCAGAGAGAGAGGATAAGAAATCTGGAATCTGTGGTATTTAGAATCCATGGGACAGTTCAGCTGAAAACATCTTTTATCATCAGCATAATAACCATTAATGACAGATATGCATATTACTCAAGAATAAAACCTCTTCCTTTGGGTCTGGTGTCACGAATAATTTCTTATTTGGATTTCTTGGGGAAAAATAAAATAAAATCATTGGATGATTTGGCTTGGAAGGGGACCTTGAAGATCATCCTGGTTCCAACGCCACTGCTGTGGAGAGGGACACCTTTCACTGGACCAGGTTGATCGGAGCCCCATCCAGCCTGGCTTTGAACACTTCCAGGGAACACTTCCAGCCACAGCTTCTCTGGGCAACCTGTACCAGCGCCTCAACACTGTCACAATAAAGATTTTTTTTTTTCCCAAATATTTGATGTGAATCTACTCCATTTCAATTTAAACCCAGTCCCTCTTATCGCATCCCGACCCACCCTTGTGCACATTCTTGCTCCATCTTCCCTATAAGTTCCCCTCAGGTACTGGAAGGCCACAATTAGGCTACGCCAAAGCCTTCTCTTTTCCAGGATGAACAATCCCAATTCCCTCAGCCTTTCCTCATGGCAGAGGTGCTCCATCCCTCTGATCATACTGGTAGCCTCCCCTCTGGACTCGCTCTGACAATTCCAGGTCCCCCCAGTGCTGGGAGCCCAGAAATGGATGCAGAACTGCAGGTGGGGTCTCACAAAGGGAAGCAGGGGGCAGAACCATCTCCTTCCTCCTGCTGGCCACGTTTTGATGAAGCTAAATTAACTGCTCTGTTATCATGACTGGGAGAGTTATAGGGTTAGCTAAAACCTTTATATAAACTGTCAGTGCCAACACACCTCAGCAAGCATTTTTCTTCACAGAAGACTGCATGTCGGCTACCAAAATCCACTGAATGTGTAGCCATCCATGAATCTGATGGCCAGGTTGAGGAGGGCAAACATAATAGGATAACTTAGCTGAATATCACCCTACATTAGCAGTGGGATTCATAGATCTCCTCATCTCAGAGATCTAAAAATGGGTGATGAGTCCTACTGCAGGTGTCCTGACAATTAATTAATTTCATGCATCTTCTTGACAGAGTCATGGAACCTTGGTATAGAAAACCAAGGGTATTTCAATGGGTTCTAGTTCTGTATGTCAACAAAAAAATTGGAAGACTAGTGGAGATCATGAAGGTTGGTAAACTTTCCTTGCTCCCCAACTTCACAGACCACTAATGGAGTTTTCTTTATCTGGAGCTGAATCCCACCAAAGTTTCCATACAGGAAACTACGTCTATAGCCATGGGTGTGCATGGTCTTGTTGAACTCTGCTCATATAATCCAGCCACATGGATGATAACATTGCAGTCAGCTGTCCTCTGGAGCTCTATAGCCATGAATTTGTGCTTTTGTGCAAGAACTAATGAGCCCTGTTGAACATGGATGGAGGAACTCCTGTCTTCCCTTAAGCATTTACAACATGCTAAATTTAATAGTGCAACAGAACAGACCCCAAAATCTGCATCTTCTGTGCTATTACCTTGTACATTTTGCCATAACAACTTTCACTGGTTAATTTTCTCACAGCAAAAAACCCTTTGCTTCTGTGCATTTAGCTGCAAACTGCAAAGCCTCAGCTTTGAGTGTAGATTTTTTTTTAATTGAAACAGAGAGATTATTGAAAAAAAACCCTAAGAAAATCATAAGGACTGGGGTTTGTTTGTTTCGCATTTTTCTCAGAGCTTTGATTAAAATTTATAACCATGCTGCCCCAAAGCCCTGGGTAAGATGGACATTTAGCTATAAACAGGTACCTAATGCAACAGTGATGCAGTGACAGCAAAGAGGCAGGAAATTGGGTGTGCTCAATTAATTTTTAAAGTATATAATTGGGACAAGGAAATTGTTAAATGCAGCCACTAAAGAGTAACTCATACTTGCAAAATGGGTGTAGTCTTTATACTTCCCTCTATTATCAAGCACAGTTGCTAATTTTACTGAGGGGTTTTTATCAGTTTTTTCCTTCAGCTGCCTGCACTTTATTTATATGCTCTCTTTTTATCACTATATACGTTCCAGTATTTGTGGCCTTATTCTTTGCAGTAATGTTTGCCTTGAGAAGTCAACCTCCCAAAACATGGTGTTTTGCCCTTGTCCTATGGAAGGAGCTTTCCCTTGCCTCTAAAAAAATCAGATTTTTTTTTTTTTTCCAAAGGAAAATAATCCTGTGCCAGCACTACTGGTTCATCTTCTTATCAGCAAGAAGAGAGGTCAAGCTGTTCCTAAAATCAGTTTTATTGTTTTTGCTCAGAGGGCCTTGATTTCTGTCTTCTACATCAAGGATCACTAATCATTTTTCCATAGCAGGGAATAAAATCCTGTTTATTGAAAACAGATTAATGGGGTTCAAGGCAACCTTTGGAGTGAGATGTGCTTTCAGAGATATTGACAAGTATTTGAAGTTTGAAAGTCTCAAATTCATGATAACATTAATTTGAAGTAGGGCAAAAAGGTTTAAAAGACAGCTTATTCATCAGCTTTGGTGTTAAAGTTTCAGGTGATGGGAATCAGCATTGTGTTTCTTATAAGGCAAGAATTTAGAGCTTGATCTACTAAATATAACTTGAGAGTTTCTATTCGCACAGGTGCACTTCTGATGTTTGGTTCACTCCGCTTTTGACCAAGTAGGAAATACTATTTTGTGCTTTTGTTTCGTTTACAATCAAAACCAGAGAGTAGTGGGTTGAGCCCAGCTGGATGTCAGGCACCCACCAAAGCTGCTCTCTCAATCCCCTCCACATCTGAACAGGGGAGAGAAAACATAAAAAAAGTCTCATGAGTTAAGGATAGGGAGAAATTACTCATCAAATAACATCACAAGCAAAATGGACTCGCATCAGGTATATTAATTGAATATATTATCAACAAAATAAGAGTGAATAATGAGAAATTAAAAAAAAAAAAAAAAAAAAAAAAAAAAAAAAAAAACACTTAAAAACATCTTCCTCCAGCCCCCTGCTCTTTTCCAGGCTCCACCTCCTCCCCACCGGCATCTCAGGGAGATGGGAATGAGGGTTTTGGTCAGTTCATCACACTCGTCTTTTCTGCTGCTCAGGGAGAGGAATCCTTCCCCTCCTTCAACAAGGGATCCCTCCCACAGGAAATCAGAGCATGAACTGCTCTGACATGAGTCCATCCCAAGGCTACAATTCTCCAGAAACTGCTCTAGCGTGGCTCAGTCTTCCATGGCTGCAATCCTTCAGGAACAGGCTGCTCCAGAGTGGTCTCCCACAGGGCCACAAGTTCTACCAGCAATCCTGCTCCAGCCTGGGCTCCTCTCTCTACAGATCCTGCCAGGATCCTGCTCCAGCACAGCTTCCCACGGGGTCACAGCCTCCTTTGGGCATCCCCCTGCCCCAGGCTGGGCTGCTCCAGGGGCTGCAGGTGGATCTCTGCTCCCCCGAGCCCTCCCTGGGCTGCAGGGGCACAGCTGCCTCACCATGGGCTGCTCCAGGGGCTGCTTCCAGGGGGAATCTGAGCTCCAGAGCCTGGAGCAGCTCCTGCCCCTCCTCCTGCACTGCCCCGGGGCTCTGCATGGCTGCTCCTCTCACATGGTCTCACTCCTCTCTTTTCTGACCACAAATACCTCTGCACAAAATATTGTTTTACTTCTCAAATATGTTATCACAGAGGCATTGTTATCATTCTTGGTTGGCTTGGTTTTGGCCAGGGTCCATCCTGGAGCTGCCTGGCACTGGCTCTGCTGGACACAGGGGAAGCTCCCAGCAGCTTCTTACAGGACCCATCCTGCTATCAAAACATGGCCATACAAACACAATATACACAGATATAATTTAAAAACCAGAATGGAAGCTGAGGGTGAGGGGGGGGACCAAAAGTTCGAAAAAAACCTGACAAAAAAGACATTGAAAAAATGCATCAAAGTGGACTAATGTTCGTAAAATCTTTTATCTTTTCTCACTCATAAATATGTAATTTTGATTCCTGTGAGAAGGATATTTTTCCTGGTTAGGTTTATTATTTACCTTCACAGGTGTTGTTTTCATTGGACAGGACTCCTAAGCTCTTTCAGTTTGCAAAGCTTTTGTGTGACCTCTTGTTTTTACTATTTATTTTCCTTTCTACTTTCATATCTAGTTATTACAGACAAGTAAACTGCTCTTGCTTCCAGTTCTGTGGATGATGAAATTCTGTGTCTTCCCATTTCACCCACATATGTTTATCACAGGCCATGCTTTTTTGCAGACAGTTTTTCTGTTAATATTTTTATATAGCATTTTAATAATTTCATAATACAACCTCCCCAGTGTATACAACATGATTTTCTTGTTCATGCAGGATTTATGGTACCAGCTTAATCTCACACAAATGGTTTCCTCAGAGTAAGAAATTTAAGTTGTGGCTGGTGTAGTGACTATCTCTAATTTTAAGAATAAAAGATAATCACTTCCAGGGGCTGCTCACTGCATCCTGTAAGCTGTTCTGAAGGTGTGCAGGATGATGACCTCCTAGAGTGATTTCTCTTGCCTTACTGGGTGAAGACAATTCTACTTCTAAAATGGGCAGCTCACTAAGATGTAGCATCAGATAACTAAGAATAAAGTTAAGCATCTGAATTTTCATACCTGCTTTCACATGCCAACTTACTCAGCAGTGTCAGAAAGGAATTTGCTCCTGTTTGCAGGCTGGTTGTACAGGGAAGAATTTCAGAGCAATTAGCAGGATAATAACCCTGCATAAAGGGGCAGGAGAGACAGGCCTGCCTGTGGGACAGCAGATCTGCTGTGCCAGGCCTGGCTCTGCTGCTTTCCCCATGGCACAGCCCATGCCAAAGGGAGGGGATGGGCAGGGGCACTGCACAATATCACTGTCAGTTATTGGTGGGGTTTTCTTCTTTTCTTCCTATTAGTGTCCTCCACTGTGAAAGGGCAGAGTGAGATTATCCTAGTCAGTCCATTCCCTTTGCCTGTGAGACTAAGTGGTTTTCCTTCCACCACAACCTGAACATATGAAATAGCACAGAAATATGTGAAAGAAAAGTGCAAAGTTAATGCATTGGCACAATAGAATTATCCCATTAACTATGGGGAAGTGAAGAGGGGTTTTGGTGGTTTTGGTTCGTTTTTTGTTTTTTTTTTTTTTCTAATTTCCTCTCTTAATACATTTCTGCTCCAATAGCTAAGTAGAAATGCATGTATAAGTGTTGGAAGAGATTACTGTTCAGTTATAAAAGGAAATCATACTGTATGTTCTGTAGGCTTGTCATTTTTAAAGCTGAGTAGAAAGACTAAAAGCCCAGTTTAATTCTCATTTACTTTGATTCAAATACAGAGGGATTCTATTGTATCCAAACACTGATGGGCAGGAAAATATGTTGACGTTTTTGTATTGCTGAAGTGAGAATCATATCTGAGAAAAAACTCCTGTAACCATGCATACTTATCACATTTCTTTGTCTTCCTATCAAGATTTTAAGGGGAAGAGTTCCCTGTCTATAATACTCAGTAAAGTACTCAGGGCAGAGATTGATTAGAGAGAAAAAACAAATATTGATTGCCTGCATGATTACTCAAACTGAGATTCAGAAAATATGCAAGTATTTTTTCAACACCAATTTTTTTGTCAGACTAGTAACTCACTAAAGAGTGGCTTTACAGACAGAGCAATTCAAGTTACTTTTAAAGAAATAATTTTGTTTAATTAGGAATTATGATTCTTTTCAGAATAAATTGGTTTCTTTCTTGAGACGTTTTTCTCAAGGCTTGTAGAAAGAAATGGAACAGAGATTGCAAGAAAATTTATTTTAACATATTTTCAAAAATTAAACCTAAGGTATTTTCATTTAAGGATATTGCATTGTTTAGGAGTTAGTGTGATTATATCATTTACTAAATATAAAAAGGAGTAAAAAAAAGCTTTTAAAAAAACTGTCAGAAAAGCTGCTTGAGTTTTCATTATTTTTTCCCCCATGCCTTTTCCTTTTCCTTTTCCTTTTCCTTTTCCTTTTCCTTTTCCTTTTCCTTTTCCTTTTCCTTTTTTTCCTTTTCCTTTTCCTTTTCCTTTTCCTTTTCCTTTTCCTTTTCCTTTTCCTTTTCCTTTTCCTTTTCCTTTTCCTTTTCCTTTTCCTTT
>VWZP01005355.1:7138-27906 GCA_013396995.1 Dicaeum eximium | reverse complement strand
GCCAGCTGTCACTGCCATCCCTGCCAGCTGTGACTGCCATCCCTGCCAGCTGTGACTGCCACCCCTGCCAGCTGTGACTGCCATCCCTGCCAGCTGCTCTCCAGCCCCTACTCCATGTCTTCAGTTCCCACCCCATGCCTTCAGTTCCCACTCCATGTCTTCAGTTCCCACCATACATTCAAGCGCGGTAAAATGCCAAAGAGATTTGGAAATTGCAACCCCTGACTTAAATGAAATTAGTCCAGTGCCTTCATTCAAAAGCGAGAATGAATCTCCCACTGTTTGATCTGTTTTGCTCAAGAATGAAGCAGTGTGTTATCTTTCTCACTAAGCCACCTCTTCCTTTATTCCAGCCACTGCTCATTCCCTGCCTGATAATTGGAATTTCCTCTTAAAGATGCTGAGATCACCCTATAGGAGTAAGGTTTACCTTTTGGCAAACATAACTGAGAAAAGCAGCTTTAGATGTAGCAAAATGTATTTCTTCTCTTGCTTTATTGCAGGAGTTATTTGGAGCTATACACAGTTATTCTATTAATACAGCTGATGGTAAAGTGCAAAGAAAATGAAATCAATGAAAATCTTCTTGAAGGATCTAAGTTTCAAAGGGACAACATAAAACAAATCTCAGCTTAACTTTTCTACACAAAACCAATCCTAGCAATACAGATCTTTAAATATCTTGTTAGTGCTGATATTACATGTAAGTATTTTCAGGTTCTAATTTTTGTCACATTTCCTTCTTTCCAAATAACACTTCAGTAACACATACAAAAGAACACAAAAGTCTCGAGACACAGTTTTATAAAGAGTTTCACAGTCCACTGATCCCTAAGAAAATAAGTTTTCAATTTTTTTAAAGAAATTTCAGAGAACTTTTTATTATTTAAAATGTTTGGTTAAGTTTATTCCAAGAAGGGTCAGAATAAGATACTTCTTCCTAAAATTGGAAACAAAATTCATAAAGGAAGGAAACGGTGAAAGATATTTCCAAGGTGCTTCTGGAAACTGGTCTATTTTTTTCTGTAAAGTGAGCAGTTCTGGTCAAATTTCATACATATCCTTCTTTTCTCAAGGTCTGGGTTGAGAGGTGATACAGAATTCCTCTGAATATTCCTTCTGAAAACTGACCCTCCATCTGCAGGAAAAGACCTCACCTTTTACCTCTGCTTTTAGTGACAAAAATATATAATTTAAACACATCATTCAGGTAGTAAGTGATGTTGTAACAATTTCCTCATAATCAATTTAATATTTTCAACTCATCCCCATCTGGGATGTAGTGCTCTGCAAACCTGTCTGAAACAGGGATGTTTTAGAAGGAAAAACTGTTGGTTAATATTTGTATTGATGCTTTTTGGTGCCAGATTCAGTGCTAGATTTAGCACCACTGAAGAGCTATTTGCAAAGTCAGACCTGATGAACTTTGATTTCCTACTCTTACGGAATTTCTGGCACAAACAGTGGCTACAACTCAGCACCCCATGGATCCTACACCTGAAGAAACTGTACTCTTAAACATTATCAGCATTACAGTGAACATCTTACACTCATTATTTTGAAGAAATATAAGCCTCATGATTTAAAAAAAAAAAAAAAAGGAATTTACTATTATATTTTTAATCTGGATAAAATTATTTTAAAAACGATTTATTTTAGACAACACAGAAATCCTTGAAAAAAAGAGCACTGGTTCCCTAATCTCTTGCAGTAGCCTAAAGACTCACCTTTTCCCTCATCAACTAGATCTGTTATGGAGCTAAATGTTTGCTTTTGTGCTGCCAAAAACTTGCAAGATATCTAGAAATCTTGATTATATTCTTCTTCATAATCTAATGATTAAAATTTATATAGTGGACTGTGTTAAACTAAGTTCAAAACCTCGCTTGTTAAAAAAAGTTTTGCTCTCCTGTCTTCATATTTCAGAGAAGTCTTGTACAATAGGCTGAGAGGGCTTTGTGATGAAAGACAAGGGTCTACTATTTAACCTGTTATAAAAATTTGGAAATCATTGCGACAAGGTGCTCTATATTCTGGTGGCCAGGGAACACTTTTGATTTTATTGCCATATAAAAGGCTGTTTCTAAGCTGTGAAGCCTGGGAAAAGTCCATGTACAGTCATCTCATATCTTAAGGGAAGCCTCTTAAATCATCAAATCAATTCAAGGCAAATTATATTTCTTATCTGCACAAAATTCTGAATGAGGAAAAAGATACAGAATTGAACAAACACTCAAAAAAAAGAGCAAATAGATTTCCTCGTCCTGTCCATTTTTATCCTGGACTGAAAGTTCTCGCTTTTTAACTTTTTTTTCTTATTGCCACACAACTTTTTTGTTTTGGCAGATAATCCCTTGTGTCATAAAAGATACAAACATCTTACAAGGTAAAATGTACTTTTTTTCCTCAGAATCTTGTAAGAGTTCTGCACCAAGTTTGAAATGATGATCCAAAGTTTCAAGGAAAATTTGGAGAAAGGTCAAAATGTTCCAATTGATTGGCTGAAATAGTGTTACCTAAAAACACCCAAGCAAACAAGCAAAAAAGCCTCTTTGATACCTTCACAAAACCAGCCTTAATCGTTGATTAACTGCAAATGAATCAATAAAGAATTGCACATAAAGGTGTTTAAATCCCCTAGGAGACTGCAACAGGATTTAAGTATATGCCAATTGTAGGCATATGTGCATATATATGTGTATATGTGTTTGCTTAATCTAAAGCATCTCCAATCTAAATTAAGTTAGTTGTGTAAGAAACTTGAGCAGACATTTAAGAGTGATTTGTTTAAGAAATTATTTGTATTGCTTGTCTTAAACACACAACTCTGAAGGTGATAAAATCCTCCATGGGAGGCAGAAAAAGGCATAAGGCTGTGAATACCAAGAATGACCCCAGCTTGAGGATGTTCAAAGTCAGGTCCACCCTTGTTTATTTCATTGAGCAGCTGAATGGTCTTTGTATTTACACCATAAAAAAACCCACCAAAAAAAAAAATCCAACAAAAACCACTTGAATCATGTGCATAAATCCTTTTTTAAGACAATAATCAAGAGCCTAGCTATGGAGGATTTATAGCTATTGACCTATATAGTCTCCACCAAGTCCATGCTGAGTCTGTCAAGATTTAGCCACCATATTGTTTGAATTATTCACTTTTTAACTTCACTCTGTTAGAAAAACATTAATGTCCCAGGTAGACACAGATTGTTATTTGTTATTCCTTTTATATGGAGATCTTGGTTTGGTTTTGGTTTTTTTTATTCTTTTTAACTGGTGGATTTCTTTATTTTTTGGGAAAAGAGCAGAAGATAGTTACTTTTTTTCTCCCCTCCTTTTTTTTTTTTTTTTTTTTTTTTGGGAAAAAAGAAAAAAAATTTTTTTTTTTTTTCCCCCCCTTTTTTTTTTTTTTTTTTTTTTAATCCTTAAACACACAGGTGGAAAAATGCATCAGAAAATATAAGCAAGAAGAAAACCAGGAAATAGCCTCTTGTTCTGTCTCAGGAGTGGGGAGAGGAGGGCAACAAGAACTGATTCAGAATCTGATAAATCACAGCAGATGAACAGCTCTCTGCATTTTTTGGCACATTATATATATATCTATATTCTTTCTCTATACTCGTAAACAACAAATGAATATCTTACAGTTGTAGGGTAGAATTTGAAAATATCACCTGAACATAATTATGAAAACTACAGTGCTTTTCAAAATGGCTATTGTCCAACATATGGTCTTTAATCTAAAAATAATCTGTGCTTTATTATTTTTGACTAGAATCTAAGTAGAAACTTGCAAGGGCTTTTTGTACTGTATCAAGCTGCTTTTAGAAACTGTAGTTTATTACTTCGCTCATAAAACCAGGACAGCAAAACATATTTTATTAGGCAAACTGCACCACTAATTTAACAGCAGTGGAAACATACTTTATTAATTTTATAAGGCTTAACATAGACCAAAAAGGCACTGGCCATATTTTAAAACCATAATACAAAACATGCTGTTGACATTGTGGGGATGAGATCTTCACTAAGCAACAAGAGCAGTTTTTTTCTGACTCCTGTTCAAAAATTGTTCTGATTAAGCCATGGTACAGGTTTGAGCAGTAGTTGGGACTAAATGAGTAGCAATGTCAATTGCTACTGGCTACCAATGGGAGAGTTGTGATTTAAACATTTAAACAGAATTTACAGCCAGTCACTTTCTTCTAGTAGCAAGGTCCTGACTGCACACACATGGACCTCAAGCAATCCCTGGTGATCCTTGTGGCTCTCTTCCAACTCAGACTATTCCATGATTCTGCGATTCTACTGAAGGACCCAGTGTCTTTTCAAGACAAATTTTCGCTGATCTTGAAAGCAACATCACTAAAGTTGGATTGTGAATCCAGAAAGTGTCAACTCCTCGGCTGGCAAAAACTTAATTACACGTTAAATTATATGACAAATCTGTACACAAAAACTGTTTCTGAAGCTTCCATGGTTTGTATTTAAGCTGGTTCTACCTCAGCTTGAAGAGGTTCTGAAGGAGTTTTGGTCTCCTGAGATTTCTTGCTGAATCCATGAGGAAAAGAGACAGTTTATTGAGTTGGATGACAGAAGGGTCAGGAGGACTCGACACGACTCCTTGAAGCCATGAAGATCACTGATCTGACATGCTTACAGCTGTGGCATAATCCTTTCCACTGCAGATGTTTTAAACTTTTCATCTGAAACGTTATTTGTTCTGAATTGCCATCCACAGCCCCATTTCACAACTTTTCTGGTTCAAGACCTAAGAGCTGACCTAACTGCACTTTGCAGCTGCTACATGGGAATTAACAAAGATGAAAGGGCCAAAATGTTTTTTTCAGTGGGGGGTAAGCAATAAGATAATAACTCGTGGTTTGGGATGTTCAGGGTGGATATTAGGAAAATCTTTCTCCTCAAACCAGGGGAAAATTACTGAAATATGTCACCCAGGGATGCCCTGGAGCTTCAGCCTCAGAAACTTTCCAGCCATGACTATTCACAGACCTGTCTGCTCTGACTTAGTGATGCCAGTAGAGTCTGAATCCTGGACTAGCTGGCCTCCAGATGTTCTCTTTGACTAGTGAAACTATGAATCTGATAACATTTGTCCTGTGAGATTGTCTGATACAGAAAGTCTGGGTAAAAAAATGAAGAGCTTAAATTCAGAATACATTTTATATATATGTAATATAAGGCCATTTAGTACTTGGAACACACCATTCAGCCATGGTGTCACCATATTCGTGTGTCATAGAAGAGGCCATAACATTTAGGAGGTTCTTATTACTTAAAAATAAAAAAAATTGGTGCAAGCATTTACTCTTGCACCATCATGTCAACCTTTGAACAACTGGAAAAGAGGAAAAAATGGAATTACAGTTAGGACAGTTCTAAGAAGTTTACATCTATATTTTCCTGCTGCAACATAAAGTTGTTCTTTGGAAATAGTAAACAAAGCACAGCTTGATAAACTTTCTACTGTGCCTGCACGGGTACTGTTGCTCATTGCACTCCCTGGGGTGGAAAGCTCTTACTAGAAGTGTGTTAAGTAGCTTGAGAAATTAATTTTCCTATAATAGAGACATCTTTAAAAGCATGAGCTTGCTGTGCAGTAAATCAATTCATGTGACAGATTTATTCTTTTATTGGGAATTTTTCAAGGGGTTTTAAGAAAGGAAAAAACAGTTGAAAATACATTAAGAACTGCTGAAATACCACAAAAATTAAAACCAAAAAACAAAAACTAAAAAAACCCAAAACCAAACAAAATTCCCAACAAAACAAAACAAAACAAAATCTCCTACAATAAGACCTCAAACAAAAATAAAAGAAAATAAAATTTTAAAAAACCCAACAACAACAGACAAAAAGAAGCCCAATTCTGAAGCTCCTTTGGAAACTCAAAAAGTTTTTTAAACTTCTTGGCAGACTAATTAGTTTATCTTCACTGTCAGTTGAGCTGACAATATCAACCTTTTTTAGTATTCATTGTCTTTTTTTAACTTGGAAGTGATTACTGATTTCAGAAAGACAGTAAAATAAGGCCAGAATACATCAGAACAAAAGGTATTTTAGGTATTTTCAGGATGTTTCCAATCCACTAGAGCTTAGAAAACCTGAAGATCTCTTCATCAAGTTTCAATTATGTGTGACCAGTCAGTGAAAATTTTACATGAATCATCGTTACAAGAGCTTGATATTTAGAAGCCCAGACTTTTCTCTCCTTCTGCTACATCTTTTCCTTATAAAATCATGCAGGTTGTTTAATTTACCTTTGCTTGTCCTTCTTCATTCCCTCCCAAGCTCTCATCTCAGATATCTGACCTCAGAGAGACTGGAAGGAAGTTGTACCTTTCAGAGATGTTGACTGTGTATGTTTGTGGGTATATTTTAAAGGAAGGATGTTTTTATGAAAAAGCCTCATTTATTCCAGATAGAAAGACTCCAGGAGAGGGACAAGTGTATGAATAGCCCTGTGGGCAAAGTGGACCGAGAAAAGCAAGCAAAAGAGCTGTGGTTGACAGTAGAGAATTGTGATGCATAGAATACATTGAAAGCCTTCAAATTTGAAACAATTTTTTTTTTGCCAAAAGAAACCTAAATATTTTCATGACTGACGGCAGGAAACAAACTAATGTCAGAGCAGGAGAATAAATTCAATTTTTAGAAAGATAGGCGCTAGAATAAATGAATAAAATGGCCAAAGAATATTTCTGCTTCTAAAAGGAGATGGTTGAGTTGTAGTTATCTTAATTTGATTTCTGGTTAAAAGATGTCTGTATATTAATTTTCCTTTTAGTATTGCAACATTATCACATTTTGGCATTTGTCTTTTTTCAGCAATATTGTAAAGTACAGTGTATTTTGGATAAAAATTAAACTGGATACAGAATCTAAACAGAGCAAGGGACTGGTTTTCTGAATGCATTTTGAAAGATGCTTTTTTTTTTTTTGTAACTAAACATTTGCACTTCAAAACTAAACCTCAGAGTTTCACCATAGCTTCTTAACAAAACAGACTCACTGGATTGGAGTTTTTCTTGGCACAAAGCTGCATGCAATTAAGAGTTCCACTAGCTGGGTTGTTCCTGCCTGCAAAAATGAATAGTTTCTGTATGAGTTAAAAAAAAAAAAAGTAAAATAGAAAAAAAGGAACTTACTCAGCAGTTGAAATATACAATAAAAATGTCACTGCTATCTTTGCTTTAATTATGGAGCTCACATTGTGATTATATTCTATTCCAGTTTGTCAGAAAATGAGACTGTAACCATTATTGTTAAGCACTGTAACATCTCTTCTCTTCACTGAGTTTGTGTGCCCTCATTTTTATTCAGTCATATTCAAACCACATCCTTTTCTCACAGGTTTGCAATAACTAGGACATTTTTCTAGCTCATTCTGCCTGTTATAAATGAATAGCCTGGAAAATTTCCTTCTCACTCCTGTGTTTAAAGGCACAGATGAAGGACAAAAAAAAAATCTCCCCTTCTGCCACTGTGCAGGAGGCCTTCCACTATCACAGCAGATCTCTGGCATATTCTGTGCTTGAGCATTCACCTGATCTAGGAGAGAGTAGTCAGAGTGTGGCACATCACCACAAAGGCCTGGAAAGGGAGGAGAGACATTAAAAGCAGCTTGGAGAAATCAATGCTGGCCATGGCTGTTTGTCCAGTGGCACAGGAGACCAAAACACAAAGTCATCACAGCTGGAAAAAAGTCCTCTTCTGGTCTGAGCAGCTCAGGCCTCAGCTGGGTGGTCTATAAACTGTGTTCCACAATCAGGACTGTCCCAGGAAGAACCAGGGCTTCCAGAACATGAGCTTCCTCATCTGAGGAATCCTTTGAACTGCAAAGGGACATTTTTAATGCAAGTTCATAGGTTTGGGTGTGTTTCAGGTTCATGGGTTCTTTTTTTTTTTTTTCTGTTTTTTACAGATCCCGTGTAGAATTTCATCATTTTTAACTGTTGATGCCAAGCAACATTTTCCATAGTGGGTGGGAGAGGTACCTGCCAGTATTTATATAAAAGGAACAAAACAGCTACACCAATAAATGCTTTCTAGAAGGCCAATCCACTCCACATCCAACCCTCGCCTGGATCACAGGCAGCTGCTTCTGAAAATGTCACAGGACTTCACTCCATCTGATCTTGACAGCAGAGAGCAGATAATACAGGTCACATCTTGCTCTTGGCATGCTCTGTGTTACAACTGAGAAATGCTTTCTGAACAGTAGTTAGAAGATATTCTAGCTGACTTCTGCTGGTTTTCTGGCAGACAGTGTAGTCCTCCAAATCATGCCTATTTTGTTGATTTTTGTTTCTAAAAAAAATGGAAATAATGCCTACGTTTTAATAGGCTTTGAACACCGTGTTATGGCAATTTCAAAAATACTTTCTGATTTCTCAAGTGTTTTGTTTTGAATGTTTATGTATGGCACATTAAGATATAATATATCAAAACAAATAGAAATATTCCAGCTCAAAAAAAGCAGTACTGTTATCTTCCTCTGAACATTTTGTTGGTTGAAATACGAATATGTAAATATATATACTTATAACCTGGACTTTTATGTTTATTATCACAAACTGGCAAATTATTCTGACAATAATGGGCAAATATGGGAAAATGCACCATGTTTCTTTCTATTAGAGTAGTTTAAAAAGTGTTGTTTTTTTCTTTTTTTTTGAGTTTAAATAAATGTGAAATCATAATAGATTAATAGTGGCTACTTAAAAAGAAATTCCAAACCAATAACCAAAAAAATCCCACCAAAACCTGATGTCTTTCCAAGTATGTCAAAGAACTCTAGAAAGGCATTTAAAGATTTTCAGTACTTCTGTTAAACTAAATTATAAATTTCCTGCTTCTTTCATACAGAAAGTTAACAAAAAAAAATCAGAAATATGTGATTGCCAAAATTTAGGACAGATATTTTCTCTTCTAGAATGAGAATTAAGACAGCAATGTAAGTGTCATAATTCTAAATATATTACCTGAAGTATTATGAATAATTGTGTTCTCTTGATTATGCAATAGCTCTCTATGTATCTTGGCACTGAAGGAAAACAATTTTAGAATACACAGTCCTCAGCTCCTGGGCTTTTCCCTAAAGATGAAGGATATGCAAGTTTGAATCCCATGTAAGTCAGAAAAAGCATTATTTCCAAAGAAAACACATATGATTTAAATATTATTAGGCTATAGAATGCAATATGCCACCTTGTTTTGCTGGTATTTGTAGCTGGTGGCTATGATGTTTTGTGACTCTCTTGAAAAGCAGGAAAATATTTGTCATTTTCATTTTTCCTGACTGAGTTCAAAATTTCCTAGCTTTAACTTAAGTTTGGAATAGTTAATACTACACAGGAATTGGACTTCTTAGAAGTTTTTTTTTTTTGTTTATATTTCACTCGCAAATAAATGAGTCATTAAATAAAGTTAAAAGGTTTCAAAAACAGAAAATAAACCAAATAGAAGATAGAAAAAAATTGCAGCTCTAATGAGAACCACAGAATCATGCAAAATTTTAATTTAAATTACCTTTTACAGTTTAGTGAGAAAACTGAAAAACAAAATATGTCTCTGCCTTTAACAAAGAGTTTAATACCCTAATCTTTCTTCTCTGTGGGCAGAATGGAGCAGTTTGCCTTATTCATGGACCATATTTCCCCATGGAAGAGCAAAAACATTAGCTCTGGTGTCCTCACCCCAACTTTGAGGTCTCTGAGTGTCATTATTGCATTGGTTCTACACCTTTAATTTGGACCCAGCTGTGCAGTGATGTCCCACTCACACTGGGCTTGGTAACAAACACAGCCTTGACAAGGTCTCCCAAAACATCCATCTCTCTGCCCTGGAGAGCGATGGGTTTGGGAGGTGCTCTTTTAGGTGGATAAGGCAGTGGTTGGGAGGTCACACCCAGGGAATCGTGGTCAATGCCCCAGAGGCCCAAGGCACATCAGTGACAAGTGTCACTGGAACAAGTGGTATTCAACATCTTCCTTAGTGATGTGGACAAAGGGATCACGGCACCCTCCAGAAGTTTGCAGGTGACACCAATGTGAGTGGTGCAGTGGACACAACACCTGAGGGACAGGGTGACATCCAGAGGAACTGGGACCAGCTCAGGAAGTGGGCCCATGGGAATCTCATGAAGTTTAACAAGACCCTCAGTACAAGGTGCTGAGTATGGGTTGAGGGATGCACCTGGTCCAGGGATCCAGGCTGGGCATGAGCAGACCCAGAGCAGCCCTGCCCAGAAGGACCTGGGGGTGCTGTGGGTGAGAGGCTGCACAAGCCCCGGCCATGGCACTCACAGCCCAGAGAGCCAAACGTGTCCTGGGCTGCATCCAGAGCCCGTGGGCAGCAGGGGAGGGAGGGGATTCTGCCCCTCTTCTCTGCTCTGCTCTGCTGAGACCCACCTGGAGCACTGCACCCAGCTCTGGGCTCCCAGCACAGGAGGGACAGGGACCTGCTGGAGAGGCCACCAAGATGATCAGAGGAATGGAGCACCTCTGCTATGAGGAAAGGCTGAGAGAATTGGGATTGTTCTGCCTGAAGTAAAGAAGGTTCTGATGTGGCCTAATTTCAACCCTCAACCTGAAGAGAGCCTGGAAAGATTTAAAGAGGGACTATTTGCAAATCACTTATAGTGACAGGACAAGAGGCAATGGCTTCAGACCGAGTGAGAGTTGGTTTAAGTTGGATATTAGGAAGAAACTGTTCTTGTTAAAGTTTGTAAGGCACTAGAAAAGCTTGTCCAGGGAATCTATGTCTGCCTTATCCCTGGAAATGTTCAAGGCCAAGTTGGATGTCACATTGACCAACCTGGACTAGTGGAAGGTGTCCCTGCTCAGGGCAGGAGGGGTGGAATTAGGGGTGTTTAAGGTCCATTCCCACACAAACTGTTCTATAACTCTTTGATTGTGATGCTCTGTGTATTGTACTCAATGTGATATAAAGACAAGTCTATTACCATTACTTCTTTTTCTTTTTAGCTTTGTTAACCTACTGCTGAGCCCAGTCCTGGAGTTACATGAAGAAGCTGTAGCTATGTATGTGCTTTCTTGTTGTCACTCCAGGGAACTGAGAACATCCTCTTGGGTTCATCTCACCTGACTGAATCTGGGGGATGTTTACAGCACCATCTTCCTTTGAACACATCATCTTGGACTCCCTTTTACTCCTCAGACAGTGGCAGGAGCTGTCATGATGCAATTTACACAGTCTGCTTTACACAGATATTTCAGGGTGGAAAGAATCATCCTTTGATGGTGAAGGGACTCTGAGATAAATAAATCAGAGGTGTCTACACGATGGATATCATCCAAATAAATGTCTTCAGTTTAGGTGTGGACACCTATTACACAGATTAAGGGGCTATTTCCTCCTTTTCTGACCACTAGACACTCATTAACGTCCCTCTGCCTGACAAGGCTGCTCATCTGTGCTCCCCAGTCTGTTTAATTCACTGTTAGCTTAAACAATATAAAGAGTAGGTCTGTGTTAATGTGTTTCTTTTTGTCTGAAGTCTGTCATGGAGCACTCATGAAAATAGCTCAGTCATCAAAACTGCCTCCTAGGTGGTAAAGGGAGCTTTCAACCTAATGGAACATTCCAAGTAGCATTTTTTCTTTTGATTATACTGTAATACAAAAATATTTCTTTAATTGCTTTTTCAGCAAAACACAACTTCCTCCAGAGAAAACTGTACTGTACATTATATTTTCTGTCTTCTCTCTCATCCTCTGCTAATTGTCTAAATAATATTTAAATAATCCAAGCAAGAAGATCTCAAAACATTTCCATGGTCAGACTTCTAGGACTATCAGAATAACTTTCTCAGCAAAAAATACTTAATAAATCCCTTCCCTTGTTTGTATCATCCTATAAAGCTTATATTTTCTCTTCATACTAGCTTCTCTTAGGTACAGGAAAAAGATCCCAAACAACTCCCATTCAAAGCTGGGTTGGTTGCACAGTTTTTTTGAGGAGTATTATTTGTTTGGTTTTGGATGGGGTGTTTTTATGTTTTGGTTTGAGTTGTGTTGGGTTTTGGTCAGTTGGTTGATTGAGAATTTCTTGGGGAGGGATTGGTGAGTTGTGTTTTTTTTTTTTTTTCTGAAGAGCACAAATATATGTTTTTTCTATTTGAAAAAGTAAGCTGTTAAGTTGAAGAATTTTTGTTCAGATGATGAATTTATTCCATTATCCCTGATCATTCTTTCTCTATTAAAAACTATTTGACATTGATCCTCTCAGATTTTTGGGAGTGTCTGTATGTGGTAATGATGAAGATGAAAATACTGGGATTAGTCTATACTTTCTTTAATATACTCTAAATCCAGCAATTGCTGCACAGTTATTTGCCATCTCTATTATCTTTTAAGGCTTATTTTAGACCACAAGTGCAGAAAGTTGAGGCACAACTCTGAAAATAAATGTTAACCTTGATAGTTCCCAGTCCATTCAGAACTGACAGGTCAAGGGAATGAGGGAAACACGAGGCAACCCCGTCTTGCATCCTGGAGCTCACAAGGAATTTCACTAAGGTAGAACAGGGAAATAAGGTCTGGATTCTGACATCAAGAGTACTCCTTCTCACAATGTGACATTCAGTTGCACTTTATTTACATTATAAACCTGTATTTATACAGGAGTGGTTGGATTCTCCCCTGGTTCACCTCAACAGAGAACTACGAATACACTTTCTACATTTCTGTGCTTAGGTAATATTAATTGTAATTGGCTTCTCTCTTCTGCTTTGGGAAAGTTTTTGTCCAGCAAGACTTTTGTGTACCTTTGTGAGGTGCAGACTCACAATTCACACGGATTTGTAAAACGAGGCCATAAGAAAGATAAACCCTCCAGGTGTGCTGGAGAGCAGATTGAGCAGAGAGATGTCACCTGTGACTCTACAGTGCCAGCTGACTTGAGCAGGATGGGTTTCTATTTCTTGCTCCACAGTGCTCAGAAATTATTAATCTGAGTCAAAATCAAGACATTTTCCTCAGACTGCTTGGTTTTGGGAGAATTACCAACTGCATTATAGATGTACTTTTGTGTTTGTGAGCTCAACACTAAAATCAAACTAAACCTAAATTATCTGCCATTGACTTTTATTTGACACCAGAAACCTCTGATTGGCTTTTCCTCATGAGATTTCAGGTGCATTCAAAGAGGAAGTAGAATAAAGAAACTCAAAAGGTTTTATCCCTCCCCCTGAAATCACAGAGGTTGAAACTAATGTAAAAGCTGCAGCTTTCTCCCAGAAGGTCCCAAGGAATTTGTATGTAATGTTGAGTTTCAACTCAGCTCTCTTTTTTGACCCTGAAGTTAGTCATGACATGTATGGCAGTGTTTATTAATAAAACAATAGTCCAATGGTAAACAAGTTTAATACCAGGCATGAATGTTTGATATTCCATCTAAAATGAAAAAATATGTATTCTATAATGAATACTTAATTAGGACTGTGATCTGAATACAAGGACCAGAGCCCCTACTGCTGTGCAGACAAACCAGAGTGAAATGAATTACTGTCATGCGGGGGGGTGATATTAATGGTGTCCAGCTTTATAAATGAATCCAATTTTAAGCCACTTTAGTTGCTATCATACTGAGAGAGAGTGCAACATGCCTAACATATCATTTCTGTACTGCCAAATTATAAGATTTAAGCTTTAAAATATTTTAACTTGCAGATGTTTTCCTGCATTAAATATTTTTAATTATCTGTTGCTACAGCCAGACATCATTAAAAATAAATACAATTGAAAATTTGGGGGATTTTTGCTGTTTGTTTGTTTGGCTGGTTGGTTTTGTTTTGGTTTTCCTTATATTAAGCCATATATTAATAGATGGCCATTGATTTTTACTCTGAAAATCTAACTGGTGTTTGGCATGAATGCTGGCTATTTGGCCACTAATGATTTATTAGAATGTAGTTTTCCTCACCTGATTGTAGGAGCTATGTAGTTTGTTTCATTCAATCTGTTTTGCAGCTGTTAGGAAGTGACCCTCTGTGAGAACCTCCACTTACTGCTTCCCTTTTAGAAATGTTAATATTCCCACTTGAGGGAGCAGTCATGCAAAGTCTCACACCTTGAAAAGTTTAAGTCAGGTGAACATTTCTTCACTGATTTCCAAAGGACTGCACGCATGTGGAAGCATTTGCTGGATTCAAATATCAGGTTTGGGTTTAAATGTGTATCCTAACGTCTGACTCATTTAAATCTCCAGATTGTAGACATTATTTTCACTTGTAAAACAGGTTTTCTCACTTACATAACTGGCATTTCTCTCCATCCCTGCCAGCAAACACCCAGATAAATATATTACAAAAAGGCAATGTCAGTTTGCAGCCAGCTCGAGAGCAGAATTCTTTGGGAATGGTGAGCATCTCAGATGGCAGCAGTGCAGCAGAATTCCCATTACAGCACAGATCAAACAGGAAAACAGCAGAGCCAAGCAAGAGCAGGTTTTTCAGGACTTGAGGTGAGTTGTTGGGAAGTACACAGTGTAGCTCTTCCTCTGTTCCCCACGAGGTCAGTGCAAATTGCACTACTGACTCCACAATAAAAATAGCAGTTTTAATACAAAGATGGGTTCTGAAATCTACTGTCAAGTCTGTCTCAGTCTCTGGCTGTCTTTTTATTGCAAATGCTGACGTTTAAGTACACGTGTGTAGCAAGGATGAATGGAATGTTTTTCAACCTGGATGAAGAACAGGCCATAAGCTCACAGCTTTACCATCAAAAAAAAAAAAAAAAAAATTGCATTCCTCACTTATCCTTCATCAGAAATATTCAATTTTGAAAGGAAAATGACAGGGTTAAGCAGAACGGGACATTCCAGTATTTTCTTTTCAAAAATAAAGGATTTTCTTACATGGATGAATATTCAAGATTATAACTATGACTAAAATAATTTTGATTTTTAACGCTCTCCATCTTTCTGTCTCTCCCCAAAAGTTTTGACAAATAAAAAGAAGTAGAGGGATTTTTGGCATCAGATCTGCCGGTGAAAAAATATCACACAGATTGAAAAGAACCTAATTTATCTCAGTGAAACAAATGAAAACAAAAAAAAAAAAAAAGTCATTTCTATGAGCAGTTGGTGTTTCTTTCATCTGATTAGTAATAGGAAAGAGAGTTTAATACTTCTAGGTCAGTGATTTGAATTGAGGTTAGTTAAGTAGTGTATGTTAGACAGAAGTTCATTATTACTTTTTGTTATTAATTATGGGTTTTGGTTGAATTATCTGAAATGATTAAGAGCTATATTCAGAGTCTAAATACAACCTTTGGTCCTGTGCATAACTTCCTCCAGCTTCCTCTTTCAGATGTTCTCTGCCACTGAGGCTTGGTTGAAATTTTGGACAACACAACATAATTCTTTCTTTTAAAGGTGACTATAAGAGTTCAATGCCTAAATTCCAACTAGACCTTAAAGAGAAAAATGGTTGAAGCTTAAGGTTTCATGGGTCTACTATTTCTCCCTCAAAGAAATTCTCATAAATTCTCATAAATCACTCAGGTCACACTTCTACATTGGAAGTAGCTGTGTGTCCTAATGCTGGCTAAATGTGGGTTCAAATACATTTATGATGTTGAAATATTTAATTATTATTGTATGAGTACAGTGAAAACAGGAATAACTTATTTTAAATCTGAATGTTGCCACACAACTCTTAAAAAACAAATAGGAATGAGATTAATTTCATAGAATTGTAGCCACCAAGAATTTGGGCGCCTAAACTAACTAGTTTGGCTTGGCTCCCTTAATACTGAGTGGAGGGAGAGAGACTCCAGGGAATGATTCATCCTTATGATGTCTGCCTTATGTCCTGGAGTCTATATCTCCATATCAACCACAGAAAATGTGTATCAGAAACAAGGAAACTTTCAGAATTAGTTAAGTTCACCATGCCCTATCATTATTGGCCCATTCCCAGAATCTCTTGCACCAAAAATATCTGAGGACTGCAATAAAAAGAAATAGCTCCCCTCTGTAATCTCAATCACTCTTCAAAAACTGAACTCTGATGTGGTAGATAAACAGGGAAAATTAGCAGTTTCATTTGTTTGTTTTGTACCAGTGTGACTGATAAAGAAGCATCTTCCAATAGAAGAAAATGCATTTTTCTCAAAGCAGTAAAAATACAGGACTATCACAGAGTATCTGGGAAAATCACATAGAGCATGGCTGTGGAACAATGACTATTTAATCCACGTTTAATTTGTGTCACCATTTTATATTGATTATCCATTATCCTCATGCAAATGGCATGACTTATCCATTGAAACAGCTGTGCATTGTTTTTAATTTTAAGTGAATTCTTTTAGTGCTCCATGAAAGGTGTCAGATTAGCAGCCCCAGGGACTGGAGGCCTCTGTTTATCCACAGAGCGTATTCGAGTGATAATGATGGATCCACTCAAGCAGCTGCCTCAGACGTTACTTATCTTGAGGGTTTGTTCCACTGCTCATAGGGCCAAAACACCCCCTCACAAATGAATAATAAGCAGATTCATTTGGGCCCATAGATGGAGAATGAGAGTGTTTAAATGCCAGCCTTCTGTAATAGGATGTTCCCATTTATTTAGGGGCTCCTGTGTGAAATGGGGCTAACAGAGGTGTGAAGTAGTTGCCTTGGAAAGACCATAAGGTACAGACCTATTTTAAATATTCTTTGCAGTTCTCACAGCTTCTGAAAAGGTAACATCAGATGCAGGAAAAGAAAGGCTTGGAAAAAGTGGCAAATGATCTGTTTGAGGATGGATTTTGGGCAACAAAGCACTGAATCAGTCAAGCACTGAAGCTTGAGAAAATGGTCATGGTGTCAGGAATCTCACAGAGGTCTGTACAGTCAGGCATGGGATGAGAAAGGAATCACTCTGTCATTGGTCTTTAAAACTCAGAAATCAGGGTGTATCCAAGAGATTCTTGGACAAAAAGGTCTGAAACCTATGAAGGCAATTTTTATGCAACACACAATTACACAGGGTTTCTCCTCACCACAGGACGTTTCTGAGTATTCAAGGGGATTAAAAAAGGCAGTGGAAAAGTCCAGAAGGAACGGGTCCATGGGAGGTTATTAAGAGCTGTGAAAAGGATTCTAGTTTCCCTTTAGGATATGCCAGCATCACAGACTGCCAAGAGCTGGGGAAATGTATCAGCAAGAAATCACTCAGTAGTTGTTTGATCCATCTTATTATTTCACTAAATGTCTTCTACTGCTCTCTTTTGGAGAGAGGGTGTTGCTCTGGAGGATTCTGGAATAGGGAACCTTTGACCTCAGAAGCTACTGCTTCATTTTTGGTGAAGTCTTATTTATAGCCTGGTACAAAATTACATTTTACATTTCCATGTCCTGATTCCTCTACTAGATTTTGATTTTCCTTCTTCATATAAATGAATTTAATCATTGGAATAAAAAGACTTCACAGTCATTACAGTCCATTAAAAATATACTGAGAGCATGTCATGTCCCAGTGTATGATCACCCCCCATTCTGTTTTTTTCCTGGGATTCAGTTTCTTTGTGGGATTGGTGAAATAAGTCACCTTTGAATTTCTGTAGTTAAATTTAGAAAGGCATTTCTGATTGCAGAGTAAATTATGCACCAGAATGCAGGTTTGAAAGTGTGGATCGGGAATCTGGCTCCAAAATCATCAGCCTGCTTATGTTTGATCTTGAGTCCTTGCTATAATACCAAGGGCTTTCCTAAGGACATAAAACAATAGATTCTTCTTTTTGAGCAACAAGGGAAGGAAATAGGCTGTCTCCATAACCCTGCACATAACCTGCAGCATTCCTGATGTTTCTCCAGGACATCAGACGTGGCAGGAATCCAGGTGGGCTGCCTTAGGAGACCCTTGATATTTTCTCCTGTTCTGTACCCAGGATAAAACATATGTTTAGTTACAAATTATGTTTTCCAGACCCACACAATCCCTATCTTAATTATTGACATTCTGTCCTTATTAAGCAGCTTTCTTGAGAGTGGGGAAAAAAAAAAAAAAAAGTAAGGATTAAGGGACATTAATATGGGATAATCATGTATTCTGCTGTGCTTGGGTCACTGACAGTCTAGCTAAAGTTCAGGTTTAAAGATATAAAGAGTATAGTAAGAATACTATGCTATCCTGTATAATTCTAAAATACATATCTGTAATATATCATCCCACTATAGAGCATCATTTCCTATTCACATCAGGAACTATCTTTTATGTTGCAAAACAGAACAGGCAACTTTAACTGCAAGCAAAGCAGCTAAGTGAGAAAGGCAGATTGATAAAGGCACCAAGCTCAGGGCCTTGAACAAGACAAACAGAGAAGGAAATAAAGAATATTCTTTTACTGACTTAAGTGACCTGTGTCAGGGAGTTAGCTCTGGTCCCTGGCCAGCTGAGATGGACTAACTCATGTTTTCACTGTCTCTGGACACTGCACTATAAAGTAAACTGTCCCTACTTTTGTTTGTGTGGGTTTTGGGTTTGTTTCTTTTCTTTTTTTTTAATTTGGTTTTGTTTTGTTTTGGATTTTTTTGTTGTTGTTGTTTTGGTTTTGTTTTTTTTGCTAGCTTTTAGAGTTTGGGTTTTTTGTTTGTTTGTTTGTTTGTTTGTTTCTTTGTTTGTTTGTTTGTTTGTTTGTTTGTGTTAGCAGTGCTGGAAGCCTCAGTGTTCACTGAGCCCTTGAAACAACGTAATGCATGTGTAGGGCAGGAGTTCTGGGGAAAAATATGGATCAAAGTGTAGTTCTCTGAGATCCATTTAAAGTCTTTGGTCAGGTGTAGAGCTTCTTCAGTGCACTTCCTGATGAAGATACACGGGATATCTTATCTGAATGAGGGGCCTAACCCTAGCACACTGCCTTCTGCAAACACATATATTCTATTGCTGAAGGACGGATAATAGAGACAGCATTATCTCTTTATTTCAGCAGGGAGAACATGAGAAAACGGACTTGAGGTTGACAGATCTGCCCTTCATTTACCCTCCTCTTCAGCAAAAGCACTGCACTGTCATATATTAGCAGGAAACAGGGGCTGAAGTGAGTAGAGTGGCACTGCAAATTAAAATAGCGCCACTATGGAGGCATGTGACTCTGCATGGAAAGTACAGTCAGTCCTGGAGACATATCTGCCTCGGAGAGCCTGTCCTCGAGGAAGGGAAAAAAAAAAGTCCCATAGTGGATGAGGGCTCCCTATATCCTGTTCTCTCACCTACACTTCATGTCCAGGAGTCAGGAAATGAAAGACATAATTCTTTTCTATCTGCCTCCCTGCAGTGCAATTCTTCCTCATGCTGCTTCCAGAGACCCTTTTCACTTTCATCCAGAGACCTCAGGCTGCTCTGTCCCAATTCATCATAGTTCACACTATTGGAACTGTTTACACACTCTTTTTTCTGCTATCATAGACCAGACAAGGGCATTTGACCCACACTGCTTTGGTCAACAAATGGCAAGAATTAAGTATCTACTAAGGTTACATCTGAAGGACACATTGCTCTGTCTAGCCATTATTTGTGCTCTTTCAAATAAATTACAGTTATCACTAATCAAGGGAGTAAAAGCAAAGGAACAGTGTCTTAGGAACTGTTTCATTATGTACTGGTGTTCTCCGGGCACAGGAAAAGCAGACGTTTGTCAGGACACTTGACAAGACCCCTTACCTAGGAACTAAATGTTATCTTTCCCAGCAGACTTTAAAAATCACCCCTGCCAACCCCCTGCAGTTTAATCTGCAGTTAAAAAAAAAAAAAAAGGCAAAAAACCCCCCACAAAATAAAACAAACAAACAAACAAGCAAACAAAAAAACCAAAACCAAACAAAATCCCAACAGAAAACCCACATTTAAAAACTCAAATGCTTTCTGAAAACTGATGAACTATTGCAAATGACCTTGTTTGTCTTCAAAATATACTAAGGTGGTTTTGAGATTGTTGGCTATAACCCTTTTTTTGTTGCATGGATAGTCAGATAAGACATTCTGAGTGAAGATTACTGTGAATCTGGGAAGGTCACCTTATATGTACTTTCCATTGCTGTTATAGATTCATAGATTTTAAGTCCAAGTGGGACCTTGTGTAACTCCTCCTGCATAACACAGGTCAGATAACTTTGCTTGATAATTCTGCATCGAATCAAATTTAAAGCATACCAAGGAATGCAGATATTACTTTATTTTCTACTCTGTAATCTTCCTCAACACTACGCACACAGATGTGTGTCTCTCTCTCTTTCCCAAGACTTCCTTAGATCATACAGAGTTCAGAATAAATGCCTATTATATCTTTGAGCAAAAAAATGGAAAAGAGAAAAAATATAATGGTTAACAGCAGCTGGTCTGAGAGTAAAACAGAGGAACAGAGGCAGTAGGTCACAGAATGGATGTGACAGAGAACAGAAAGTAATGAGCAAGCTCCTGTATTTCCAAGACCTTCATTCAAATTAATGCTTACTATACCAGTAGGTCATAGATGAAAATGAGTTGGGTGGTTCTCCCTCGTTCTGGACTACAGTGTGCATTTGTCCACATATTCCTGAATATCAGGACACATTTAGTCCATCAAGTCCTTTAGGTGCACTTGATTAGTAGGAAACAGATGGAGTCAGAAGGGATATAAGCAAAAAGTTCATGCCGTGGGATAGAACTATTTTATCCTGGCTCCTCTACGTTGGATTAACAAAACCACCCCAGATTCTGTATTTTGTTTTGTTTTCTTTTCTTTTCTTTTCTTTTCTTTTTT
>VWZP01005353.1:0-18219 GCA_013396995.1 Dicaeum eximium | reverse complement strand
GGTGGCGGTGGGACTGGGGGTGGCAACCGGGCTCTATCCCTGGTGCTGGTTGGGGAGGACTTGCGGGCAGGGCATGGGGAGTAGGACCTGTGCAGTTTTTGATCCGGCACGGTTGCCAGGGCCATTTTAGCCTCGCAGGCTGTAGCCTCGCAGGGTTCTCCGATCCCCCCGTNGTTCTCCGCTCCCCCCGTCTTTTTTAATCGTGTCCATGACCGCCCTCCAAGCAGGAAGCATTCGGAGCTCTGGCTCGTGGCCAGGCAGCGTAGCCAGGTTGTAGAGCTTTACGTCGACCTTGTCCCAGAAGCGGAGGGTGAATATATCAGAAGGGGTAGCATCAGAGACCATGCGTGACACCCATCGTAAGAGCGACTTAAGGTCCTGCTTTGGGATGGGGGAACCGTGCTTGCCCAGCAGGGCTAACACGGCTTCATAAACGTCTTGCTCTTTGGACATTTCCTGTCCCATATTAGTTCCCTTTGGCTCACCTGTCTGTCGCTGCAGACAGGGATTGTGGGCCCAAAAACGTGGTTCTTTCACCGTCACGATCCAGTTCCAAGGGGCTCGTCGATCTGCCGCCAGTCAGGTCCGGTTTTTACCTCACACGGAGGTACCAATTTATCAACGATGGAGCAAGACGGAGACCCTGAACTCTGTGATCAGGATCTAATTTTATTGAGAACATACAAGGCTTATATACTGTTTTGTGAGTCTAGAAATGCTTACTACAGAAATCAGGTTACAATCAATCTTATGCTTATTGAAACATTCCTTGCTTGCAGTGTCCTTCTCCCAGAAAGCTGCCTTATCTTATCTTAAACTAGGGGGTCTGTTTTTGCCAGACCATCCTGTAGCATCCTGTTTATCCATTCTTTTATGCTGATGGTACTATCTGTTTTGTGCATACCCATACTCGATGATGATTTCTTGAACAGAACATTCCACTTTAATTCGTGGATATAAAGAGACAGAATTACAGAGGAAAGAATAGAACAAGTCTCAGAAAAGCAGTCAATGTCAGAAAAAAACAATAGAAGACAGAGAAAGAAACAGAAAACAAACTGCCTGGATCAAATCATAGAACATGCTGAGTTGAATGAAAAGCACCCAAAAAAATCATTGAATCCAGTTTCTGGCCCAGCATGGCACCCTATCCTGGAGTCACACTAAGTGCTTGAGAGCATTTTCCAAACACTTCTTGAACTCTGTCAGGCTTGATGCTGTGACCACTGCCCTGGAGAGTCTGTTCTAGTGCTCAAACAACCTGTGGGTTAAAAGTTTTTTTTACTATCCAACCTAAACCTTCCCTGACACAGGTTCTTCCCTCAGGTCCTGTCACTGGGCACCACAGAGATGAGATCAGTGTCTGCCCCTCCTCTTGCCCTCACCAGGAAGTTGCAGACTGTGATGAGGTCTCCTCAAGGCTGAACAGAGCAAATGACCTCAGCCCCTCCCCATAGGGCTTCTCCTCCAGAGCTTTCACCATCCTCGTGTCCTGTAGGAGTGTGACCCCTGTTGACAGGGTGACCAAATTACAAGAGAATTTTCAAATACTCTTTGTCTGCTAAATAAGGCAAAGAGCCTGGAAGTTTCTCTCCAAATTTGGCACAAAGACACCTCATAGGACCTTTTGGACTTGACTTTAAACTTGGGGCTGTCCGGTTGGACAGAGGCCAAGAGATCCCTGCCTAAGTCATTGGGTAGAAAAAGAAGAGAACAAAGGAACTAAGCACTTTTGTGGGGTGCTTAGCAGGGCAAGGACCTCTTGCACCTGGCACAGTTTTTATTTGTAAAGAGCTTTGTTATTTTGTCTTTTATTAAACCTTTTTCTGTTTCCAACACTGCCACAGAAGCCATCCTACTCTTTTTATGCCATTCGGGGTAGCTGGGCTATCTCGGGTGTAATAGGATCTCTGAGAGCTCATAAGACCTGGCTCAAGGAGAAACCTCCTTTGGTCATGCTCTAATAGCTTAATGTCTTCATTGTGGAGCCTAAAACTACCTCCAGCACTTGAGATGAGGCCACCCCACTGCAGAGGAGAGCAGGACTGATGCCCCCCAGGACATGATTGGCCCTACAAGCTGCCAGGGCACTGTGAATCTGCTCAGGAGAAAGTTATGCAATATTGGACATATATAGAAGCAAATTTCTGTAACTCTACATAGTATGAAGCCCTTTCCACAAAATATGTGATGTCCCTCTGTAGTTGAAGGAAAGTTGAAGGAAATTTAGAAAACTCCAGGAAGCACCTTCAGTACACTGACTTGATTGAATTTGTTTTGATGTCTTTAGTAGTATGCCAAGAAGCTAGAGCCTTGGTCAGACCACTGAAAATGGTTTTTTCATCTTTACTGTCAGTTTCCTAGATGTAGGGCTGGAGCTTCTCTCCTGCTACATCCTTTGAAACCTTTTGGAGAAGCCAGTGAAGCCTAGCTGCTATCCATTGTGGCTTTGAGTTTCTTCACTTTGCCAGCACAGCAGCGGCAAAAAATCACTATCCATCATTCTAGTCTGTTTTTGTAGACAGGCAAGGTTTTCTATTGTAAAGTTAAATCAGACAGAGCATACTGTGAGTTGCTGCCGAAGTTTACTCTGCGTGCTGAGTATGTGCTCTGTGTTAGTAATTGTACTGACATCGGCAAGTGATATTTCAGTTCTGTTTTGCTAAAACCAACTATTTTAATATGCATCAGTATATATGCTATCCTCTACAGGTAAAAAAAGCTAAAGGAGGGGCTTGGTCTCTGTCTTTGTGATCTGTACTTGGTGACCAGCAGTGGAAGGTCTGTCAGACACTGAGAGTGACAGTAAGTTAATTCTTTCTTAGTGACAGCTAAAAAAGTATGATACATCTCTCTACTCAGAATGCTCTTACCCAACTTCTGATGCCACATTGTTCTCCTAATTTAATTTTTTCAATGTTTAGTTCAAAGTTGCATAAGGGGATTTTCAGATTTCACATTAGGAAACATTTTTATTGAGAGGGTGGAACACTGGATCAGGCTTGTCAGTTGCTTGATTAAGAAGAATTTTGACAATGTNTGCAAATACAAATTACTTCTGGTTTTAGTGAACTCTAACCTGTGTAGCAGTATTTATTGCACGTTGCATGTGCATCAGACACTGGCTCCCATTAACACGAGTAAAATCATTAGAAAGGCTTGTTTGGAAGGGAGATCATGCCTTTCTAATGCCCCTGCATTAGAAACCTAATGGAAACCTTCCACTAGACGAGGTTGTTCAAAGCCCCATCTAGGCTGGCATTGAACACTTCCAAGGATGGGGCAGCCACAAGTTCTCTGGCAACCTCTACCAGCGCCTCACCACCCACACAGTACAGAAGTGTCTGGCTATGCTGATTTAAAGAAATGTTTCAATGACCCTCAAGGACCGGGAATTTACAGAAAATTTTAACTCCTTCCTAATTTTTCCTGTAGTTACTACATCTTGTAAGGTCAATTCAACTCTTTTCACTTCCTTTCCTTCATGTTTCCTTCATAGAAACTCTTTATTTCAAAATAATTTTAGGCACTGCATTGCAATGAAATGAAAGAGACGGGGAAAGGTAAGTGTGAGCTAAATGTATACATCAGTAGTGCTTACATATTTATCACCTGCATCTGATTAATTCTTGAACTATAACTCTTATTCTGCCCAGTCATCGTCACCTGGTCAATTTCCTCTCTGAAACAATGATTTCATGGAACAATTAGGAGTAACTTTGCAGATCAGCTAGTAGAAGGAATTCTGGCTAAACCACACAGAGAAAGATTTGGAAAAGATCTAGGACATCTAGGAAAGATTTCTGGCTAAAAACTGACACACTGGCGTAGAGGTTGGTTATGACAGAAGAGCAAAGCTGACAAGGATGATATTTAAAGAGCATAATGACATTGTGAAAAAACCTGAAGTAAAAGAAGACAAAGATTTAATTTCCTGCAGCTGACAATATACTGGAGTAAACCAAAGAAATTACCCAATCCATTCAGTGGAATGGGCAAGGTAGATGATCTTGACAACTGTTAATTAAATAGGTGTGCCATTAAAAAAGAAAGGATCTGATGTGGGTTTTGCTGAGCTGATTGATGAGCTTTAAAGAATTTTGCTCAGTGTAAGTTATACATGAAAATGCAAGTAGTTTTCAACTAATAATTTTAGAATACACATCAATTACATCAGCACACAAAAAATGTAACACACTAAATTGAAGATATTTTAAACTGGTTTTATGAATTAAAATTTATGTATCATATGACTCACACAGTTATTTCAGAACTTATGTTCCTTTATTAGAAATCTGCACTCTCCTCTTTCAAAGGTTCAAATGCAAATGAAACCTATACCACTAGGACAATTTAATATACAGAAAAAGCATAGTTAAAATATTTGTGCAGTTGAAATTTACATATTTGAAAGATCATGGAAATATTAGCTTATATTTAGCTTGGTATTTTATTGATGTTTTGTAAGCTTTTCTTCTTTTCGCTGTCATATATCTCATATATTACATTCTCTGAAGTCAATGGACCTGATCCTAAGCTAATGGTGCAATTCTCATTTGACAAGTGGGATCTGGTTAGAGTCAAATGGGACCATAATGCAAATTTCTGACATCAGAATGTGGGCTTTCATTATCACAAGAATGTTAATTTTTAGCTCATGTTACCGCTATCCCCACCCAGACTCCCTATTCCCTGAGGTGTGTTTTAGTGCACTTAGAAGCATTTTTTCACCTTCTTCTAATTCAGAAGCAGCTATCTTCATATGCTCGTTCAGGAGTGAAGCTTTTAGTAATTGTTCAGATTTCTCCCTGAAAGGGAAACATTAACTCTTGCAGACTGAGGTAGTACTTTCCCTCAAACCAGAGTGCTAAGAGAATGAAGATTTAGAGAATGAAAAAACCCAAAAAACTGGAGTAGAATAATTTGAAGCGAGATTCTTGTAATTATTTGCCAGCTGGCTGTGTTCAGCACAGATTTTTCACTAGACAGACACCATTTGTGGCCATGTGTTCCTGTCCAGCCATCCTCACAGTGCAGTTTTCCATGCTGGCAGGGATAAGCAGGAAGGAAACATGCCAGGAAAATAGTTTCTGGATTATGGGGAAAGCGAGATTTGGCTTCCCTGGTAACTAATACCCATCTTTATGAAGAAGGTGGTTCCTATGTGGGGATTTACATATGAGACAAATGTTAAAAGACATGGGCATGATTCTAGTTTACACTCTCTTTAATGTCAGGAGAGAAGTTGCCTACTGATTCACAGAAGTGTCTCCCCTTTTATGGAGGAGTAGAGCCCTGTGTTCGGAGTTTCTCTAATTTTTCTCTCACATCTCTCCTGTACAGTTGAGAGCTTGCTGGAGGCACACCTGTTACTAGCTGATAAGGACATTTCAGCTTGGGGTGGCTGCTGACAGGACGTGTAAATCTTATCCTGTAGAGTGAAGCTGAATGTAAGAGTTGTCACCAAAAGATTAGCAGTAGTACTTTTTTCAGTGTTTGGTTTTTTGTTTTTGTTTTTCCTTGTCTCAGAGTTTAAGAGGAGTCTCACATATTACGCTGGTGTTTCCCATATTTGGAGGGACTCCTTGACATCTAACATCATAAGGGACCCTGGTGATGATATATGTTGGCTACTCAGTCTTTGGACATGGTGGTGAATATGGCCTCAAACTGGTGAGTGGGTCACTGCATAAATTTGTAGTCTTTGCCAGACATCTGTGAATGTGCTCCAGAAGTCCTCAGGGTAGAAATGCTGGCATCAGTCTACTTGAGAAGACTCTTTTAATAAAAGCAGCATATAAGAGAAGAGGTTATTCTACTTCCTTTGTAATTGGTATGGGCTCAGGGCTGTAATATTTACAGTGCAGAAAGTGATTGAAAAGTTGTTCGAGGGAAAATAACCAAAGTCCATAATGCAGGATTGTTAAATAGTTATGAAACACATCTTAGACTTAACCATAGAAATAATCTATTCAGTTTATAATGGAGCTGTATGCAAAGCTGTTCTCTTCCATGCTTTCATTTGGTTTGCTCTATCTTCCACATACCTTAATATGTATCACAAAAGTAGGGTAACTTCTTTGCCTGCCTGTCATTTTACATCAAAAAAAATACTGTAACAAGTTGCCATTAGTGATCACTTCAGCTACACAGTGCAAGATGTAGAAAAAAAATAGCTGAAAGAGAGGAACAAGTATTTTAAATAAAATCAAATGAAGAATATAAAGTATGTGTGCATCACAAGAGAAATGTACTGTTGAATTATGAAAAGGGGATATTGTGGGTACCACCATGGGCAGGGAACCGACCCCCCAGGGCCCTTTTCGGGGTAATTCCCTTGTGAGTTCTTGAGCAAGGTGGGAGACACAGGCACGACCTGAAGTTTTCTGTCTTCAGTCTCTGGTTTATTCTTATCTTATCTTATGGTTGTCTGAGGACCAGACTTAACATACGAGAAGCAGGGTACGAGAGGAGCAAAATGGCCTCGAGAATCTCAAACCAAGGCCTTTTAAAGATATAATATTCAGTTGTCTCTTCACATGTATATTGTTTTTACTTTATTACCAATAACTTCTTCTAATCTACATACGTAACATCCATGTTGCTATTATTCTAAACCAATAACTATCTGCCACCTATGCTACAGAACATGGAGTGAAAGAAGAAGAAGAAGAAGATGAAACCACACCCAAAATCTTCCATTTTGGGTCCCTTTCATTCTCATATTAAATCCTAAAAATCCTAAATTTTTAATCTAATAATCACTATTACTATCACTATCATCTATTTCACACTTTATGTTCTAACTCATCCCAAAGCCTTGGCAGCCTTTGCCAGGGACGAAGGTTAAAAGCAGTGCTCTGCTGACACTCAGGACTTCTCAAAACAGGCAGGGATATACTCCCTGTGTCCTGGATTCCCACAGGATATATGAATTATAATTACATTTTTTACATGCATTTTATTAGAATGTTGTGAATTAAATTATACTAGATGAAAGCTAGATGAAATAAATCAGTTATGGAAGAATTAGTCAAAAGAAGCACTCATTAAGCAGCAACAGTCACTGTAGGACTGTATGTATTCCAGGTAAGACAGGAATGTTTGTATAATTGAATCCCCTTGAGGAAATATTGGAGAAAAAAACTTTCTAAAAGGACCCCATTAGATAAAGGTATGAGGCTGAACAATTAGTCTTCTGAGTCCTGAAGAAATAATGACTGATTGTAGGCAGCAAAGCACCTCTGAGTATCAAAGGTGCAGAGAGACCAACCCAAGAAAACTGCACTAGAGAGAGATTTCAAATTGGTTTTAATCCTGATGGAGACAAAAACATGAGAAGTCCTAGAAAGTATCTAAATTACTGTAGTTCCTGCCTTGGTTTGATAGAACAAATTTCAAGGATCTTCAACACTCAGACACTTGACTATTACCCCATTCTAATAGCAATGGCTTTGCTATATCCAGAATCTCACTGGTCTTGCATGTGGAAATTCTATCAGGAGAAGGTTGTAATGCCCATGTATTTGAAAGAAATACAAAAGTAAAAAGATGCTCAGAAATTCATGTCTATGTGTGCTAATATATGTATATGATAATATGCTTTCCCCATGGAAATGAAGGTCTTGAAGTAAAAGGAGATCTTACTTTGAGAGCACTGAATCAGGATCTTAATTCAAGGGTAAACCATAAGATTTCAATCTCAGTTGTGCTGAGATGACAAATGCTTATATGGCATACATAAAGTAGGCATCTTAAGCAGCACTGCCTACAGAACTCACCAAAAAAAAACCTAAATAAGGTCATGTATTAATTAGTTTTAAAAGTTTTTCCTTCCTGCTCTGGTTTGTTGTTTATTTTTTAGTAATGTATTTTTTCACCTAGAAGTCTATTGTTGAGACACGGTGGCAAATGGGGTCAACAACAGTTGTTTTCTTGTTTCAGGGCCAAACTCAGTTCTGAGAAATGTATAAAATACACTAGATTCAAAATAATCATTCTCACTTGTATCAAAATAGCATTTTAATTACTAAAGAGCCTAGGATCTTTAGCAGCAAGGAAAACAAATCCTTCACAACGAACGAATAGTGAAAAATCGCTTTATTTTTGTCAAATTGAGTAGGTATCCCCACAATGTAGCACTCGAAGGAGATAGTGAAGATGAAGGAATCCATGTGCTAACTTCTCTTTCCTGTAATTTTCACCAATTGCTTAAAGAACTTTGAAATTCTACTATAAATGTAGATTCTGTGCCAACAAATATTAGGGATCTTTCCAGCTAAATTATACTTTCAACGCTAATGAATGAAAGAAGAAAATTTCCTTATCTGTAAATCAGTTTAAAGAAATTTAGGAATAGAATAAAATGTATGTGAGAAATGTGTAGAAGCTAGGTTTCACCACCTAGTTACTAATATTTTGAAAAAGACTTAAAATTTTAGGATATATATACTAGTTTCAAAATGTGCTGTCAAATCTTTTTCCCGTAAGAGCAGAAATGCTGTTACAGACAAAAGAACAGTAGACAAAGTTTTTGCAAAATTATTCTGATTTTGTAGAATGAAGTAATAGAGCTCGTTGGTATCCTTCCTCAAAACCATTTATTGTTGCTTCCCTTCCTCTGAAATATGATACCTACCTATCACCATAAATCTTATATTCCTAGTAGAGATGGCGGCAGCTAGGCAATGTAAAAACAAAACTCAAGAAACCAGTCTTTAGGCAAGAAAAGATATACAGGAGACAAAATGTAAATTATGCATTGTATTTATTTGATAAGAAATGGAATTAAAATATTGTCAAATGCATTTGTTAATTTCCATCGAGTAAAAAGGTTGGGAATCATGTAACTTCTCAGAAGAGAAATCCTCTCTATAGCTTATCGCAAGATGAGAATCCTGATTCCACAAGCCCCCAGTTTTCAAATAATTCTGTTCTCTTCTCTAATGTGTTAGGAAAAAAATAGGAGAAAGGGAGAACACCTGAATATAATGTGAATAAAGTGGCTATCTAAGCCTTTGAGGAAAGAAACATGCTTTACACCTAATCATAATAGGAGTTTGACTGACAAAAAAGGATCAGGAGGGGTTTGCTTCCTAGTTTTGCTCTGTCTCACAAACTGGCCTCTGCTCTGAGACCAGTTCCTTTCCTTCTGATTATGATGTCTCCTTGAAGCTGTTGTTCCACTTGTGTGGAAAAGATGAGCACCTCATTATCACGTGAGCATCTGATTATGGCACTGGTGGTTGGTGACTGATAAATACTGCATGATGTACTACACTGGCTTATAAAGACACCCAAAAAAATGTGCTTACCAGGGGTGTCCAGCCTGAAGAGAATCATACCTACAGAAATATAGCAAAGTTTCCAATCTCAGGAGAATGAATTAAAAAAAAAAATTTAAATTTTGAAGTCAGCAGGGAAGTAGACATCAATTTTACATTCTATATGGAAATAATTACATTCAATTGATTTTTGTCAGACATTGGCTCCTATAAAATTCATAAACTTGTGTCCATGTATTATATGCAGTTTCAGACCTTTACCAACATGCAGTGTTTGGATTTTTTATGTTCATCCACTATGAGAGAACTTCCAAACTACATCTCTCAAGGATCTGAAATCAATTGAATGTGCAGATGAATCTAAGTTTTCTTATTATATTTAAAATTAAATAAATGTTAAATTAAATAGAGAGGGCTTTTCATAAAGCACTCGGTATAGCTAATCCAAGTCTGAATAAATTATCACCTCACATCTAAACAACAAAACTGATTTGGAGTAGAAGTAATAGCTAGAATTTTTTATGCTCTACATACATTAAAAATAAATGAAGAGGTTTCTAGCAAAGTTCAGAGGAAAAAAATTGTAAAGTGCAAGTGGATATATTAAATATTACTGTATAAATGAATTTGATTGTTTCTACTTATCTTAAGATATTCTTTTTATCTTAAGATATTATTTTTTCTCTTCTGCCGTATATTTTCATTACTGGCTTTCTTAATGTATTGAACTTTGAAGAGCTTTTGTGAGATTAAATCAATGTTTGTGTAAAACTTCTGTTGTTCCTGCTTTTCCTCTTATTTCTTTTCATTTGAGAAATTGTTGCGAATCCTTTTATTTAGGGATTATGGTCATAATTTGTTATTTGGAAATTCCACATGGATTTGCATCAGAAAGTTCTTTCCAACTCAGGCCCAAAGGACACTCTGTTCTGGAAATACATCTAAAACATTGGATTTACTTCTCATACTTTTAAGTCAGCTGCTGTATTTCAGCATAGACATATTTTATAGATTTTCTGAAAGTATATGACACAGTCATATTTATATTTTTGAAGGATGCAGAAAGCAGCTCTAAATTTTTCAGATTAATTATTCTTCTATTAGAATTCACAACATTTCTATGTAACAATTTGAATACTATCTTTCATTCCCTGTTAAATTTCAGTTTGGGACCATATATTATACTTTGCTAAGCTTGAGAAGTGCTATTTTATATTTTCGGTATGTTCTGATTTACAGATGTATCCATTTAGGGTAATGGGTAATCGGTAGTAAGAATTCACTGTACAATATAATATATCATTAAGAAAAGAATCCGGGGTCTCATAGTCCTTTAGAAACTATTTTATAAAGTTAATAATATGATGAATAAAATTAATGTGGTGAAGACCAGCCAACACAAAGTCTTTACAACTGCTATACTAAATATTCTATTACTTCTCTAGGTTAATGTAAGAATGGAAAATATTAATTTATTGAAGAAAATGCCTGGTATTTCTATATGAATATCATTAATAATTTTCATAATGGAAAATATTGGTAAGAATGAAGCTGATTACCTGATAAGTCAAATGTGGCCCAAAATTTTCTAAAAGAAATGTTGCCAGTCTTTATTTGTCCACATTGAGGTATGGTGTAGTGTGGACCTGAGCTTGGATCTACCTCATTTATGTTTAGACATGTAACTGAGTTGTATAAATTAGCCGTAAAATTATCATTCCTCCTTTCTAATGTTACTTGAAAGGATTAGACTCATCTACAAAGCAAGAAGAATTTTGAGTAGCCTGTACTCTGCAAAGGAAAATGGACTGTCAGTCTCCTTAATGCAGATATTTGAGAGATGTGCATAAGCATAGATTGGAGGGAATCTGGATCCTTAATTATAGAACAATCTGTAAAATCTTCCACAAATCTGTTATTTTCTTTTCCTATATTAGCAAATAGTCAACTTCAATAACTAGGGTGAATATATGCCATTGAATTTAGGAAAGTTTAGGTCCATGACAAATTCCATTTTGACCACATGCCACTGAGGAATAGAAGAGAAATTTTCACTTCCACAGGAAAAGAAAAATAGATACTAGAAGATGTTCAAATTATAAAATAAATGAATGTACAGAATTTTTTACTAAAATGGAAAAAAGGTAAATGAAAAGCAACATAATAATGAAAAAATACAGTATTTTTTCATATGGATAATATTTATTTAGCAGAATATTAAGTTGCACATGGCAGTTCTTTTTTTAGTAATATTTCAACCTTAATTAACAAAAGTGTCCTTTTTTTTATCTGGTAAGAACACATTGTTTTACTGGTTCAATCACTGAAATTATAAGAATGTAAACTAGAGGAAGGGAAATTTTGAGAGGTCACACTAGATGAAATAACCAAATACCCTGAAATTTGAAAGATCTTGTTCTCTCATCTATGCAGTTCACTCTTCTTGATAACCCTATGTAAAAAGAAGTAGCAAAACAATTTTTGTTTGTAGAAGTGCAACTTTTATTTCTAGGTTACTGTCTATAAATGAAATGTAGTAGCTATTAATTGCATACTTACAGGTTTGGAAATACCAGCATACTGAGATAGAAAATGAGAATTCACTTACTTTTCCTGTTGATAAGAGGTAAACATTTTCAAATGTAAACTGAAATGTCTGTCTTTTTTCCTCATTTTATACCAGTTTTAAAATACTCTCAGATATAAGAGTTATGTGTATTTTTACCTGTTAAACTAAGTTTTACTTGTAATGCATAAATAAAATAAAATAAGTATACAAGATGCACAAGAAGTGACTGTACAGAGATTAGCTAGACTTAATGTAAAATCTCATAAACAAGTCTATTTCTAGAATACTAAGAGCATAATAGCTGAAACTATCCAAACATATAGATGCACAACCCCTGGCTCTGCTGTTGAACTGAATGATCATAATGCCTTAAATGTAGACCCAAAGGAAACATATTCTGTAGTCTGACCCACAGCTTTTTGCCTCATTTGAGGAATAAATGACACATATATTTTGAGAGATTATTTTGAACTATTATGTTATACATATACATTATGTATCATTTTCTTCATTATAAATTGATGCTAGCTTGCCCATATCTCATTTGTTTTAAAACTGACATCTTATCTTTCTCCGTTGTCCTTCTAAATTAACAGGTAGCAGTGCATTATAGAAAATGATTAATGCATGTGTAAGAGAAATAATAGTCCTTTTGCTGTTGTTGGTGTTGTATGTAGAACAAGAGATGATTTTTTAATATGAAAACACTTCTGTTTCAAAATAATTACCATAGGATTCCAGGAAGCTACCCTTATCAGAGCTGTATTGGAATACAGTTGGGATTTTTTTCTCAATTGAACAATCACAATATACGATCGTTGATAGAAAAGTTTTTTCAAAATTTTTTTGTAAAGTCTAAGTAAATAGACGTCTACCCCAAAGTAGCCAATAGCCAGCACAAGAGGTGAGGCAAATGGGAATGTGGCACCTGGTCATATTGTTTTGGTTTAGGGCAAACTTGGGAGAAAAACTTTAAAGGGGTTCTTCAAGAAAGTAGATTTAAGTGGCCCCTCCCCCAGATGGTTTGGAAAAAGATTTCCTTGGAGAAGAGTGGGAAAAAACCTGTTTATTTAAAACCATTCACCATCACAAAAAATGAACAATATTAAACAATAAAACTTCTTGCCACTTTGAAGAGATGACAAACTCAGGAAATCCCCTTCATGGGCTGTACTTTGCTCACTCATTCTCTTATCAGTTTTTTTGGCATTGGAAATGCTGGCTNCAGTGACATTTAGCAAATAGTGATATGTACATATGGTTTTCGGCCACCTGAGGTGAGTCAACTGAGATTTCCCTGAGGTATACATTGTGGTGTTGTAATTTTGCATTATCTATCATGTGCAATCTGGTCCTTGAGCAAAGACAACCCTACGAATGGGTTTGTCTCTACTTTAGGCAGAATTATCTTAACAGGTTTTTTTAACAGACTTCTGACATGCACCACTGGGATTTTGTTTCTGTCTATTGTATTCAGGGGTTTAGATTGGGCAGGGCTTGCTTNAGTGCAGTTTCTGATAACAAATTCCACTCTTTTTCTCTACCCACCTTCCCCCTCAAACCAGTTTTACAGGTGCAAACCTTATTTTTGGGCTAAACAGATGAATGAGGATGGAAGCATCATAAAGTCACCCCAGGACATTCCACGCCTTATCCCTATATTGTCAGCTTACTACTAAAACTAATATATATTTTAACTCTACAAACACATACATTATACATTTATTTATTTATTTGTTTGTTTGTTTTTGTTTTTTTTTTTTTTTAGTATATTGCTATTTATAGATAATGGCAGTGACATTTAGCAAATAGTGATATGTACATATGGTTTTCGGCCACCTGAGGTGAGTCAACTGAGATTTCCCTGAGGTATACATTGTGGTGTTGTAATTTTGCATTATCTATCATGTGCAATCTGGTCCTTGAGCAAAGACAACCCTACGAATGGGTTTGTCTCTACTTTAGGCAGAATTATCTTAACAGGTTTTTTTAACAGACTTCTGACATGCACCACTGGGATTTTGTTTCTGTCTATTGTATTCAGGGGTTTAGATTGGGCAGGGCTTGCTTAGTTGGTGGAACTTTGGGTGTTAACTAATTAGGTGGCTTTTGTTAGATGCTGCTTCTAATTCTTGAAAGATTCTTTAACTAATGCTTTCATGATGGTTTTTAACAGTCTACTGTACCTTTCTACTTTGCTTGCAGCTGGTGCATGGTAGGGGATATGGTATACCCACTTAATGCCATGTTCCCTAGCCCAAGTGTTGATAAGGTTGTTTTTGAAATGAGTCTCGTTGTTTAACTCAATTTTCTTAGAAGTACTATGCCTTTAAAGAACTTGTTTTTTAAGGCTTAGGATGGTGTTATGGGTTGTAGTGTGAGGTACAGGGTAGGTTTCCAGTTACTTTGTGGAGGCTTCTACTGTTGTGAGTACATAGCACTTACTTTGGTGTGTCTGGGGCTTNATGCACCACTGGGATTTTGTTTCTGTCTATTGTATTCAGGGGTTTAGATTGGGCAGGGCTTGCTTAGTTGGTGGAACTTTGGGTGTTAACTAATTAGGTGGCTTTTGTTAGATGCTGCTTCTAATTCTTGAAAGATTCTTTAACTAATGCTTTCATGATGGTTTTTAACAGTCTACTGTACCTTTCTACTTTGCTTGCAGCTGGTGCATGGTAGGGGATATGGTATACCCACTTAATGCCATGTTCCCTAGCCCAAGTGTTGATAAGGTTGTTTTTGAAATGAGTCTCGTTGTTTAACTCAATTTTCTTAGAAGTACTATGCCTTTAAAGAACTTGTTTTTTAAGGCTTAGGATGGTGTTATGGGTTGTAGTGTGAGGTACAGGGTAGGTTTCCAGTTACTTTGTGGAGGCTTCTACTGTTGTGAGTACATAGCACTTACTTTGGTGTGTCTGGGGCTTTGTGATGTAGTCAATCTGCCAGGTTTCTTTATACTTATATTTGGGCTACCGCCCACTATACTATAGGGGTTTTAACTGCTTGGCTTGCTTGATTGTAGCACACATCTTACAGTCATGGATAACTTGAGAAATACTTTTTATGGTTAAATTTACTCCTCCGTTTCATGCCTACTTATAGGTAGCGTCTTTGCTCTGATGACTTGAGGCATTATGATCTTATTTAGCTAGGAATATCTCTTCCTTGTGTGGTTAATTTAAGTCTATCTTTGACGCCTCTATCTTTGCAGCCTTATTTACTAGCTTGTTATTTTAGTGCTTTTTCTTGACTTTACTCCTGGGGACATGGCAGACCTTTATAGGTAATTTTTTTTACTCTGGTAGCAATGTCTTTCTAATCTTGATTAGCCCAAATTGGTTTTTTCCTACACTGACAATTAGTATTTTTCTACATTGAACCCTACAGGGCATTGGCTACTATCTATGGATCAGTGTAGCAGTAGAGCTTTGGCTACTTCTCTCTTTTACTAGTGTCTAGGGACAGTTGAACAGCTTTGAGTTCAGTAAGTTGGCTTTACTTTTTTCTTCAGTAGCTTTGTGACCTGTCGTGTCTCAACGGCTTCATACGGCTGCTTTTCACTTTTGGTTTATCTTTCTCATGCGTCAGAAACTGTCAGTGAAAAGAGCACAACATGTTTCTTCTGCTGGCAGTTGGTTGTACAGTGGAGTTTTTTTCAGAACATGTTACTCTTCTTGTTCTTCTTCGTCATTGAGACCACAAGTTTTACTTTTGGGCTAATTTGTAATTATCTCTAAAATTCTAGGATGTGGGAATCCAGGACATNCTGGCAGTTGGTTGTACAGTGGAGTTTTTTTCAGAACATGTTACTCTTCTTGTTCTTCTTCGTCATTGAGACCACAAGTTTTACTTTTGNATTTTGCTCCTCTTGTACCCTGCTTCTCGTATGTTAAGTCTGGTCCTCAGACAACCATAAGATAAGATAAGAATAAACCAGAGACTGAAGACAGAAAACTTCAGGTCGTGCCTGTGTCTCCCACCTTGCTCAAGAACTCACAAGGGAATTACCCCGAAAAGGGCCCTGGGGGGTCGGTTCCCTGCCCATGGTGGTACCCACAAAACCACCGCATAGGATGATTCAGTTTTCTAATTTGAGTGAGCTGTGTGATGAGAGCAATCCACTTGCTCTATGTGGCATTGGTGGTATGGTGGATAGAGGGAACTTCTGCTTTGAACATCTACTCTAGCACTGGTAGTCGGGGTGCCAGGACGAGTTGTGATTCAGTGCTGATTACTTCTGAAGCAGCTTAGACTCCTTCACAGGCTGCTAAAATTTCTTTCTCTGTTGTAGTGTAGTTGGCTTAAGACGCCCAGTGGCTTCGACTCTAAAATCTTATCGGTCGGCCTTGAGTCTCACTAGGCACCTTTTGCTAAAGGTTCAGGAGAGACCATGGCTTCCAGCTGTAGAATACAACATTCTTCAAATCTGGTCTTGTCCTGACTGGGCTAAGGGCTACTGTATGAGTGATTTCTTGCTTGATCTGGGCAAAGGCTTGTTGTTGTTCAGGGCCCCACTGGAAAGTGGGTATTTTGCAGGTGACTAGGTAGAGAGGGCTCACAGTCTAGCTATATTCGGGAATATGCATTCTCCAAAAGCCTATGGCACTTAGGAAAGTTTGTGTTTCTTTCTTGCCGATTGCTGGAGATATTGCTGTGATTTTATTGATCACTTTAGTGGAAATTTGATGCTTGCTACCTTACTCCCAGGAACTGGATCTCTTGAGCAGGTCCTTTAACTTTGCTGTTTTTGATGGCGAAACCGGCTTTGAGGAGAATCTGGATGATTTGCTTTCTTTTCTCAAACACTTCTGCTGCTGTGTTCTCTCACACAATGATGTCATTGATGTACTGCAGATGTTCTGGAGCATCACCTTTTTCAGTGTAGTCTGAGTCAGTCCATGGCACATGGTAGAACTGTGTTTTTACTCCTGGGGCAATTTATTTTAGGTGTACTGCACTCTCCTTTATGTGAAGGCAAACTGAGGCCTGCATTCTGCTACCAAAGGAGTGGAGAAGAATGCATTGGGAATGTCAATAGTGGCGTACCACTTCACTGCCTTGGACTCCAGCTCGTACTAGAGTTCTAACATGTCTGGCACTGAGTTGTTCTGTACTGTTGATGGTATACTCTTGAAGTGGTAATTGCTACTTGTTTCCTCAAGAAACAAGTAGCTCTTCTTTCCTCAGAAATCCGACTGTAGATGGGTTCTCTGGTAAGTCTAGGCAAGGTGCTTAATGGCTTAATGCCCTCTGTCTCTACAGCCGCTATCCCAAATGGCCACCTGAGTCCTTTTGGGTCTTTGAAATATCTACTATTTTTGGGACTTTGAAATATCTACTTTGGAGGAAATGCCTAAAATTCATGCGGCTTCTGGGCTAGTTACAATAGGGTGTTTCTTTTACTCATTTCTAGTCAGGCTCATGTTAGCTTCCACTAAAGTAAAATCTTGTGATCCCCGTGTAACACCAACAATAGAAACAGATTCTGCCCCTACATGTCTCAATGGGATTAATGTGCACTAAGCAGCAGTATTGATCAAGGCCTTATATTTTTTGTGGTTTTGATGTACTAGGCTAACAAATCCACACAGTCCAAAAAACACAGTTTTCCCTAGCCTCTACCTGGCTAGAAGCAGGGCCCCTCTAGGCCTGGTTATTCTTCTTTCTCTGGGTTTTTGTCTTGGAGGTTCTTTCAAGGAGATCAGACATGTCATCATCATTATTCTTGGCAGTTTGGCTGTGGGCTACTGGAGCTGCTTCTTTTTTGGTCGAACTTCTCTGAGTTTTGTTGTCTTTCAAGTTCAAGCACTTGTGCTGGAGTAGCAGTAGATTTTCTATCTCATCTCTCCATGTTTCCTCCACAATCACACAAGAAGAACCACAGCTCAGCTCATGGGGTGAACCTTCTCCCTCTCTCTGAAGGACGTCTGTGTTTGGTACTAGACCTTCTGATCTGTATTGCCAAGATTTGGAGAAGGTCCTCTTTAATCTCCTCCCTGAGTTTCTTGTGATTCTCCTCCTAGCTTATCTTCTAATTTCTGCATATGTGTTTCTCCATATGTGATTCTTGCATGTGTTGGGCCATGCATGGCATCTGCATATGCTCGAAGCTTCTTTGCTATATCAAGTATGGTCTCCTCCCTGCCTATGAAGGAGTCCAAGCCGCTTCGGAGGTAATCGGCACTGAAGCACAACTCCTCCTGGCACCCCGACTGCCGGTGCTGGGGTGGATGTTCAGAGGAAAGGTTCCCTCCACTCACCATGCCACCAGTGCTATGTGGAGCAAGTGGATTGCTCTTATCACGCAGCGCGCCCGTATTGGTAAACTAAATTGCCCCGGGACCCTGGAAGTGATTACAAATTGGC
>VWZP01005350.1:21110-33622 GCA_013396995.1 Dicaeum eximium | reverse complement strand
CCCCCCCCCCCCCCCACCAAAACTTTGCTACACAAACCCAACACAGTGTGTCAGAAAGGAATTGTGTAGAAATGCTATGGGCAATATTGGAATTTGTCACCAGCCCACTCACAGACAAAACAGTTTCAACTCAGGAAATTTAATTTAATTTAATTTATTGCCAACTGATACAAACTCAATTACTGATTCAGGTACTGATGCGAAAAAAACTCCCACAATTAAGCAAACAGGGAAACAACCTTTTTGCTCCCTTCCCCAAGTTCAATCAAATGCTTCCCTGCTTCCTAGTCTCAATTTCCCTTGTTTTTACTAGGTTATGATCTGGTGACAGGTTGCACAATGGAGGTTGGGGTCATCTATGAGGTCAGAGTGAGGGAGAGAGAGTAGCCAGGAGAAACGTGGGAGATTTAAACAGCTCTAGGGAGCACAAGCAGCCCAGAGCATGGGGAACAGTGCAGGCAAACAGGACGTGGCACATCAGTTTGTGCTGCAGTTCACACAGCTGAAATGCTGCAGCTCAAGCAGTTAGCTCAGTTAGTGGTCATTGCCCTTGTCGAGAGCTCAGGTATGGGGTCCACTTGGCAGGGAGCCAAATAATTTATGCTCACCAAAAAAAAATGCAGAGCTCCAGACAGAGCTCCCAAAAAACCACGTGGTCATCCAGGTTTCAGACTGTAGAGAATGCTTAAATGTTTACTGGACTGCAGCAGAGATAGCAGTTGCATCAGATGTGACCTGCTCAGCCTGGGAGCTGTTATGGGATGATCAAAAAGGTTAAGCAGTATTAGAGAATCAGCAAGGGAGTTAGACTGGTAGGACCAAGCTCTGAACTCCCAGATACAGTAGTAGCCACCAGAAATAATTCAAGATCATGGGAATTCTCTATTCATCCCACAGCAAGAAACAGATACCAGTTGTGAAGAAAGGAGTTAATGGAGGGTTGTCCATGCTCAGGGTGGAAAACAAACTCCTTCACCCACCTCACTCCCCCAGGTGCCTCTGCACAATAGGTAGGAGGCTTTGTGGAAGGGCAGCCAAAGGATGAAGAGAATGTAGGTCCAGTTACACCAGAGGTGTCACCACAATCAGAAAGGTCAACTCTGTATTACAACCACTTCCAAGAGGAAGAAAAGATGGATTATAGTTGTAGGTGATTCCCTTCTGAGGGGACTGAAGGGCCCAATATGCCGATCGGGCCCAACCCATAGGGAGATCTGTTGCCTCCCATGGGTCTGGGTTAAGGACATCACCAGGAAACTTCCAAGCCTGATGTGGCCTTGGGCTACTACCCATTACTGATCCTCCATGCAGGGGGTGATGAAGTGGCAAGACATAGTCCAAGGGTGATCAAAAAGGACTTCAGGGTCTTGGGATGGTTGGTAAAGGAATCTGGGACATAAGTTATATTCTCCTCTATACTTCCAGTTGAAGGCAGCAACATTTGAAGAAACAGAGACTGAGTCTATTAATACATGGCTGCACAACTGATGTCATCACCATAATTTTGGGGTTTTTCCCAATGAAATGGCCTACACAGCACCAGGCATGCTGGCGTTAGATGGGACTAACCTTTCTCAGCAGGGGAGAAGTCTTTGCCCAGGAACTAGTGGGGTTCATTGGCAGGGCTTTAAACTAGATATGATGGGAGAGAGGGACAATATCAGGCTTGTCCTTGGCAAACTGTTGGATGAGAGGCAAAGGTTAGAGGGGCAGAGTGCAAGTGAGGGTCCTCTGCTTCTGACTCTTACATGTACTGGCCACACTGGAGCACACTTGCAGTCTTACAGAGACAAGCCAAGGACTCCTGAGATAATACAAGCCAACAGGGACACAGCAATGCACATAGCCGAGGCAACAAACAGGAGTTGGAAGACACTGTGCTGCTAGAAAGGTGTGACCTTGTTGCTATTACTAAAACTTGGTGGGATGAATGCCATGACTGGAGTGCAATTATCGATGGCTATGGGCTGTTCAGAAGGGACAGGGGAGGGCGGAGAGGTGGAGGGGTTGCCCTCTATATCAGGAGGTGGATTGAGTGTGAAGAGTTGTCTCTGAAGAACAGCCACGAGCAGGTCGAAAGCTTATGGGTAAGATGCAAAGACTGAGGAAAGAAAGGAAGCCTTATGGTCAGTGTCTACTACAGGCTGCCTGATCAAGGGGAGCTTATTGATGAAGCCTTCCTGCTCCAGCTACAGGAGGCATTGCATTCTACAGGCTCTCATACTGCTGAGGGACTTCAACCACCCTGACATCTGCTAGGAAAGTAGCACAACAAGCTGTAGGCAATCCAGGAGACTCCTGGAATGCATGGAGGATAACTTCTTGAGCCAGGTAATAGACAGCCTATTGGCAATGGAGAGACGGGGACATCTGAATTTGGATCAGAAGCCAATTTTTATTGAGAATACAAAGCATTTATATATGGTTTTACGGGTATGGTACTTACATAGGATTCTATTTTTGGTAACAATTTCCCATTGGTTACACATTCTTCATGACATCACTTACCTGGTAATCATTACAAAGTTTCACAACATGGCTCTTGGTCACTTCTACACCAGGGAGCAGTTATCCGTGTCTGTCTCTCCCATGGTTTCTGCTTGATTAGGCCTAAGATATCAGGCTGCTTTATCAGTTCCATTGTACTCTGTTTTATCTCCCATAACAGCCCTACCAGAGGGAATGTGTTACTGGATGTGTTGGTCACCAACGCAAGTGAACTAATTGGGGACATCAAGATTGGAGGCAGCCTGGGCTGCAATGATCATGCACTGGTGGAGTTTGCAGTCCTGAGGGATGTGGGTCAGGTAAGAAGTAAAGTCAGGCTGCTGAATTTTAGGAAAGTAGACTTTCGGGTCTTATGGGAGACAGTCAGTGGGATCCCCTGGGAGACTGCCCTCAGGGTCAAGGGAGTGGAACAGAGCTGGCAGATCTTTAAGGAAGTTTTCCATAGACTGCAAGACCTAACAACCCCCAGGATCAAGAGATCAGGCAAGGAAGGCAAGAGACTAGCATGGCTGAGTAGGGACCTGCTGGTCAAACTAAAGGGCAAGAAGCAAATGCATAGGCAGTTTAAGCTAGGTTGGGTATCCTGGGAAGAATACAGAGATGAAGTTTGATAGTGTAGGGAGGGAGTGAGGAAGGCCGAGGTGAAGCTGGAACTGAACCTGGCAAGGGGTGCAAAGATTAACAGGAAGGGCTTCTACAGGTATGTCAACTAGAAAAGGAAGGTCAAAGAAGGTGTACCCTCCTCGATAAACAGTGCTGAAAAACTGGTAACAACAGATGAGGAGAAGGCTAAGGTATTCAACTTTTTTGCCTCAGTCTTCCATGTGGATGGAGAGCAGAATGGGGACACTTGAGGAACCTGAATACATATAAGTGTATGGGACCCAATGAGATGTATCCCAGAGTGAAGTCCCAGGTGACTGGAAAAAGAGAAACATTGTACCCATCTTATAAAAGGGTAGAGAAAAGGACCCTGGGGACTATTGACCTGTCAGCCTCACCTCTGTGCCTGGGAAGATCATGGAACAGATCCTCCTAGAAGCTTTCCTAAGGCACGTGAAGGACAGGGAAGTGATTCATGACAGCCAGCACGGCTTCACTAAGGGAAAGTCCTGCCTGACCAACCCAGTGTCCTTCTATGATGCAGTGACTACATCAGTGGGCAAGGGAAGGGCTACAGATGTCATTTGTCTGGACTTCTGTAAAGCCTTTGACACAGTCCCCCACAACATCTTTCTCTCTAAACTGGGGAGATGGATTTGATTAGTGGACTGTTAGATGGATAAGAAAGTGTTTGGACAGTACTGATGCCTTAAGTTTTAACTTTCATATTTCTCAGATTCTGTGCTGCCTAGGTGTGTAGCTCTGAGCTTCATATTAAGTGTCAGTAAGCTCTCTTCACAGGGTAGGTAGACAAAACAATCCTTTTCCAGCTTGAGACCAAGGACAACCGTTATGAGCTTCAGGTCCAAAAGTATCAACAATGAAGAACTGAGGGGAGCAAACAAGAAGGATGGGACTTCATAACCCAAAGCTATAATTGGACAATTAACCCCAATATGCAAATGGACCAAAACTTATAAAAGTGTGTAACCTCATGACCGAGCACCCATTTTGGGTCCATCTTGAGTGTGGCCCTGGCCAGGCTCTTGTACTGCCCAAGGTGTATCCTTTTAAGGCCTTTTAATAAATACCTACTTTATTCTCTTAGCTCTGTCTAGTCTCTGTTCCAGGTTCAACCTCTCAAGGCATCAGTACCATCCAGAGGATAGTGGTCAATGGCTTCGAGTCCTGATGGACATCAGTGGCAAGTGGTGTCCCTCAGGGATCTGTATTGGGACCAGTGTTATTTAATATCTTCATCAATGACAGACAAAGGGATCAAGTGCACCCTCAGTAAGCTTGCAGATGACACCAAGCTGAGTGGGGCAGTTGACACACCTGAAGGATGGGGCTATCCAGAGGGACTTGGACAAGTTAGAGAAGTGGGCCCATAGGAATCTCATGAGGTTTAACAAGACCAAGTGCTGGTGTTGCACCTGGGGCTGGTGCACCACTGTTATCAATCCTGGCAGGTGGATGAACAGATTGAGAGCAGCCCTGCTGAGAAGGACTCAAGGATGCTGGTGAAGGAGAGGCTGGACATGAACTGCCAATGTGCACTCACAGCCCAGAAAGCCAAATGTGTCCTGGGCTGCATCCAAAACAGCGTGGGCAGCAGGGTGATGGAAGTGATTCTGCCCCTTTGCTCTCGTGAGACCCCCACCTGGAGTACTGAATCCAGCTCTGGGGTCCCAGCACAGGAAGGACATGGACCTGTCAGAGGGAGTCCAGAGGCCACCAAGAGGATTAGAGGGATGGACCACCTCCTACAAAGAAAGGATGAGAGAATTGGGCTTGTCCAGCCTGGAAAAGAGGCGGCTTGGGGGTGACCTAATTGCAGCCTTGCAGTACCTGAAGGAAGCCTACAAGAAAGATGGGGAGAGGCTATTTAGAAGAGCATGTAGTGACAGGACAAGGGAGAATGGCTTTAAGCTAAAAGAGGGCCGATTTAGATTGGATATTAGTAAGAAATTCTTTACTGTGAGGATGGTGAGGCACTGGCACAGGTTTCCCAGAGAAGCTGTGGATGCTCCATCCCTGTCACTGTTCAAGGCCAGACTGGATGGGGCTCTGAGCAACCTGGTCCATTGGAAGATGTCCCTGTCCACAGCAAGGGGTTGGAACTAGATGATCTTTAAGGTCCCTTCCAACCCCAGGCATTCTTTGATTCTATGATCTGCATAATGATTTCTTTCTGCAGCTCCTTGCTGCTTTCTCATTTTCTTTCACCACTCCTTGCTTCTTCGTCATTTTCCTCTGCTTTAGCATGGGTTCTTCCATGGGTTGCAGGCCATTTGAGTGTGTCTTCTTCAACATGGCTTAACCACAGGGTGCAGTCTCTTCAGGGTGCAGTCGCTCTGGTGTGGAGTAATTCCTTTCAAGATTGCATCTCCAGCTGGTACCTACACTGTCTCCTTTCACTTCTCTTCCTATCAGATGCCACTCTTTCTTAAATATGCTTGAACAGAGGAACCAGATGCACCAAGTTTTAGCATGCAGTAGATTATTTACATCATCTTCAGAGCTGGCTGGAACAGCTATGACTAGCAGATAGGAGTACATGGCCTCTTCCTGCACATGTCACTCCTGCAGCCCCCTGGTACCAAACCCCTGTAGTTCATGCCCAATACATTGCATCCTTTATCTCCATGAAAGACATATTTAAGAACTGTTTGAACATATATCCATTATAAACTCTACTTTCAATGTCATCCCAGTCTTAATATACATACATTATAAGCTACCTTTTGCCCTGGATATACACTTAGTAAAACCCTATCCCTTGCCCCAAGAACAAGATTACAGATTTTAACATCATACCAATTCAGATTTTGATGATTTTAGCCCCTGTAATTAGCTTTGCATGAGCAGGTGGTGGAATTTCAATTGTTACAATGTTAATCCCTTTTGTCTAGTCTGCAAGGACAAAATAGTTGTATATACACACTCCTGAATGGTGGTTTATGCAGTGTGGAATGGCTCAAAGAATGGAATTGTGATAAATGGCAGAATTGACAAAACCCAGTTTGGGCAGAATAAGAAAGTAGAAAGTAATAAAATGGCTACTCTAAGAAAAACCCACTTTAAAACATCATGATAATGCTCATATTCCAAATGCAAAGGGAACTCAAGATCAGAAAACCAGATTTGTCTCTCTGTAAATTGATTCTGTAAACTGGTTCTGTTGGGTCTGAATGAGTGGTTTGGGCCACGTTAACAATCACTATTAAAGGCATTGGCAGAAAGCAGGTTTTAATATAAATTTGTGGAAGTGTGATTTAACAGTTTGATTGCAAGGTTCACTCTATTACTTTACTACATAGATGAAGTATACATAGGAAAATCTGATTAGAATCAATTCAGAATGATTTAGACAGAGACTGGGGATGCAAAAGGGTAAGGGTGCAAAGGACACAGATACAAAAGAAAAGGGTGCAAAAGGATTTAGCAGCACTTAATCATTGACTAATTTAACATTAAAAAAGTGGTTCAATGGGATTTACTACAATTATAACAGTGACTTAATTATAGATTCACGATAACAATATTCATACCATAATCAATTTACACACATGCACACAGGCAGATATGTATACATCTATATCTATGTGTGTAGAGGTACCGATCAAAAATTCTCCCTGAAGTCCAGAGAAAGACATCAAATCCATTTGTTTCTCAACCAACATGGGTTGCACCTCGAGGAGTGGGGGAGGAGGGGGTATCAGCCTAGGTCTTGTCATCAGCGACAGTCTTTTGAGTATTGCAGACTTGAAGGTTTGCGAGCTCTGAGAGGCATCTCACTCAGAGGGAGGTCCTGGCAGAGCCCACAGTGGTCCAGGAGAGCTCAAAGGACCTCAGGACTGCTGTTTATAGGGTCACAAGATGGCTGCCTTTAGTCATCCACAAAATTTCCATCCTCGGGTCAGTAATTACTGCAGATTCCAAAACATTTGAAAATTGTTCCCAAAACTCCAGCAATGGTGGCACTGGAGTGTTGAAAACTCCAGCAGCAATGGTGCCATTCTACTTGGGCTATGATTCAGGTAGAAAATGTTCTAAGGCTGTCAGGGGATGACTGATTATCCTTTGTTCCCCACTATGGTTGGGCAGCTGATGTTTCTTTTATGGTCAGTGTTGTTCCCACCTTGATCATGCCTGATATGGTTCAGGGATGTTTCACTGCCCAACTGGTACGGTAAAGGAGCACTTCACCACTCAGCTGGTTTGGTTAAGGCTTGTCAGGAGATCCTGAAATTGTAGAGCAGGCCTGGCTGGGGGGAACACAGGTGGACACCAAATTGAACATGATTGGGCAATGAGCCCTTGCTGCAAAGAAAGGTAATGGTATCCTGGGCTGCATTAAACAAAGCACTGCCAACAGGTTGAAGAAGGTGATCCTTCCCCTCTGCTCAGCATTGGTGAGGTCACACCTGTGTCCAGCTCTGGACTCCCCAGTACAAGAGAGACATGGACATACTAGAGAGAGTCCAACAAAGGGTCACAAAGATGTTTATGGCACCGGAGCACATCACAAATGAGGCTGAGAGAGCTGGGACTGTTTAGCCTAGGGAAAACAAGGCTTCAGAGGGATCTTATGAATGTATGTAAATAATACCTGAAGGGAAGATGTAAAGAAGACAGAGCCAGGCTCTTTTCAGTGGTGTCCAGTGACAGGACCAGAGGCAGGGGGCACAAACGGCAACACAGGAGGTTCCATCTGAACCTCAGGAAACACTTATTTTACTATGAGGGCAACTGAGCTCTGGAACAAGTTGCCCAGTGGATTTGTGGAATCTCCCTTCTTAGAGATAGTGAAAAATCATCTAGACATGGTCCTAGGCAACTGGTTTTAGATGGCCCTGCTTGAGCAGGGGGTTTGGACCAGATGACCTATACAGATACCTTCCAATTCAACCATTCTGATTCTGAGTCTGTTTTGTCCATAGTAGTAAATGGCGAGCAATTTCCCTGTCCTTATCTCCACCTGTGATCTTTTTCATCTTATTTTCTCCCCCTCTGTCTTGCTGAGGAGGAAAAGGAGTGATAGAGTGCCTTGGTAGGCACCTGGCAGCTAGCCAAGGTCAATCCACCACAACATCGTAAGAGCAAAGATTAACAGCACTATTGGAGGTATCAATATGTTCATAAGTCAAATAGCTGTATAGCTGGTTCTGTTATTGGCCTTCCTTTTTGCTACTCTTGTCCCTCCATTCCTCCACTCCAGTGTCTTCCCAAATAAACAACCATTCCTCATTACTTTTTCCCCCCTGGTCCCCGTTTTATGTCCGTGCCCAAATTTGTTATTTTTGATACTGGTCCCTAGGCACACTTGGCTTTATATGCTATTACTGCTATGGTTGCTCCGGCACTGTTGTCTTTGTAAAGTTCTGCTCCCCAAAAGGTCCCCAATGCTCTACATCAGCTATCTGCGAAGCCTGGCTGTTTCTCATATCACACCTCCTTAACCACCTGTGCAACTCAGCCATTCCTCATGGCACTGCCTGTAACATTTGTCAGCTTCTCACACTGTTATCTGTTATGTCCAGCTATTATTATCACCGCTTTAATTGAAGGGATGGGACCACAGTCAAGCTAAAACCAATTTATTACTCAGATAAACATCAGCCTCAAAGGCCATGAGATTTAAAAGAGCAAGCAGTCGGCCATAGCTCAAAGTAGTCACAAGTTTCTTTGTTACAAGGCAATAGATAGTATTCTAATCCAATGGAAAGTTGCCACAAAGTTTATTTTGTTTTTCTAATCTATCACCTTTACTTAATTCTTCTGCACTGTGTATACTTTTACCCAATGGGCTACTATTACACGTACACACATATGCTTCTATTATAACATCTAAACTCTTAGCTTACTCTATACAATTACATTACTACACTATAAAACCCTTCACCATCTTACCCAATACAGTTTCTTTCTTAAGGCATATTCTTACTTACAACTATAGAAACATAAGTTTATAATTTTTCTGCCTAATGTCTGTGTACTTTATTTTTACATCAATCCAAGCTTCTTCCAAGGCTGTAGATCAAACCCTTCAGTATCTGTGGAAGTTTCTATCTTTCCATTTCCTACATCCAGCAATTGCTCATGTCACGTCCAGTAATTTTCCATGTCTCATTGTATCAGGTGTGTATGGGCAAGTTTTGGTAGCAAGGGGGCTACAGGGGTGGCTTCTGTGAGAAGCTGCTAGAAGGTTCCCTCATGTCCAATAGAGCCAATCCCTGTCAGCTCCAAAGATGGACTCACAGCAGGTCAAGGCTGAGACAATTAGAAATGGTGGTAATGCCTCTGTGATAACATATTTAAGTAGAAAAAGAAAAAGAAAGGATTGTGTAGTTGTAAGGCTATGAACCTGTGGGAGGCCTATGCTGGAGCAGGCTCCTGGCAGGGACCTGCAGACCTATGGAGAGAGGAGCCCATGCTGGAGCAGGTTTACTGGTAGGACTTGTGACCCCATAGGGGACCCACACTGGAGCAGCCTGTCCTTGAAGGACTGCAACCCATGGAAGAGTGACCCACATTGCAGCAGTTTGCAGAGGATTGTTGCCCATAGGATGGAGTCATGTTGCAGCATTTCACAGGGATATGTTGCTTGTGAAATGGACTCATGTTGGAGAAGTTCATGGAGAACTGTCTCCTGTGGGAGGGACCCCATGTTTGAGCTGGGGAAAGACTCTCCCTGAGCAGCAGGAGAAACAGCATGTTATGAACTGACCCCCATTCCCTCCCTGCACCACTGGGGGGGAGGAGGGAGGGGTAGGGGGAAGATTTTTTTTAAAGTCTTATTTTACTTCTCATTATCCTACTCTGTTATTCTTGTTAGTAATAAATTCAATTAATATTCTTGGTCCTGTTTGCCACACTATTTCTGATACAGGCCAGGATGCCATTGGCCTTCTTGGCCACCTAGGCACACTTGTTCACGTTCAGCTGGCTGTTGACCAGCACCCCCAGGTCCTTCTCCACTGGGCCATTTTCCAGCCACTCTTCCCCCAGCCTGTAGTGTTGCATGGAGTTTTTGTGATGCAAGTGCAGGACCCGGCACTTGGTCTTGTTGAACCTTATACATTTGGCCTTGGCTCATTGATCCAGCTTGTCCAGATCCCTCTGTAGAGCCTTCCTACTCTCAAGCAGACATGAAACAACACTGGGATTGTGAGGAACCAATTAAATTTTTATTTATGCCTCAATTTTATCCAGATTTTATGCTATAAATCCATTTTCTGACACTGGGTTGAAAATTACTACATGGGCTAAGCCCTAACACATGGCATGTGTAGAAGGTGGCTAACATGTGTGAGAGGGTGGTGGAGACTGGCAACATTATCGTTTCTAAGCCAACAACCCCTTTAGAAAATGGAGGGAAGTTTTCTCTCTGGGGGGGACTTCGCCTGACAGCCAATCAGGGGTGGGAAAACTTCCACCACTGGGCTGCAAGCGCCTCCCCCTGCAGGCAGGGAAACCCCTGCTGCCCGGAAAAAATTTCCCTGACTAGCCAATGGTCATCCATAAAGGATCGGACTATGGGAGGGGCCTTAGCACATAAAAGCTGTTAACTGCACCATAACCGGACCCCGCCATCTCAGTTTCTTAGAGGGGGGCTCATCTGGAGGTTCAGCTCATTCAGCCCCCTGCTTGCTTTCTCCCTGTGGTCCTGCTTCTTCCCTGCCTGTCTCCCCTGTCTGCACCTGTTCTGTCTACCCCGCTTTGCCGCTTCACCACAACAGCCGCCCGTCACCGCCTGCAGCCACCACTGCCTGGAGCAGACTCCCACTGCTTCCCTGCAACTGTCTGCTCGCCGCGATCTCACCGCCATCCCACCGCGACGCTGTCCACAGTTCTGATTGCTGCCACGATCCTGCAGCTTGTCCTGCTCTCCGCTCCGCCTGAGTGCTGACTCACTGGGCATCTCGCTGCCCATCAACGCAGGAGACACACTGTCTGGCGATCATCAAAGCCGCGCTCTCGCGAGAGCTGTGCAGTCCCCCCCAGCAGGGAGCGCACACATGCTACTTGCCCATCAGACGCTGAAGGTGCATCCTGGGGTTCTGATGGTAACGTTCTGTCCCTGTCTCTGTTTCTCTCTCTGTCTCTCTTTTCCCCTCTCTGTTTAATTTTATGTCACTCTGCAGTCGGGCCCATACCCTTCCTTATCAATAAATGGTTCTCAGATGTAATTTGCCTTGTTTGTGCTTGATTTCGTCCAAGAAATCTGTTAAAAAGAATCCCCCGTGATTCCCTTATAGTGGAACATGACAGGGATCAGTAGAGAATGCTGTAGTTGGTTCTGTCCTGTGCAAACCACACTTCTTCCTACTCAACTTAGACAAAGCTTTCCTGTCCTATCTGTCTATCTGCAGTGGTTTAGAAAGTCAGTTCTGATGATGACAGGGGCAGTAGGGCTGGTGGCAGTAGTAGAGAGTACTAATCCTGTATATTTAAACTGAGGCTCCCTTCCAGTAGAACTAGGTGTGTCTCTCCTCCAGTTTTTCCATGGGTGACTACACTTCATTGCTGCTACATAATCTAGGGTATCTGAGGTGGTTTGACCCTGGCTGGATGCTAGGTGCCCACCAAAGCCACTTTATCTCTCCCTTCCTCAAGTGGACAGGGGAGAGAAAATATAACAAAAGGCTCATGAGTTAAGGACAGGGAGGGGTCACTCACCAATTACCATCACGGGCAAAACAGACTCAGCTTGGGGAAATTAATTTAATTTATTACCAACCAATATAAGAGCAGGGTAATGAGAAGTAAAAGAAATCCTAAAAACACCTTCTCCCTACCTCTCCTTTCTTCATGGGCTTAACTTTATTCCTGGTTCTATAACTCTTTCCTCCCAGCAGTGCAGGGAGATTGAGAATGGAGGTTATGTCCAGTTCATCACATGTTGTTTCTTCCACTGCTTCCTCTTCAGGAAGAGGAGTCCTTCCTCTGCTTCCCTCTGGGGTCCCTCCCCCAGGAGATAGTCCTCCATGAACTTCTCCAACGTAAGTCCTTCCCACAGGCTATAGTTCTTCACAAATTGCTCCAGCATGGGTCCCTTTGCATGGGGTACAGTCCTCCAAGAACAGCCTGCTCTAGCCTGGGACTCGCACGGGGTCAAAAGTCCTATCAGGAAACCTGCTCCTACCAGGATGCCTGGAGCACCTCCTTGCCCCTTCCTTCTGCACTGACCTTGGTATCTGCAGAGTTGTTCCTCTCACATATTCTCACTCCTCTTTCCTCTGGCTGCAATTACTTCTGTGCAATCACTTTTTTTTCCCCTTAAATATGTTATCACAGTGGCATTACTATCATTCCCTATTGGCTTGGCCTTGGCCAGTGGCAGGTTTTTCTCAGAGCCAGCTGGCATTGTCTCTATTGGGCATGGGGGAAGCTTC
>VWZP01005350.1:724-13653 GCA_013396995.1 Dicaeum eximium | reverse complement strand
ACCTGGAGAAAAATCCAGGGTTCAGAAAAAAAACCAAAAACACACTGCTACAACCTGGACATTTTGTGAGTTTTCTGAGTGAAAGCCTGCTGAGGTTTTTCTTCCCAGGAGAAGCTCGTTTTATCTTTGAGCTGTGTGTTCAAGGACATATGCATTCTTCTGCCCTGTCTCCCAATATGGGGAGATGTGGTTTTCTTCCTCTCAACCTATGATATAGAGAAATGTATCTCTCTGATTTTGTAAGCATTTTCTAGCAGTCTTGTACTGACCATGAGAAGGAAAGCATGTTAGCTTGGTACTTGGCAGATATAGCCCAAAAGCCTTCTGAACAACTGAGTCATTTTAATAAATCATATAAGCCTTCTGATATTGGTGTCAAAGAGTCCTGATTCAACATTGGGCAGCCACAATAATACACTTTTGAGATAATATTAGTATAGGAGGTAATATAAAGGCTGATCTTTATTGGAAGCCTCCAGGGACAGATATGGAAAATGTCCGCAAAATGCCTGTCCTCCCCCCAGGGTGAATACAGTTTTATAAGTTTAACAAATTAGCATAATTGACAAAAATCAACAATTAGATACATAAGAGGTGAGGTAATTCCTCCCCTGGTTCAACCATCTCTGAATCCTGCCCCCTCCTTAGATAGGAACTAAACTGTGTTGATGAAAATGTGTCTCAAAGAGCTGGTTTTGGCCTTGGTTCCCAGGAAGAAACAAGATAGGATAGGGGCCTTGTACCCCCCAGGGCTTGGAGCTCTGGAATGTGTTTTGTCTTTATGCCTAGGGAAAAGGTAGGGAAAAGTACTGGGAAAACTAGCTACAAATATAATAATAGGCTCCAGAGCTACAAATATATGTGTAAAGAATACAGAGAATATATAAAAGAAAACAGCAAAAATCAATTTGGCATCAATAAGAAGTAATTTTTTCCCACATTGCAAGTAGTCAATTGTTCTTTAAAAAAATATTTGCTGTGATTCTGAAATAAAGTTTGCATGAGCACTGTGATTAATCTGCACTGAAATTTTCTCCAGATAAACTCTCACAATTTACAGTGTCCTTCCTATCCCTCTGCCAAAGATGGTCACTGTCACTAACTTCAGAATATTGCACTGGAAAGCTGAAAAGCTAATACACATTTTATTTCTCACTTCTGGTGGGAAGGCATAACAGATCATAGAATTATAGTACAGCCCAGGTTGGAAGGGACCTCGAAAGATTATATGGACCAACCTATAATGGGAAAGGGAGCCTAGATGAGATTATTTAGCACTCTGTCTAATAACATCTTGAAAACTCCCTGTGATGGGGCTTCTACTGCATCACCGGGGAGGTTATACCACTGATTGATTTCTCTCACTCTAAAAAATTTCTTTCTTATATTGAGATGAAATCTGTACCAGTGTAAGTTGTACCCATTAGCCCTTGTCTTGTCCATGTGGCTACTTAAAAAGAGTAAGTCTGTCACCTCTTTGTAGCCTGTAGATGGTTTAGAGAAAGAAAAGATGCTTAAATTTCTGTGCTTCTAGTGTACATTTGTAGGCAATATAAGTACTGAGGTTTAAGAAATCACTTTTATCTCCTAGCCCTCTCAATATATTTGATATAAGGAAAGGGATGCTGATGTTGTGCCTTTAATGCATAGATGAAATTCCACTTTCACTGACAGTCCAGGCTTAGCTGCTAGGACATGCATTGCGTAATTGTATTGAGTTTATGTGGCAACATTTGGGTAGTGGAGAGGCTGTAAGTGGCCTCTGTGAGAAGACACCAGGGGCTGCCCTCATGTTCCATTCAGGTCCAAAATGGACCCACTGCAGACTAAAGCTGAGCCAATCAGTGAAGCTGGTGGCACCTCTGTAAAAACATCTAAGAAAAGGAAAAAAAAATACTGTCTAGCAATTGTGAGAGAGAAGAGTGAGTAAAAAATGTGAGAGAAACAACCCTGAAGACATCAAGGCCAGAGAAAAAAGAGGTGCTCCGGGCACAGGAGCAGAGGTTCCCCTGCAGCCCATGGAGAACACCATAGTGAAGCAGATTGTCCCACAGCAACTCAAGGACAGGTCCACATGCAGAACAGGTATTCTCTACAGCTCACGTAGAGGACCATGCTAGAGCAGATATCCGCACTGCAGCCTGTGGAGGACGCTGCAGTGGAGCAGGTGGATGTGCCATGAAGGAAGTTGCAGACAGTGGAGAGCCCATGCTGGAGCAGGGTCCTGACAGGAGCTGCAGCTCATGGGGGATGCACACTTGAGCAGTATTTTCCTGAAGGACTGTACCTCATGGAATGGAATCATACTGGAGCAGTTCTTGAAGAAATGCAGCCTTGTGGGAAGAAACCCATGCTGGAGCCGGGGAAAAATGTGAGGAGAAAGGAATGCCAGAGAATCAAACTGACCACAGAACCCATTCCCCATCCCTCCAGTGGTGCTCAGGACAGGGAGGATGTCTTGGGACAAGTGGAAGCCTCAGACAAGCCCTGCCTTAGCCTCAGATTTTGGCAACAGTTTAAATGTAAGGAATCACTCTGGTCTGCATGTTCCAATGGTGGCAAATGAGGTCTGTTTATAAAAATGAATTGTTTATTAAACAGACAAGAGATAACAGACAAAATATCTTAATCAGAGTTACTTACGACACTATAAAACTAAATGTTGGTTTTTTGGTCCCAGCAAGTGTGGGAACCCAACCCCCTGGGCCCTTTGGAGGGGGTTCCCACTGCTGAGTTCTTTTCCAAGGATGAAGAACATGCAGGACTCTCTTTCTCTTGTTCTTCAGGGTTTTATTTATTCTTATCTTAAGTTCAGCATACCATCTGCACACCAGACTTAGCATGCGAGAAGCAAGGCACAAAATGGACCCTGAGCACCCAAACCCAAGGCCTTTTAAAGCTGTTTAAGCCAATTGCATTCTAATACGTACTTTGTTTCTACTTTTCTACCAATAACTTCTACTAATCTATGCACATAACTTCCACATTACTACTTACTCTAACCAATAACTTTCTGCCAAAAGTACTACAGAAAATGGAGCTGAAGAGGGACAAGAAGGAAGAAGGGACAACACCCAAAATCCTCCATCTTGTCTCCTATTCATTCTCATACTAAAATCCTAAACCCCCTAAATTCTTCACTCTGTGATAAACTACTACTACTACATATTACTATCTGTGTGCTCTAACTCATCCCAAAGTCTTGGCAATTTTTTCCAGGGACGAAGGTTAAAAGCAGTGTTCTGCTGAGGGTCAGAGTTTCTTAAAACAGGCAGAGAGACATTCTCTGTGCCCTGGATTCCAACACTAAAGAACTACTAGTAGATTACAGCATAAAATAAAACAATGCACTACATCAAGGTACCTATATTAATTAAAGCTAGCAAAAGAAATAGTATTGAATAGGAATCAAATGTAACTTACCACCGAAATGATGATAATATACACAGATTCCTCCACTTAACCCCCAGGGAGTAACCATGAAGCAGGTATCCCTGCTCAGGGGAGAAACTCCAATCATTTCCAGGAAAATGTATAGAAGACTTCTGCTTTGTAAAAGTTTGGTGTGGCTTCTATAGTTTGTAAAGTAAGGTGTCTGACAGTCAAAAATACAGTTTATCATGCCAGATCTCACTTCAACAGTAAGATGTGTATTGTCAGCTGGGAGATGCCAGACCAGTGTTAACCCCATGGCACCGAAATAACTTACTACAAGACCGCTTGTCTTGTTTGAGTTATCTGACTGGATAACAAACCACAGATAAGCTCTTGTTGGGGGGGTGAGATGCCCTGCTACAGAGGAGGAGACAGAAGAGTCAGGAACAATGGAGTGAAGTTGAGCTTGGGAAGAGAGAGGAGAAAGTCCTTTTAGTTTTGTCTGTTTTTCACCATCCTACTCTATTTTTAATTGGCAATAAATTACATTATTCTTCTCTGAGTTGAGTCTGTTTTGCCCATGGAAGTAATTGGTAAGTGGTCTTTGTGTTTTTATCTCTACCCATGAGCTTTTTCTTATCCTATTTCCTTCCCCTGTCCTGCTGAGGAGGGGTAGTGATAGAGGTAGCTTACTGGACACCTGACAGCCAGCCAAGGTTAACCCATCATGTAATATTAATCCATGCTGGAAGTCAGGTAGTAATAGTTACTCTAGTGTTATGATTTGACATCATAAAATGTTATTAATAGATGTGGGGGTTTAGATAAGTCCCCGCCTTTTGCCCAGGCCTCTAGCAGCACACAGTAGCTTTATTGAGGTGGCCAGCACCGCAAAACCCACTCTCGTTCAGAAGTTCTTTAATAGTGGCTGATTTGGTCTATTATAGAATGAATTATTTCTTTAATAGACACAAAACTAACAGACATGGGACTTAAAAAAAACTAATACTACACAGGAATAAGGACAAAAAGGGAGACTACTAGTAGGTATATACAGCACAGGGCTAAAGGTACCTATTCATTTTACAGCCAGCGAAGAAATAATATAACTTAGGATTCAATGTATCTTACCATCCAATTGTTGGTGAGGCACACATCGAGATCCTTTCCCTCAATCCCCAGGAAAGTAACCATGGAATCTGTATCCAAACTCTGGGAAGAAGTCTCAAACACTTTCAGGGTGTGTGTGTGGGGGTAGAAGGCTTCTGCTTCTTTGATAATTTGTGTGTCTTTTATAGTTTGTAAAACAGTGTCTCTCAGTCAGGAATATTTATTTTCCTTTATCTCTTCCTACATCTGCTCTCCAGACTAAGCTGTTGATTCTTAGCTGGGGGCTTGAACCCTTTTGGCGCCAGAGGTGAGCCCTTGCTGGGTTTTTAACCCAGGTTATCTCTTCCATATTTGCACCAACTATCTATGGTAGAGAGGAGGAGGACATGTCCTGCCTCATAAAGCAAATGCTTTCTTCTCAGAAGTGTCTTGTATTGTGCCATTTTGACTATTTTGTTAATTTTTCAGAGTAAAGATAACCAGAGGGGAGTGAGGAAAATCCTTTCATCTACAAAAGAATTTTATTATATGTATCTGGAGATTGTATTCCTGGTAGCAATACTTGATCCATGGTTATATAAATATCTTTCGATTAGGGTTAGAAAGCTTGAAGTAGAAGTTTCTTTTAAGAATCATCTACTTACACAGTGTTATTGTAACAAAAAATTTGGTAAAACAAAAAAACTCCTTAATACCAATGTAGCATTAAGAAGCAGGCATTCTTTATTCAGCNCCACCGCTCAACTGGACTGTTATCCACACCCTGCCCCAGGGTGGCAGGTCATATCTTGACTCTGTCAGGGTTTTTGTTTGTTTGTTTGTTTCTTTTGTTGTTTGCTGGTACTAGTACCTTTGTTTCCTTTAGTTTTTCCTAGTAAAGAACTGTTATTCCTATCCCCATATTTTTTTTGCCTGAGAGCGTTTTAATTTCAAAAAAATTGTGGTGATTTGGAGGGAGGGGGTTTGTGTTTTTTCTTCCTTAGCAGACACCTGTCTTTTTAAACCAAGACACTCACCCCAAAGACATGCATGCTGAGTACAAGGAAGTTTCTGTTTATATACTGTGTTTTACATACATGTTCATTGATTGTCCCAGACTAAATATACATATGATAATCATTTCCCTAAAATCATTAACATATTTTCCCTCCCCTTTACACATGCATTCTGTCGACCTGGCTGAGTTGGCAGGGCACTGGGGCTAGTGAACTTCCAGTTCTCCTTACACAATGGGCACTGTGCAGTTCCATAGGCCAGTGGTTGTGGTAGAATAAGCACTGTGTTAGCTCACCAGGTGTAGACAATTTATCATCTGGTAACATTATGTTTAGTCAGTTGTGAATATAATATTGCTTTTAAGATGCCTTCCATCTCAGTGTTCTAATTGGGAGTCAAAGCCTTCTGTTTGTATATGCTTCATAAATTCTATCAGTTTTCCTTCCTTAAACAGCATGTTTTGTTTTCCACACAGATTTATGATCAAGGGATTGAATTAATCTGTCAAAAGCAAGAAGAGTTTGTGAAGAGCTCCATAGAATCCAAATGGAATCTAGCAGAAGCCCAGCAGAAACTTGGTAGTTTAGCACTGCATAATTCAGAATCCATGGATCAGGAATATGCCAAGGCACAGACTGAAGCTTCAGAACTAAGACAAAGAGAAGAAGAATGGAGGAGAAAAGAAGAAGCCCTAATAGAGAGGGAAAGACAGAATCTATGGAATACAGATTCTTTTAGTAAGGAGGTATTTAATAAGGTATGTAATATAAATTTGTATGAACACAATTGTAAGCCTTTTATATTTAATTTATTTCTCATCTTGAGTGTTTTCTATATCTATTGTAGTGCTTACTGTAATGTGTTGAATGTTTTTCTTTCTTTTTTTGCCCTTTTAAAGGGGACATATTGCACTGATATCACAAATATGTGTGACACTTCTCCTTTAATAGGGAATCAGAAATTTTATTTGTCCCTTCTAGCAACTGCTGCCAAAACCAAGGATGAGCAATTGTTCTGCACATGAAATTTGCTTCTTTGTTATGCCATATTCTCACATTTGAAACATGTACAATTGACATCTGAGAACATGAATTTCTTAATAAAGATTATTTTAGCACAAACTGCCTTCATAGTAAATTCCAGTTTTGTTTTCGGCACTTAATTTGAATCTGAATCATTAATGCATCATTTTTCATAATTCCACTTAGTTAGCTTCATCAGGACTAGACTGTATAGATGTTTCTCATCATTTATAGCTCAGTAAGTTCCTACTAGTGTGTAGAACTTTGAGATAGATTATTGCTTAGAAGAGTATGATAAGTAGTTTTTCACCCTATTATTAATTAGACAAGCTATGTTTTGGTAAATAACTTTCACAAGTACATTAACTGTTGGCTACATATGTTTGCTGGGCTATGCTTAAAACTAGAACATTGCACTTTAGATAGTAATGAATTAAAATAAACCTATAGTTCAAAAAGGTAAATGTGGAAATTCTATGATAGTTTTTTCTCATCTTTAGAGTTTTATTAGTGAATATAAAAGAAAAGAAGATGAAGATGAAGATATATCTAAATCATTTATACAGAAGCATGAACAAAATATTAGATACTTTGGTAAGTATGTTACTTCCAGCATTTTGCAGTTTAACCTCCTGTAGAATTTGTGTAGGTCTATTTATTTATTATTATTCAAAATGGCTGTTAACAAATGAAACATCTGTCAAGTAGAGTATCTAGACTCTTGTTTCTCAGGACAGGAGATGTAGCATTATAACAAATAAACATTTCAAAGTAAAGGAAACTAAATCACAAAAGTCTTTCAGTTCCTATGATCAATGAAAATTTCTTGCGCCAATATAGAACTGAAAAAAATTTTCAAGTCATGAAAATTAAATTCTAGCAACTTCTTCTGCTGTTCCATGGGAAATGATAGGGGCATTAGTGGAGATGCAATTCCTGCATTGTCTGTACCTGCCTCCTATAAGTAGGTGGAGTTTTACTGTCTCATAATCCATGAGGGGGATGAATGATAAAAGGCAAATATCTGCAAAACAGCTGTTAAGACTATGTAGAGATGCAACCACTGTTAATTTTGAAGATATATTTATATGAGTGATAGATTGGTAAAACTTTGTATCTAGTACTGGCAAGCAGTGAAGTATCACGAATATATATTTTAGGGCAATTAACTCATGTGAAGGACGATAGGGGGGAAAAGGTGATCTCACTGCTTAAATTTTGAATTCTGATTTTCAACCTGCAGCTCTTTCCATTAAGACAGTTTCATGCTACTTACTACAATTCAGTCTTCCAGTTAACTTTCAACCACTGAGTTCGGTCTCCTGTTTTGACCTTAATGCTAGAACTTGGTTATAAAAATAGCTTTGTATTTCCTAAATCCTGTCAAACCATGTTGTAGGAGTGTGCCCCCTGTTGACGGGGTGACCAAATCACAATAGAATTTCCAGATACTCTTTGTCTGCTAAAAAAGGCAAAGGCTCAAGAAACTTCTCTTCGAATTCAGTACAAGGGACACCTCATAGAACCCTTTGGACTTCACCTCAAACTTGGGGCTGTTTGATTGGACTGGGGCCAAGAGGTCCCACCTGGACTATTAGGTAGAAAAAGGACAGAACAAAAGATTTACTTGCTTTTGTGGGGTGCTTAGCAGGAGCAAGCATCTTTTGCCCTGTTACGGCTTTTCTCTGTAAAGAGTTTGTTATTTTGTTTCTTATTTAACATTTTTCTGTTTCAAACACTGCCACAAGAGCCATCCTGCTCATTTTAAGCCATCCGGGTAGCTGGGCTATTCCGGGTATGAAGAGATTGCTGGGAGTTCATAAGACCTGGCTCTTCACCATGTCAGAAGCATATTAATTTTAGATTATGATTATGTTTTCATTTCTATTTGTCTTACTTGCAAGAACTTTTGGAACTTTTCTGTCAAAATCACTGAGTGTAAATCCATCAACTTAGGCATGCTATCAAATTCTTAACAAATATGGACAGATACTACTTTGTTACAGTGTGTGAAAACCATTTACAATTAGTTTGTTTTAACACTGCCAAAGATACTAAAATATACTTAGCTGCTACTGTTAAGTTCCTATTCTTATTGTATCTTTACAGTTTGAGCATACCTGATTGGCAATGATCTTTCAGCATTGTGTGGTGTTTTAAAAACAACAAGAAATTTGAGTTCAGTTTGATTAGTATGCAGTTCTTGTGAGGTATCAATGAAGCATGAAGGAGATTGTAGTAGTATGTAAATTTCAATAATGTCCTCACTGCATTATATCACTGAAATATTGAATGTATTAATTAATGTTGTTGTTTGTTTTTTTTTTTTTAATTAGGCATGTTGGGCAGATGGGATGACAGTCAAAGATTTTTGTCTGATCATCCATATCTTGTATGTGAAGAAACAGCTAAATATCTCATCTTATGGTGTTTTCATCTAGAAGCTGAACAGGTACTAGGAATAACATTAAACTGCTTAAAAGCATGCAGTTTCCCTCTTACACTACAGAAAAATTGTCCAGATTGATGAGCCAATTTAATTACTCTTCTCCGTGTCTTCCCATAATGAAGGAAGCCTCAAAAACACATTACTACATTAGATCTAATAGTAGCTAATTAAGTCTCTTTGCTTCCCTCGGCATCAGTTCTTTTATCTTTAGGAATCAAATGCAAAGATGATGTTGAATTTTAGATAGAGTTATACTTTTAAAGATATTTTCTGTAATTATGAACTTTCTCTTCAGAAAAGAGCTCTGATGGAACAAATAGCACACCAAGCACTTGTAATGCAGTTTATTATAGAAATGGCCAGAAGTTGTAATGTGGATCCAAGAGGCTGTTTTCGTCTATTCTTCCAAAAAGCCAAAGTAAGTCAGAATTTGTATATCACTGAGAAAAACTCTTGATACCCTTACAAGGAATCAGTGTTCTGAAGGAGGTTGGAGGTTAAATATGTTACTGACTGAATCAAGCTTATAGGGAAGTGTTATTTTGTTGGCAGTTCATTCTAGGATGACTGTTTTGTGTAATTCTGATCTTGAGAATGGAAGTTCCATGGATTCTTATTAGGCCAGAGGGAAAGCAGAACATAGCGTGGGAACTATAGGACTGTGGAATAATGAAACACCACCTAAATTACATTGGTAAATGTGAATGTGTGAGGGTCATGTTACTTATCTGTAGCATGAATGTGTCTAAGGACTGAGTGTCCTATTTTGCTTGTCATCACGCCTCTCTACGCAGTTCATGGCGGGGCCCAATTTGGTGTCTGTTTCTCTTCAGTTAGTGATAGTTAGCTCTGAAATGCTGAGAGATGGAGAGATGTGTTAAAACTAAAGCTGTGGTTTGATTCAGGTTCTATATTAAGTTATATAAGACTGAAGAATCAAGTCATGCTGATCTTAATGCTGCCCTAAGGACTTAAGGTGACACCTACTTTGATTCATGCTTTGCTTTTGAAGTGAGTGCTGCCATGAGTACCTTTTCTCTTAAGGGGCTTCTGAGGTAGAATAAAGGAAGGGTTAAAATTGTATTTGTTTTGTTCTTGCATGTTCTCAGATGAATGAATAACTCAGTTCCTATACTTATCAAATGCCAAAGTCTCTATTTAAAACAAAGCAAACAAACAAAAAACATCATATCTGAATCTTCTTTTTAAGCTGACTGCTGCTAATATTGTTATTGACTTGTCCAAACCATTATCCTTCAATGAGTATAATATGCATTACTTCAGGACTTCTTTTTAGCTGTATGTATGCTTACAACTAGAAGTAAATCTGGCTAAGATGAAAAATATTTCACTCCTCTCTTTACAGGCAGGGGAAGAAGGCTATTTGGAAGCTTTTAAAACTGAACTTGAAGCATTCAAATCAAGAGTGAGAACCTGTTCACAGTCTCAAGGCTTTCGAGCTATGTCAGTAGGGAATTCCAGTGTCTATACTGGTATTGTAGAAGGACTGGAGTCTTTGTCACAGGTAGACATTTTATTTCCAAAAATGAATATAAAAACTCTATTAGGAGCAAATTTTTGCTACACTCGTGAGAAGATGTACTTTTTGATATCTAGGAATAGATCTCTATACTTGGAGCACTGTTAGTTCTAGTCTGCACCATTAACAATGTGGGAGAGAGATTGTTTCTGAAAGCTCCACAATTTATAGTGTCAAAAGGCATATGTTAGTTCAGTGCCCTTGAATAATTATGCTAAATAGAAAACTGCATCATTAACCTCTTCAGGTACTAGAATTAAATATACTTTGTATCACAGGAGCTGAAATGAGCTTTCAACTGCAAATTACTAATCCCATTAATGGAAATATGCAGGTAATCAAATCTAAGGAAAATTTACACTGTGTTATGATATTTTCCCTTGTTTTTATCTTTATCTTGGAGCACTGAGGTGTCTGGTTTCAGTGTTAGTGATGATGACATCTTGGGCTGAAAAGAAAATTTTAAAAGCTTTTAAAAGCTGGATATTAAGGAAGGAGACACAATTTAAAGTACTTTGAAATAAATTTGCTCAAGGTACCTGTTTGGTAAGATCTGGTAACTGAACCCTAAGAAAACCCACAATAAGGTCATAGCATGCTAGCTAAATTTAAAGAAGCTTCTGACATTCACATTATGATAATGCTGTCTAGGGTTTTATTTGAGAAATTATATTTTATTACAAAATTATCTCAACACATGCAAAATAGCTTTACTTAATTCTCTGTAAGTGTATGTATTGAGATTAAGCTTTCAATTCTTCATTTGTTGCAGAATGTAAATGATCTACAAAGTTGCATAAACAGAAGTGTCTGCAATTTAAATTCAATGCTACAAAAAGATGAAGAAGCCAAAATGATGGACACAGTATAGCACTGTTAAGACTGAGGCAAAGTACTCATTTTTTATTACAAAGAAAATAATGTGGCTATTTTCTTGACACATTTTTATTGGTATTGCACTTTATTTTTGGTGTTTTGAGCATGGAGGGTATTTGGAGGGAGAGTAATCCAGAAATGCTTGTAATAATGTTTGAAAATGCACTGCTAGGTTTTTGCTTGTCTATGAACAAGGTTCTCATTGCCAAACATGGAACTGGATGTGTTTTATGCTACTAAATTTGCCTTTTATGATTCTGAGAATTAAAGTATAAAAAATAAATTGCACGAATACAATATTTACAATAAGTGATAGATTTCCAGTAGAAACTGCTATTGTTATTAGATATGGCTATGTCTTATTCTATGAATATTGGAAATCACAATTATACTTCTGCTATATTCCTGGTATAGCTCTTATATCTGCTTTTAACATAAATAGCAGTAAATTGGTATGACATCAGTACTGCAGATCTGGATGGCATCAATGAAAACAGTGGCTGCCTACTTCTTCTAAGAGGATTTAAATGTTACATTTTGCTTTCATAAAAACATTGTTTCGTGTTCCCCCCCCCAACTAAAAAATTGCTTACATATGATCTTTGGGTTGTATGGTCACTAAGAAACTTTCACTTTTTTAAAAGACTCTTTTAATTTAAATTCACTAAATTTTAAAAATATTTTTTAAAGCTACATCTGTAATGGAGTGAAAAGCATTTGATAAAGAGAACAAAAGGGGACCTTCAGGCACAGTGGGTGGGATGAAACTCTACTTTTAACAAAAAGCTTGATTACAGTCAGGAGCCAAGCACTTGTAAGTCAGGTTTTGGCAGGTATTTAATACACTGCTAAACTAAAGTTCTTTTTATTAAGTGAATGTTTTATTAAATTACCAAGTACTGAGAAATAGGAAGATCTTTAAAAGCCTTCCATTTTAGAATCTTACTTCCAAATGGTATTCCCAGAACAAGTCTGGTGTCAGAGCCTATGCAATCAAAAATTTCTACCAAACTTCTCAAACTTGCTGCTTCTATAGCAACTCTGTCCATAAACACATACTCTGTAGCTGAGCTATTTCAAGGGAGAGTCTGCACCTTGAATGTCAATATAAATGTTTGCTTTACATGTGTATTGGTTTGGCATGGCCTGGTTTTTGGCAGCAGAGGAGCCACAAAGATGGCTCCTGTGGGAAGCTGCTAGAAGCTTCCACCATGTCCAGCAGAGCCAATCTTTGATGGCTCTGAAGATGGACATGTTGCTGGCCAAAACTGGGCCAATGAGAGAAGTTGATGACGCCTCTGTGATGACATATTTAAGAAGAAAATTAAAACAAAGTCACAGGTTTTAGCTCCTAGTCAGAGAAGAGGAGGAGGTGAGAACATGTGAGGGAAAACAACATGGCGACACCAAGGTCAGTGGAGAAGGAGGGGCAGGAGGTGCTCCAGGTGCCAGAGGTGAGATTCCTCTGCAGGCTGTGGTGAAGACCATGGTGAAGCAGGCTGTCCCCCTGAAGCCCATAGGGGTCCACAGAGAAGGCAGAGATCCACCTGCAGCCCATGGG
>VWZP01005349.1:568181-595020 GCA_013396995.1 Dicaeum eximium | reverse complement strand
CATCCCATCCCATCCCCTTCTGTCCCGTCCTGTCCCTGCTGCGCCTTTGGGCTCCGCAGAGGCCGAGCAGAGGTGGGGCTCGCTGCCGCTCTGGTGTCCGGGGGGGCTGCCCTGCCCCCTGCCTCCCCCAGCCCTGTGTCACCGGCTGGGCCAGCCCACAGGGGCCCCGTGACGGGAGGCAGCAGCCCTGGCCCTGGCCGTGACCTTCGGGACGACCTCGAGTGAGTCCCTGCCAGGGCTGGGGACCGGCTGTGCCTCTCATTCCAAGCCGGGACATTTCCGTGCTCACCCCGAGAAACACGGGACAGCAGCATCTCGGCTGAACTGCCGTAACAACCGACCTAAAACTTTTCAAATTTATTTTTCTTCCCTTTTAGACACATCTTTTAGTGTCCTCTGGTCCGTCCCTCGGCATTTTCTGCCCAGGGTTGTGCTGTCTGCCTGAACCCAGCAGTTGTTTTGGGAGCTGGCAAATCCAGTCTGCAGCTTGGACAGTGCTCATGGGTGATCGGGTGGCTGGGTCTGGGTGTTTCTTTCCCCCCCCTCCCCTTTTTTTTTTTTGTCAGATTGGTATTTTATTTGGCTCCATCCTGTCTACCGAGCTGTCCAGTGTAACCCTTCCCTTGCTGCTTCTGAGATAAGAATAGGCTCCCCCGAGATCAGATAAACAGGCCCATAAATACCTACAACAACAAGAAGCGGGGTCTGGGCTTGGCAGGAAAGGAGAGAAAAAGAAAAAAAAAAAAAAAGTTAAAGAAGGAGCCTTGCCTTTGCACGCCAAACCAGGGGTGCAGAGCAAGGGGTGGGAAGCGCTCGACAGCCTCCTTGCCCACAGCATTGCCCCCTTGGCCAGCCAGGGAGCCAGGGGCCGAGCAGGGCTGGCAGCAGGGTCCCCTGCAGTGTCCCTCGTGGCTGGATTCCAGCGGCAGGGAACCTGGCACGTAAGGTGCTGCCCCGGGGCCGAGCGATCCCTGCGTGCGTGTTCCCCTGCCCGGGCAACTGCCGGCCCCCGCCTGCGTGCCCCGAGCCAGCTGCTTCCCAACGGCATCAAGTTCACGACAGGGTCGAGCCGAAGGTATGTGCAGGGCCATCTCCCCTGACCGATGAGCTACGCACTTCGATAGCCAAAAACTCAAAGCTGGTGGCCAAACCGTTCTTCCAGTGAGTTCTGGTGCCGGCGGCACCGGGAGCGGCCGGGACGCCGCTCCCGGCCGTGCTTCGCTGCCGGAGGAAGGGAGGCTGTCCCTGTGCGGGGCTCTCATCCCCCTGCAGCTCCTCTCCCTTTGGGGTGAAGGGGTGACCCCATCCTGGGCTGGAACAGGCGCTGAGCTGAGCTCGGCTCCCCTTCCCGGCCCGGAGCGGCGGAACCGCCGGAGCGGTGCGAGCTGCGGACGGAGCTCGCTGCTCCAAGTGCAGCCCTTCCAAAGCGTTTTGGGGAGCGGGAGAGCCCCAGGCTACAGGAAATATTTAGTGGTTTTTTTTTTTTTACCCTCTCTCCCCCAAAACGGTGAGCCACTACCTCACAGGAAAACCCCCTTGCTGGGCAGGGAAATCTTCTGCAGCCGTGGAAACGGAGAGCGATTTCACTTGTAAAATCCCGAGGAAACGGGGGAGGCTGGCACTGGGGACATCTTCCCCAGAAGTTTGCAGCCAGCAGGTACCACCACCAGAAACCTGTGTAAGAAAAGAAAAAATCCTGCGGATGTAGGCAGAACGTAGCCCTGGCTGTGCAGGGTGCCCCCTCCCAGAAGCAAAATTGGAAACACAAAGTAAAAAGCAGCGGAGTTTTCTGGTGGGGTGAAAGGTGTGCAGGCTGAGGGTGATGTCCCATGGTGTGGCGGCACCGGGGACACGATTCCCGTGCAGTGTCACCTTTGCCTCACAGCAGAGCAAGTCCCGAGTCCCCATTTAACCCTTTCTTTCCCTCACCGCTGCCGCAGGGCAGCCCCGATTGGTGCTGTGTGGATACACGGATACCGGCTGGCACATAGGAACAGGACTGCGGCTGGACACATTTATGGGGCGTTGGACTGTAGTGTTAGTGACAGCTTGTGAGCTTTCCCATAAGAACCGAGCCTTTAGGAGACTGTGAAACTTCGACATAAAATAGGATCTTTGAAGATGACTTTCTGTACGTTTTCTTTTTTCTTTTTTCTTTTTTTTTTTTTTTCCTTGAATGTGTTCGGGTTTGGGAGTGCCCTACTCTACTTCACTCATGGAGGTGGTATCATGCTAAACCTCTTATAGCTCAAACAAAAAAAGTACCACTACGGGTGGGGATTGCTCTTCTCTGGCAGTCAATTTTCATCTCAGCCTCGCTCAAAGGGATCAGAATACAGATCAGGGGCAGGGAAGGCACCCGAGCAGCGGCTCCGGAGCGAGGGAAGGCTGATTCATGCAGCTGGATTCTTCTCCGTCGAGAGTTAATTTGTACCCCCCCAATGTTTGTGTGTCCCTCCGTCTGTATTTGTACACATGCACAAAGTGGTTATAAAACCCAAGCTGCTTCCCCACGGGTGAGCTGGGGTATTCTTGGTGTGTGCAGATTAATCGACGTGTCAGTATTTTACAGATGTTGCATCATTATTTCTATACCTTTAGTCGCAATCAAAAGCTTGGTTTCAAACAGAAAATGTAAACGTCCCTGCTGTGAGCCCACAGATTAGCCCTAGAATAATGCACACATTTTTCCGTGCTGTTTTTCTTTGCCCCAGACAGCCGCCCGAGGGTCAGAGTTTATCCCGGTGTCTCTGGGAACGGCAGCGTGGCCAGGCTGGGAAGGCAGGATCAGGCTCCGAGCCCACGCACGCACGTCTTGGGACTCTGGTAAAAGCACCGCGTGTGCACAGTGATGAGGATTTGGCTTTAATTACTAAGGATTATTAAGGATTTATGCCTGAGTGGTGACAGAATTTGGGCTGCGTGAGCGTTGCTGTGTCTGAGGCTGGTGGCATCCATCGCGCTCGGATGGCGAGAAGGGAATGCTGCTCCTTGGAAATGCGGCCGAGGGAGGCAGCGCCGAACAGGGGATTCCTGTGGGAAAGTGCTGCCGGTGCCAGAGCCGGGCGGGCTGTCCCGGCAGGGCAGGGGAGCCGAGCCCGGGCTCTCTGCGTGGCAGCAACAAAACCTGCGGCTCCACAGCTCTGTGGTGCCATCCAGACGCTGTAAAGGCCCGATCCTGCCATCCTTCCCCAAGCCCAATTCGAGTCCAGTCCCTCTAGCCGGTCTCCTGGGTAGGAAGGGAAGGGAAGGGGTTGTAGGGCAGGGGCAGAGTTCGTGCCCTGAGGAGGTTGTGGGTACGGGTTTGCAGAGCTCCGCCAGCTTCTGCGGTGAGCAAGGACGGCATAAACAAGTCTCAAAGGATCCCGAGATCCCCAAGGAGGAATTCCCTCTCATGGATCGGCCCCACAGCAGAGTACTGACTTCAGGGATGTCTCTAATCCTGCAGCATCCCTGTGGGCAGCGCAGGGGACCCGGCCAGAGCAGCGCGATTGCCGGGGCAGGGGAAAGCAGAGGGCTCGGACCCGAGGCCGGTTTGCATAAAGTTTAAATTTTATTTTATTAATTTTTTTTTTTTTTAGCTATTCAGTTTTAAATACGTGGTGTGGCGCGCTCGGTCCCTCGGGAAGTGGTCATGCAGATCTGAGGTAGAAAACCCGGCACAGGAGTGTTCCCAAATGCACCTCTAGGTAGTTTCACCGCAGCCACACGTCGGTCAGGCAGCGGACGGGGACAGGGGATCGGGGGCTCGTATTTACAGCAGCAAACGAATCGAACCGTTCCAGTCCGGCCCGGCAGGGCAGGAGCCGCCGATCGCTGCTGGCAGCGGGAAGGAGCCACGGTTACTGAAATGCGGGAAGGGGACGGGGGAAAGGGCCCGGCTGGCCCCGCTGCCGACGAGGCGGGCAGGACCCGAGCCCGCAAAGCGCTCTCGCCTCTCTCCCGCGGGGCATGCCCGTATCCTGCGCCTGGATGGGCTCCGGGGCCGGGCCGGGCTCTCTCCGACATTGCACATGGAGGGGCGGGCGGGGAGCGCCGTCGGGGCAGCTCTCAGGGGTTCAGTTCCAGAGCCCAGACCTGCTGGGGCCAACCCGTCCGGCCCTTCAGCTTCTTCTCGCCGTGACCCAGAGGCTGCGAATAGACCTCGGGCTGCTGCGGGAGAGGAGGGAGAAAGGAGCGGTCAGGAGCGGAGCGGGGTCCCGGGCCGCCCGCCCGCCCCTTGCGCCCGCCGCAGGGCTGCAACCGGGCGGCTTTGCCAGCCCGAGGACAAAGAGGGGCTTTAGAGGTCCCCACCCGGCCACCCGCCCGCTGCAGCACCCGGAGAAGCGGCCGCCCTTGCTCCGAATCGCCCCAGCGCCCGCTCGTCCCGGGAGAGGTGAAGGACAGACCGGGGAGGCTCCGCCGCGGCCAGTCCCGGACCCAGGGGCTCACCCCTCACCGAAAGTGCTCGGAAGCCCACCCGGCCCGTCGGATGGGCTATTTTTCGACGAGTTTTCCTCCACAGATTAGTTATTACTATTACTACTACTCTTATTCTTATTCTTATTCTTATTCTTATTCTTATTCTTATTCTTATTCTTATTCTTATTCTTATTCTTATTCTTATTCTTATTCTTATTCTTATTCTTATCCTTATTGCTGTTGTTGTTGTTATTGCGCTGGGAAAAAAGGCTTCAGCGAAGCCGGGAGAATTTAGAGGATTTCTCCCCCCAGCCCCGGGGTTTTTCCCGCCCGCTCCGGGCCCACGGGGAGCAGGAACGCGGGTCCCGATCCGCCTCTTACCGTCTCCCTTTTCCTCTTGTTCTCCCTGCCGTCCGCCTTCTTGAGTTCGGCTTTGAAGCCCTCGGTGTCCCCGGGCTGGCTGTCCTTAGCCAGCACCTCCATCAGGTAGGCGATGTAGCTGGTGGCCAGGCGCAGGGTCTTGATCTTGGAGAGCTTGGTGTCGGCGGGCACGTTGGGGATGCACTCGCGGAGCTCGGCGAAGGCGCTGTTGATGCTCTCCGTCCTCCGCCGCTCCTTCTTGGGTCCCCCGACACCTTTTCGCCGTCCCAGGCGGCCGCTGAGAGCCTCCAGCCGCCCCGGACCGGCCGGGCCGTACTCGGCGGGGCCGTAGTTTGGGCTCTGCCCGGCGAGCTCGGGGGTCGCCTCGGCCGGGTTGAGCACCCAGCCGGGGAAGTAGGCGCGCTCCTGGTGGCACCGCGCCGCCGGCCCGAAGAGGAAAGGGTCGTGCAGCATGTGGTGGTGATGGTGGTGGTGGTGGTGATGCTGGTAGCCCCCTACCAGGTTCATGATCCGCTCCGCTGGCCCCGGGGGCCGCTCAGCAGCGCTCCATGGCCGGGCGGGAGGCGCTCCCCGCCGGGCGGGCGCGGCGGGCTCCGGGGAGCGCGGCTCCGGTGCCGGAGGCGGCTGTGGGGTTTGGGGTGGGGCGGTCGGGGTTTGGGGTTTTGGGTTTGTTGTTTGGGGTTTTTTTAACCCCTTCTGGAGCCTCTCGACCCTGCCTTTATATAGGGCTGCGGCCCCCCCGCCGTGGAGCCAATAGGCAGGGGAGGATGCGCGGAGGCCCCGGGGGGAGCGAAGCGGTGGAGGGGGCGTGAGCCGCGCTACGGGCTCGGGGCTTTGGGCTCACACCTCCGCCGCTTGCCCTCGGTCCCGCCTGCTCCTCGCTTTCAGGGAGAAGGGGGCGAGGAAGAACCGAGGGGCACCCCACCCCCGTCCCGGAGCGCTGCGATTCCCGCTGCCGGGGCGGGGGTGTCCGAGCCCCCCGAGAGCCGCCGCGCCCGGCCCGGGGAGGAGAGCCGGCAGCGGGGCCGGGAGCCGCGGCTGTCCGCACCCCCGACGGCCGGGCCAGGCCGGGCCGAGCCGGGCCGTGTGCGCGCTCCGGGGCCGCAGTGACCCGGGGCTGCTGCCCAAGAGAGGAGTCCCCACGCGGGACAGGCTCCGGTCCGTGGGAGCGGGCAGGGTCGGGCAGGCAGTACGGGGTGCTCGGGGCCGGGGGAGCCGGGGATGGGGAGAAAAGGGGGCGAAGGTATCGGAGTGAGGCGGGCCGGGCACCCCTGCGGCTGGGGGTGGCAGGGATGGGGTGTGGGCTCCCTCCCTGCACATGGGGCTCCTGGCCCACGCCTGCTCCGTGCGTTGCACAGCTGCACAGGGATGTGCCCTGCACGCGTGTACAGCACTCGCCCACGCTGTGCGATGCACGCTGCACAAACCCACGCTGTGTGTTGGTTACACCTCGCACAGCTGCTCACATGTACTGCACACGTACCCCACACGCACCACAAAGATGCTGCATGCACCACACAGCTCTCTGTGCTGCACACACACTCCAAAAACACATCACATACGTGCACCCACATATGTTACATACACTTGCAGCACAGATGTGTCACGCAGACAATGTCATTGTAAGTGTGTGACACGCACACGTGTGGCACACGCACACCTATGACACACATGGCTTAAAAGCACACGTGTGTGTGCTGCTCACCCGTGCACAGACACTGCAGAGATACATAAATATATAAAAATTATACTGTCCATGCACACGAATGTATTTACAATAGGGAGGTGGGGAACCTGCCCTGCGTTTCCCTGTCCCAGCCTGGCCACGAAAGGGCTGGGGGAACCCGCTGGGGTTGGGATCTTGTACTTCACCACAGCCCCAAACCCAAGCCCAGGATGGGGCCCTGGACAGCACATCCTGCTCGCCTCTGCACCCATGGGAGACAGGGATGGATGTCTCCCTGAGCCCGGGCTTCACCCGCAGCCCTGCTGGGTGACACTGGGGCTCACCCTGCAGTGAGTCCCAGTGAGGACAGGCTGGGCACGGCCGTGGCGATCACAGCACGGCGGGGCAGGAAGGGGCTTTGGGCCCGAGGTATGTTAGCGATTAACGGCGCTTTCCAGCGATTCATCTTGCAGCGGAGGGTGGAAACGTTGGAGGGTTGTTTGCAGGCGCTTGTATTAATCATCCGGGCTAACACACCATTAACGTCCTCCTGCATTTTAAAGATGACAAATTTTATTTGACTTCTCTCAATCACGGTTCCCGGGCGGATTCGGGAGCCACTTAAATGCCTCGGATTTTCCATCGTTAGTTGTTACAAGGCGAGTTGCAAAGGCAGGAGGCTGGGGGGGCCGGGGCAGGGTGCAGGCGGGTCTCCGGTTCTGCCGGAGCTTGGGGGGGGAGCGGCCGTGCCGGATCTGCCCCGCTTTGTTCCCCCCTGCTTTGTTCTCAGCTGCTGCAAAGACCCCGCTTCCCCACCCCCTTTAAACAAGCGCCCTGCGAACATTTGCTAGTGATTACTCTCCTGTTAGAGCCAGGCTTGGGTAGGGTAGGGCGTCGTGTCCCCGATTTCCTTCAAAACATGGGATCCCCGAGCCCGGCTCTGAGCTGATGGGAGCCAGTGCCCACCTGGGAGAAGTTCAGGGGTCCCACTTCATTCCTCACCCCCCCCGTGCTGGCAGAGCATCACCTGTGGAGCCCTGCTCCTCTTACAAACCATCCAGGCTCCTCACTGAGCTTCTCCCCACTCCTGCAAACTGCCAGGTTAGAGTCTGTACCACCCAACCCCAGCTCTAGAAATACCTCCCAAAAATACCCCTTTCATCCCCACAGCCCTGCGTTGCACAGGCCACTTACAGCCACATCCAGCTGGGAGCTGTCGCCTTGAGCCCTGCACCAGAGTCACCTCCAGCTGCCAAGCCAGGTAAGTCCAGCCCAAGCCCGGGCATTATCTTGCTTAATCCACCCCCTGATGGAGGTCCCTGGACCCCGCAGAATTTGGAAGTGCTCAGCTGAGCAAATAGTCAGACCAGAGGGGTTGATTTTCCTTTGGAAAATCATTCTAATCTTTCGTGTTTTAATAAAATAATAAAACCAGAGCCCTTTTCATGCCGACACCTTCTAAATCAAACCAGACTGCCTTTGTCATGGCGTCCAAATTTAGCACTTCTCAAACTTTTGGTGAGTTTCTTTAATTTCACATCTCCCTGCTCGAAAGGGGGAGAAAATGCCAGGCAGTTTGGATTAGGCAATTTATGGCTGGCATGGCAGGAGGAACCACATTTCTCTCCACCTGTTTTCCTTCAAATCCTTCCCAGAGAAAGATTTCCTCATGGCCAGGTGATGGTGAGGGGGCCAATGCTGCACGTCGGGAGCGAGGTTATCCCAGGTGTCTGTGAACCCCTGCACCCCAAACCCAGCAGGGGCCACCAAGCTCTGCCTCCATCCCCATTTCTGGGAGGGGAGCTGAGCTTTTGGCCCTGGCCCCTCAGCCACCTCCTTATCAGCGCCCGGCGAGCGGCAGCCCCGGGTGTCCTGTGACTTTGACGCCAGCTCTGCTCCCCCCCCTCCAGCTCCCTTATCTAAATAGGAGCGTAAATCAGGGCCTTGGCAGATGCCCTGGCAGGACAGGGACTCCATAAAAAGGGGCTCTGCTCCAGCTCTGTTTACATTGCAGCCCCGTAAAATATTCCCCTTGTCTTCCTTGTTAGCGTCTCCCTGCAGCATCCCGGCACCCTGCTGCACCCACACCCCCCCACCCAAGCTCCACTGAAGCCCCAGGGTGCAGCCAGGAGAGTCCAAACCCTGTCACCCCACAGCCCCACACCATGTCCCCCATCAGGGTATGCCCAGGGTACCTCCTCACTCAGCCACCGCCTTGGATCCCCTCCTGAGGCAGTGCAGGCGCAGAGCAGGGCTGAGCCAGCTCCCCTGGGCAGCTGGGTTGTGTCTAAAGGTGCCCCTGGGTATTTATAGCACTTGCCTGAAATAATGCAATAATAATCACTCAGCACCTTCCTAACAGTTCTGCTCTCAGAGGCCTCGGGGGACGGTGGCAAAAACCCTTGGGAAACTGAGGCATGAGCAGAGTCTGCTTCAAGGAGAGCTGCAGAGAGCTTCTCTGAGGGATTATTTCCCTCCTGGCAATGTGGGGAGCGAGAGAACCTGCAGAAGTGAACGGAATCAAGTCAGTTTGATCAGCAATGAACCCAGCTCTGGGGTCACAGCCAAGGCTGGGCTGCAAAAGCCCACTCAGGGCATCCCCCCTCCCCAGCAGGGTTTGTCACACAAGTCCTGCTGTGCCAGGATGGGTTTCACAGGGGTGAGGGGTGCTGGGCTGCAGCCCTTGCTGGTGCCCCTGCTCTCCTGTGCCCATACACTGCCTGAGTCCCCCAGACTGCACCACTGGGCTGCTGATCCTGCATCAGCCCCACAGGAGCAACTCCAAGTGGAGCTCAGTCTGTCAGAGCCCCACGGAAGGAGCAGGAGGAATTGGGGATGAACACAGGGCTGTGCCTGGGTGTTCCTGTTCCCAGCAGCAGCCCACAGCATCCTCTCTGTGACACCCCTCCCGTGCCGCCCCTGTGGCGACACACAGGATGACTGCAACCGTTGCCCCTCGAGAAATACCATCTATTTATGGCCAAACAGCCACTGTCTTGCGTGGATAAATCAAAAGGAAAACAAAGCTTTACGGAAAAAAAGTATTAAATTTTCCATGTGCTCCTGAAGGGATGGGCCAGGCACTCGCTGTTTATTTTTTGGGCTCTCTCTTTGCTAGTACTGTAAGTGACATTGTGTTTACAAAAGTTTTTATGTCATCAGAGCAAAGTCACAGCTCAGCTTCCTCTCCTGTGTATTTTATGTAGATGGATGTGTCTGTGAGGAACATTCAAACTAAACAGAGAGCTGGTTTATAGGAAAATGTATTTATTTGAAAAATCGTAACTCACAATTTCGGCAAAACCGGGCTCCACATTTATTGCTGTTAATGGGGTGTGGCGGCCATAAATTAACCTGGAAAATTGCTGAGGCCATTTCAACAATGGCTCATTGTGCTGGTGGAGCAGCAGCTCCTCAAAGACGGCTCATGTCAATTTGCAATTAGGTTTGGATGCAAACAATAGGTAAAGGGAAGGTAACAGCAGCCTCGCCGCTGGAACCAGCCCCAAAATCATTGCTCTGGGCTGGCATGGGTGCCCTGAGTCTCACTTAAAACATGATGTTCCCTCATCTGATTGCCTTGGAAATCAGTGGAAGGAGGCTCCACCTGCCATAATGGGAATTTCTATTTGTATTAAATCACCTGCCACAGACACGTAATTGGAGATGACAGAAAAACCCAGTCCATGAGCTCTGAATGGCAGCCCAGGGGAGCCACGTGCATGGAGAGCAGGCCCAGTTGCTCCCTGGTTGACCTCTCTTCTTGAAAGAAGTTTTGCACTGAATCTGGAGTGATGCTCCTACCCTAAAACTTCTTCTTTCCCCACTCAGATTCCTTGCTGAGACAAACACTGATCCCAAAACCTTGGGGCTGGCTGCTGACCCTGGGGTACAAGCTGCCACTGTCATTCTCCCATCCTTGATCACCTGGCTCAGGGCAGGGTTTGGCTGCTGGGTCGTGGTGGCAGCTCTCCACTCGTGGGGAGCAGTGGAGAAGAGCTCCCAGATGATTCAGGTCCCTGACAAAAACCAGTGCCTTTCCCTCCTCGAACCACTTTCCACTCCTGAAGCAAATTTACAAGGGCTCTAAAATGTCCTGCTCCAGGGCATCAGCCAACTGCTAATGGCTGGGGATTGGGAAAGACATTTCCTCTGCTGAGAAGGATTGCATAAGTGCTTATTAAGGCAGCTCCTGGCGTCTTCGTCAAAAGCATCTGGTTTGGGGCATGGCTGGAGACAAACTGCTGGGGCTGGATGGGCAGAGCTGGACTTGCTGCTTCCAACCTTTCCCTTGGTCAGATGTTAGGGCAGGTTTGGGTCATCTCCTGTGTGCTGGTGGGTCATGAGATGAGATGTGTTGTTCTCCTTCTCCTCCTGCTCTCCACTAATCCTGTGGTGCCACTGTGGGGACTTCTCTTCAGACTCCTTCCAACTCCAGGAGCTCAGGGATGCTCCAGGTACCACAACACCACTATGCATGAGGGATTTCCCTGGTCCCTGCCTACACCACCATCCCACATTCCTTGAAAGAGGGGCTTCCCTCCTGTCCCATTGCTACTGTGGCTGGCACAGGGACTGGCCTGGCCAGGTGGGTGAGCTCCTGTTCTGCTCCATGTCTGTGTGACATTGCAGGTAAATGGTTTGTGGTGAGAAAAGGCTCCTCACAGTGGTCCCAACCACCAAAATGTTTGGGATGCTTTTAACAGGCTCTGCTGTGTCACAGGCTCAGTGTGATGTGCTGGCACTGCAGAGCAGCCAGAGCCAGGGAACAGCATCCTGTCCATATTTCCCTGTGGTGGGACCATGTCCTGGTATCCCTACTTCCCACCTTCCATTTCGTGTGGATCCACATGGAGTTTTTAATTAATTTTATCTCTAAGATTTCAGGGCAATTCCAACTTTCATCACACAGTGTCTCATGCCAGGTGTGGCTGTGCCTTCCCAACTGTGCCAGGGTAGAGGGATGAGGACAATTAGTGGTGCCTTATTATCCTGGTTATACTCAGCTCTCTCAGAATTCCAGGTTTTCTCTCTGCTCAGGTGCAGGAGTAACTGCTCACTTCCATGGGAGCAGAGGGACTGATTTTCCCTTGGTTCCCCCCACTGCATCCTGAGATGTCTGTGCAGCTGCTGGGCCAGCCATTACAGCAGGACTCTCAAGATGGGTTTCCAAGGTAGGGGGTTTTGCAGATTGAGATGGTTTTAAGAATTAACAAGCATCTGTTAATACTTTTTTTTTTTTGCAACAGAAAATTATTTGGGAGTTGGGGGTCTTAAATAATTTTAGTGCTTTTCCCCACCCTTTTCCCCCCTGTTTTATAAATGGGAGGTGGCAGAAGCCTCCCAAGAGCTCATTATTCCCCATCCTAAACTGGGATCCAGCACCCAGCATGGCTGTGCTGCTGCCTTCATAGGTATGGGGGAAGCGGGGAGATTTTGGGGCAAAAAGGCACAGAAACATCCTTTTGTCAGTATTGTCCATGGTGTCAGCATGGACATTGTACCTCCCTGCATCCAGGGAGTCACAGGATGGGGACACGCTGTAAAAAGTGAATCCAGACCTCCAAAGAATAATGCTTTTATTGTATATCAATACACACAGTAAATATGTGACTCCTCCTAACATGCTCTGGAGAAAAAGCTGTCTGAAATGGAGCTTATTGGAAGGAAATAAATTGCTCCCATAAAAATGTTGATCCCTCCCTACTTCTCAAAACTGAAACAAAATCGTTTGCTGTGAGCTGAAGACCTTTCTTCTCTTGGCTCCTGGTTTTCCAAGAAGAGCAGGGAACATGAAGGAAAAACAAGCCTTCCCCATTAAAACATGCTTAAGTGAAACTCCAGTTTTCTCTTAAACTTTGCTTGGAAACATTTGGAGCAGCTTCGTGCAAACCAGTTCTGTTCTTTGAAAGGCCATTAAAGTAAAAAACACCCAACCCAAAATAGCCCTCTCTGCAAGAAGCATCTTGTTTGGACAAAAGTGGTTTGTTTTACACCGTAAATCCAAACACTCCTGGGGAAATGTTGCGAAATCCGACGGGTGCAGCAGCTCCAGCGGTGTTTTGTAGGACATGGACAAAGCTGGTGGCTGCTGGCAAGGTGACAGCCACCACCAGCACTTCACTGCTGATTGTCCCAGCTGCTGGACATCCCTGACTTGAGCACAGTGCATCTCCCATCAGGGTGAAGGCTTGCAGGGGTGAGTTCTGGCAGGGAGGGATTTTGTAGCAGCATTCAGCCCCACTCTGATCTTGCCCCAGAGATCCTGTGGCCTCTCTGAAGGGCCCATCATATGCAGGAGCTGAGAACACTCACCCTGGGACAAACAAAAACCATTTTCTAACAAGGTGTCAAAGCCCTTCTTACCTTTTTTTTAACCTACTCCATGTTATACCTAGAGCACAGAAAAACCATGCAGTAATTCCTAAGCCAGCAATATACACACCAGCAATCGTGATACAGTATTTATATATTTATATATAAGAATATACTTGCATATATAAATCAATATTTTAATATATAAAAATAAAATAAGTGTAAGTACAAATATAATTACGCTTGTAGTTGTAAATATAAAGAAGTATATATAGCGTGTGTGTATATTATATATATATATATATATATGTACAGTGCTGCTTTTTCTGCTAGTGGCATCAGTCTGTGATTTAGGCACAAATATTTCTACCCCAGGGTCTTTGGCAGTGAAGTTTTGCCCTGCAGCTGCCCCTCCTGTGCAGCAAGCCCAGCCTGGTGAAGCCCTGATGGATCCCAACATGTGGAGTTAGGGAGAAGTTGTTCCTCATGGATTTGCCTGAACTTGCCAGTTTATGGGGGAACTGGGATCCTCTGGAGGGACACTCCACCTTGCTGTGGCTCTCCAGGAGGAAGCTGGCCCAGCCTCATCTGCTGGGTGTGATGCTGGGGTGGAGGGTGGAGGGTCTGAGCCCCCAGTGCCGCGTCCTCCCACCCCCAGGGCTGCTGCCCCCACCTTTCCTCTGGAGGGAATTGGGGAAGAAGGGGCTACACTACTGTGAAACTGCAATTTTAGAGGGTGGTGGTTGTGTTCTTGGGCCAAAAGGACAAGAAACATCATGTCTAAAGATGACAGGCTCGATTTGCTGTGTCATTAACCAGAGCCGAAACTCTAGATGGGCTGGGTCTCCTGCGAGCTGCCCGCTGCTTCCCACACTGCTGCTGAGCTCTGATTCTGCCAGATAAAGGCCTTTGTGGGTGCATTTCTCCTGCTCAGAGCTTGTTTTAGTTCCATGGATGCTATTATGCAGTCTATGAGATGAGGAAGTTGTTTCTCCCCCTCTCCCACGTGCATCTGAATGTGCCCCCTAAAATGCACTGGCTCCCCTGGGTACCTGCAGGGGCTTAAAATAAGCACAAAGCATCGCCTTCCTTCCCACCAGGAAAAAAACCCTCATTCCCAACCTTCCACAGCCTTGTGATCTCATGGAATTAAGCCCCAGGATCCAACCCAGGAGTGGTTGTGAGGTGCAAGCAGGCAGCAGAATTGTGAAGCCCGACAAAAGCCCCATCACCACCCATCCCTTGGTCCTGGCTGTGGTTACAAACCCCATCCCAGGTTAAAAGCAGCTGCTGAGACCCAAACGTGGTGGATGAGGATGAGGAGAGCAGCCACCAGCCAGGTGAGCTGGGCTGCAGCACTCGGCCGCACCAGGGGCTCTGCTGGGTTTATGGACACCAGCACCTAAACACAAGGCACTTTTTAAATGAACATGGGTGCTCTGGGCTCTGAGCAGCCCCTGCCTTTGCAAGCAGAAAGCTGGAGGGGACAGGGCTCACATGGAGCTTGCTGGAAAGGGAGCAGTGGAGCCCAGCCTGCTGCCTGCCCACGCCGCAGGAGCCGGCTCAGAGCACAGTAGGAAAAAATACTGCAATAGGCAAAGCATCTCCCATTTGCCCCTAAGCTCTGGCTCTTCCTGTGCTGATAACAGGCCCAGTAAATCTCCTTCCAGCAGTGAGACATTTTTTCCCCTCTCCTTCCCTCCTCACAGCCTTGTCAGACCGCGCTGGCTGTGGGAGCTGCAGTGGGACTGCCCTCCTCACCCCTCTGGGGGGAAGTATCCCAAAGCATGCAGCTCCCCGAGCGTCCCAGCAAGTTCCAGAGGCTGCAAGCCCTGCCCTGAGGTGTGGGAAGGAGCTGGGTGCAGGCAGGAGCTGTCTCCTCTCTAATTGCCCCCGGAGCCCTGTGGCTGAGCCTCTTGCTGCTATCTCAGGCCATCGCAGCTGGTGCTGGGCTGAGTCAGGAGAGATGGAGACTGATACTGACCCTCTCTCCGACTGACAGGAGTGCAGGGCAAGAGTGGAGGAAGAAAACCTGGGATGTACATGTCCAAAATCTCCCTAGCCTTAGTGCTTTGGCTGAAATAGGGAGCTTAGGCAGTGAGCAGGTTCCCATCAGCAGTTTGTGCCCAGCCCTGGGCTGGATGAGCCCCCGTGACCTGTTAGATGTAGCTCCCGACCTGGGAGAGTTTCAGCCTGCCCAAACCCTGGCAGAAAGGGCATTGCTGTTCTGAAAAAGCAGCTCTGGATATGCTTGGCAGCAGGATGGGGTTCAGTCAATTTAGGAGTTGTGGTGGGACACAGGGCTCAGCATTTCCCATGCAGGAGATGGCCACAGAGCTTCCTCCAATTGCTCTTTTTATGGCTGAGGGCCAGGAGCCCTTCCTGGTCCCACCACGCTGCTGTTCCCTCCCCATGGCCAGGACCCTGCCACCGAATTGCCCCCAGTAAATGCCACCATGCCATGGCCCAGCTGCTGCCCTGTTGGGATCTTCCTCCCTCGTGCATCAGCAAATGCTGCTCATTCTCCTCTTCCTCTCATGAATTCCTCATAAATTTCCTGCTGCCGGCTCCACCAGCGCCATGTTCCCGTTAAACCTTGCAGGGTGATTACATCTGTCAGTGTCACTGTCTGGGGCTGGAATGTGTCACCCTGCTCCAGAGGAGTCATGTATTCAGCCGTGGCAGAGCATTTCAGGACAAAGCACTGGGTTAGATCACGGTGGGACAGTTTTCCTGCAGTGGCAAACGCTGATCCATCTCGCGGAGCGGGAGGAAAGCACCGCCTCTGGATTCTTTCCTATTTATTTTTCCTAAACATAGGGCTGAGAAGTGTGAGAGTCACCTACCAACAGGATCCTGAACTTTGCTGGAGCGTCCTAAAGAAAGGGAGTTTGCTTTAGAAAGTCTCCAAACCCCATCAATTTGGAGCAGACGTTTTTTTCCACTGTCCTGTCATGTCTCACCGCTTTTGTCCGGATTCTTGGGGTGCCCGGTTGGTGGCAGGGGTGGCCCCAGAGCTGCATGTACTTTGGGGTCCCTGCCATGTGGTAGCAAGGGCTGGGGCTTGTGGGGTCTGGGATGTCCACAGTAGCAGAGGAAGCAGGTACAACCATGACCCAGAACCTCACCATGTCCCTGCAGGCAGTGGGACAGGGAAACTCTGGTGGTGACAGTGCAGTGACCGTGGGGAGCAGCCAGCTATGACACTCCCATGCCCACACCAGGTCCCTAATGCTGAGGAGGGGGGTGTCTTGAGATATTAGATGTGGTAATCAGACACTCAGAGTTAAAACATAAAATGAAATGATGCTTCTGCTCTCATTATCCATGTAAGTGTGCAGCTGCATGCAGGAACCCCACATGCTGGGAAATGCTTCATCCTGACCATCAGGAATTTCATCCCCTGTCCCTGCCTGGGGAAATCTCATCCCTGTAATGGCAGAGGTGTATGTTTGGGTGGGGCAAGGAGTGAGATGGGGAGATGAAGGGACAGCTGTAACCTTGAGGACAGGCACCCTTGCACAGCGGCTGTGCAGCAGGAGCGAGCCATTCCCAGCACAGTGATGGACTCAACTGCCTTCCTTTGGGATACGTATCCTTGGATGGTACCGTGCCACTAGCAGCAGGTTTCCCATTGCTTTTCCTCAGCTACCTGAGCTGGTGTCCTCCAAGGGGGGCTCAGATGGGCTGGGAAGCGCCTCTCCCCAGGGTGCTGCCCAGTGACCTGCGTATGGTAAGGGTGGAAGAGACAGTCAGTCTGTGTTGCTTTGTTTATAAGAACATATTTGTAGTGATTGATGTCTGAGCTGGGGAAGTATGCTTGCAAGTGAGACTTTAAAACATGAATCAAACAATGTTTGGAATATGTACGCTGCTCTGTCAAACATTTCTCGGCGTTTGGAGTCTGCAGAGCCTGCGCGTCCAGAGGTACCAGTGCCTGCGCAGAGGTGTCTGCAGGGAAGGCATCCACCACGCTCTGAGGGTGAGTGTGGGCATCCTTCAGCCTAACCATCACCTCTCCACACCAGGAGGCTGCTGGGAACAGCTCAGGATTTGCACCCGTGGCCAGGGGTGCACGTGGAGGCGTCCCATGAAGCGCCGTCCATCACGGGACATTCCTTCACGCGACGCTCCTTACTGCCAAATCGTCCCCTGGGCTTGTGAGGAATGAAAGCAGCCCTGGAGGACAGAGTCGGCTTTCAGGCTTCCTTCCCCTCCAGATAACCCGGCTGCCCGTGGAGAGAAGAAAGGTCTGGAAGGGGCGGGCCGTATCCAGATGTTCACTAAGTGCATTAAGACCCTCAGCCAGAGTAGCACATGCTTCAGGTTAAGCCCCTGAGCAGTCCCAGCTGCAGCAGAATTAATAAAGTCTTCACTTAATCACTTACTGAATGCTCTTCCTGATAAGGACTGGAGTAGTTTATAGTGGACAGGGAATCTTCTCAGGGTTTCTCTCTGCATGTCCTGCCTGGGCAGTCCTGTATGGGCATCCCTCCACACTGGCATCCCTGCTGTCATGCCAGCTCCTCTGCCCATGGAGTGATGTGGGTTTCCCAGTCAAGAGAGCTGCCTGTACCATAATGCAGGGATTATGGATCTCATCCCATATTTTCTGGAGCTCTGCTTTCTCTTCCATTCATAGGGATGTTCCACTTCCCATTGCCCATGGAGTGGGGCTGGACATGGCTCATCTCAACAGAACCAGCTGTGGAAATCACTGTCAGTTGTTGGAACAGCTCTGTCCCAGCTGCTCCATCCTGCTTCCTCCAGCTCCCAGGGGGTACCTTGTTCTTCTAACCCTGAAATGGCCCTGGGCCATCACCTCACTCCACAGAGAGGATCCAGCCATGCCAGCTGAGGTGAGTGATGTCCCCAGACTCAGGAGCTTGCAGACATGATAGCACCAGGTGATGTGTCACACTAAGAGAAGCATCCTCACCCCAGTAAGCTGTGCTGGTGGGCAGGATATCTGGGGTAATGCCAAGCCCACCTTTCCTGGGAAAGGGATTGGCTGGGAACAGGCTGAGAGGAGTGGGTGCCAGCTGGCTGCCATTCACTGCCCATCAAGGATGTATCCAGCCCCAGACTGGGTGAGGGCGTTTGGAAAAGAGTGGGACACCAGAAACTGGGCATCCCTCCAAGATGGGCAGACCTTCCTCCTCTAGGCTCTCTGCCCACTGCTGCCCATGGGGACAGCATGTCTGCCTGTCTTATTCCTCCTCCCAGCCATTATTTAATTATTTGTTTTCCCCAGGAATCCCAAGAAAACCATTAGAAAGTCTCCTGTTCCTCCACCCAGGCACACCACCCTTGTGTGAAGCCTCTAACTGCTCGCATGGAAAACACATCCCACGAGCAGATCCCCTTCTCACGGGTCCGCTGTCGTTGCCTTTTAGCACAAGGGAGATTTATTCACTTCAAGGGTATTTTTAAAAGGCTTTTTTTTTTTTAATAGCTGGGCTTCTCTTACTTAGGGGAGATTAGGAGATCGTATTTCATGACTTCTTGTGGATCCCCTTTCGCAGGCTCTAATGAACTATGGATGAGTGGCCATGGTAATCCAGTCTGTGCAGGACCTCATTAAAGTCACCAAGGCTGTTATAATAACTGCCTACATCTGATCACATTACTCCTTTAAATCGCTGATTCCACTGGTAAATGAGAGCCTGCTCTCAGCCCAGCACAGGCAGCAGGAACTCTGCTCTGGGCTCTCACCTCCTGTGCCACTAACAAGGCACAATTTGATTAACTTACCTTGCAGAAAGGCCACGAGATTTCCCTTTGCTGTTTTGCTCAGCCAGCCCCAGTCAGAGCAGTGTCCCATCCTGCTGGAAGCAGGTGAATAGTATGGGGAAAGGATCTCGACATTTCCCAGTTATAAACTGAATTTTGGGAGAGGGCTGGCAAGTGGCTCTCTGGGGCCACATCCAGCCTGTGCCTGTGTGATGGCACCGGGGTAAGCAGTGCTTTCAGCTCCATACCTTGTGAAAAGCACAAGCTCTGTGCTGTCCTGGCTGCCAACTGCCCACAGCTAGCCCTGCTCCTATGCTTGCCACCCCAAGCCCATGGCATCCCCACAGTGGCAGGGCTCACAGCTCCGAGCCGTGGGATGGATCCCACCCCAGAGTCCCAGTAAGATGGAGCCCAGCACCCCAGTAAAGCAGGCTGCAGCCCCTCTGGCAGTGAGGTTTGCCCTCCTGCCCCACCCTGGGGTGGTGGTCCTGACCCCTGCCCATATCCCTTACTGAAAGCAGACACAGGCAGCCCAGCAAATATCCAGAGGGGCAGGGTGTGGGGGGAGAGAGGAAAAAAAAAAAAGCCAGATCCATCTGCAAAAACCCAGGCAGAAATGTTTCTTTGTCTTGGAAAGTGTCAGCGAAAGAAATTCCCTTTGAGGGCAGGTTTGTGTTTGGAAGACTTCAAACCCTCATCTGGACAATAACAGCTTCTGTCTCGGGGAATTGCGGCCGCGAGGTACCGGCCGAGCCGGAGGAATTAGAGGTTCGGACAGTAATTAGGGCTCTGGCGCTGATAAGGGCGCAGAGCTCAGGCACCTTGGGCTCTGCTCATGCCGGAGCAGTGAGTGTGCATCCCGGCCCGGGTGTGCAGGGCTCCGGCGGCGCGGAGGCACCGGGGGATGTAAACAACACCAGGGCTCTCCATCCATCCATCCATCCATCCATCCATCCATCCATCCATCCATCCATCCATCCATCCATCCATCCATCCATCCACCCATCCATCCATCCATCCATCCATCCACCCATCCATTCATCCATCCATCCACCCATCCATCCATCCATCCATCCATCCATCGCTGCCGCGGCTCTCGGCACCGGCACCCCGCGCCCAGCAACAGCGGCAAACACGTCCCCACTGGCAGCATAACACCAAACCTGATTTAGTATAAGGGGAAAAAAAGTGATTTTTTTTCTTGTCTCGGCCACCCGTGCTGCGCCAAATCCCCGCAGCTCCCGCTCAGCCGTGGGGTTGCCATCGGGTACCAACTCCTGCCAGCTCCTCCCTGATGCACAGGCACACCCAAACATGTTCAGGATGGAAAATCCGGGGTTTTACGGCTGCTGAAAACAAGGATCTGCCTTCGCTGCCTTCTCAGCCCACTGGTGCCAGAGCTGTGCAGCCCCAGGCTGCAGGAGAGGAGGTTGATGCACAGGACTGCAGGCAGAGAAAGGCCGCCGGGGACTTCTGATCATCTCATTAACCACGAGAACGGCAGAAAATAATTGCTCGTGGTTCAATGCAGTCCATCTGTGTGGGATTTTCTCAATAATAAGTGCATACGGCCTGGTTTTAATGTTTTTCAGCATTTTTTAAACTGAAACATTTCCTAGTGCTGAAGCCTGGGCAAAAATCAGTTCCAGCCCTGGGGGCAGTGAGGGGATTTAGAGGCACAAGTCTCAGGTTGACTTTTTAACAGGGTTCGTACAAGCTATCCTGCCCATAATGCTCATGTAATTGATGCTTTTGAATACTCCAAGGAGGCCAAGGTCCTCTGAGGCTTTGAAAGTATGTTTTACAGTACTTTCTGATGTGATATATAAAAAAACCCTGATCATGAGTCAAGCAAGCAAAGCTCTCGAGACTGACTTGAAATTATTTACATGCACACACACCCCTTTTTAAGTGATCACACTTAAATACTTCAATTTTTTTTAAAATTATTTTTTTAGGAAAGCTGATTTTTCATGCAGAAAACAGAACTTCAGGGGTCTGGCAGTTTTGGTGTAAAAGCTGCCCCTCAGCCAGGTGCAGGGATGCAGGGAGGGCAGGACACACTGGCTGGACAAGATTGGGCTGTGCCTTCCTGCAGAAGGGTTCATACCCAGAGCTGATTTTCTTATTTCCCTGCAAGATGCAGTTTGAGGCTTAACTCTGGCCAATCAGCAAGTGACTGCAAGGAATTTTGCTCATTGGGATGGATGAAGCAATGGGCTTGGTCCTTTCCAGTTCTTCCCAGTCCATGAAAGCCAAGCAGGTAACTGGAGCATTTTGCCTGGGATAAGGGAACTTAACATGCATCCTGCAAACACACACATGCTTGTTAAAGTCATGGCTGTAAAACTGGCGCTCTGACCCTGCCAAAATTCTGTCCTAATAATTTCCCCACGTGTTGAAACACCGGGCATTTATTGTGGCTCTGCTCTGTCACCTTCTCCCCAAAGAGAGAGCACAGGGGGCTACACACCTTGCCCACCCCACTGCTCAGCCCCAGCAGCAGCAGCCCCAGCCCCTCCTGGTGACTGGAGAGGGAGTGAGGAATAACCCTCCTAGCCCCTTATCAGGCTTGTGTGCTTAATCCCTCTTTTAAGTGGCACGGAGTTAACCGGCTCCCTTTCCTGGGGCATTGCTCAGGGGGAAGAAATGCTCCCCACAAGGGTCCTGGTGGCCCCCTGGGCCCCTCTGTGCCTGGATCCCACTGTGAGGGTGCCAAAGCCCTGGGAGCAGCTAGCCCTGGCTGTCTCACCTGGTTCTTTCTGTTCGGGGCTGCCTCTATGAGACAAAGCATTCCCTGGCCCCCCGTCCCTCCTGTCCCCACTGTCCCTGCTGTCTTTCCCACCCCAGAGCTCCCGTGGGCATAGCAGTGCCCACTCCAAGGACCGCCCCACAGTGTGGGTTCAGTGCCACAGACAGGGGCTATTTTGGGGAGGATTTTGTCCTGGGCAGTTGTTTGGAAGCTTGAACAGCACAGTAGTCAGAATCCGGCCCGAAGCATTTCAAATATGCCTCACCCTGGGCTGGAGCACCGAGCCTGCCTTAAGTGGGCAAGGGATTTAGTAATCACAGCCTCCCATCGTCCTGCCAAGGGCACAGGAGCACAGCTCTGGCTGCCACAAAATCCTTTCTAAAGGCTGAATATTGCACAGTTTTCCACCTACCCTCAAAGCCCACAGTGGGAAACTGGGGCTGAACGTGAGCTGTGCACCTTCCCCAGCTGTGGCTCACATGATGGGGGGCCTGTAGGGCTTCCAGGGGTTGTTGGTTGCTTGGATGATAACATCAGTAATTGCTGTGATTAGTGATAATCCAGGAGAGAGAAACAGGAAAGAGAAAAATTGGATTTTTGGGTATCTCTGCATCAGCTTCGGGGAGTCCTCCCAGCACAGTGGGGAAGCTGACAGCCTTGCACTGAGCTCAGCATTTTGGGAACTGCCATCAAAACTGAGAGCTTCCCTTTCCCACACACTTACTGACTGGTTTGGGTTTCACAGCTCTCCCCAAAAATACCTAGTGGGGAAATAAGGAGATTTTGGTGCAGGAAAACTACCAAGAAGCTTCATTTAAAGGTTGTAATGTGCTTATGTGATCCTAATTAGACTGGTTTGGTTTGGTTTTGGAGGAGACACTTTCCAGATTTAAAATTTTTTGCTGAGACCCTTCAAATCACTGAACTTTGGGCAGAGAGGAAGTATCTCCTAGACATGGGAAAAACCAATTCATGTTTTTAAATGTCACTTGGACTTTCTCAGCCCATACTCCAGGCATCCAGCTTTGCCTGAGATGATTAGAGTTTGATTAGAGTTTACAAATAATTTTGCTTACCTCCAAATTTACACTTTTTATAGTGAATATATACTTCTCCAACAATTTTTTTTGTTGCTAATGGGCAAGGGCAGTTTGGGCTATGAAAAGGAAAAGGTGGCAATGGGTTTTTTCCCTGCCTGGCTTTGGCGAGAAGAGGGAACTCCATGAGCAGTGGAGCCTGGACCCACAGTGGACACATGCACTGGGAGCAGGGTGATCCATCCTGGAGAGGGGGTGACAGCCTGGAAAGGGGTGACATGTGCTGGGAAAGGTGTGATGCAGGCCAGGAAGGTGTGACACCCTGCAAATGGGGTGACACACACCGGGATGGGGATGTTATTCCCTGGGAACGGGGTGACACAAGCCAGGGTGGTGGTGACACAGATGCACTGCAGGGTGTGACACACGCCAAGAACAGGTGACACTTGCAGGGAAGGAGGCAATGGACATCAAGAAGGGGGTGACAGACATTGAGAAGGGAGTGACACATGCCAGGAAAGATGTGATGCCCATCAGGAGAGCAGGGCAGGGCCGTGCATCCCAACCCAGCACTGCAGAGGGCACGGGACAGCCAGGATGGCAGTGGTGTGCAGCAGCACGGCCAGATCCCATGGGGACAGGCCACCTCAGCTGTCACACACATGTGCCCACGTGTGGAGCAGCCCAACAAGGAGCAGTGCCTCGTGGAGCTGCTCCCCTGTGCCCAGCAGCAATACCCACCACTGGTGCTCGAGCTGTAGCTAATGTCCTTTCACCGTGTATTATACAAATAATATAAATAACTCCTCCTCAGACTTCAAACATGCCACTTCAGATGTATGGTGGGAGATTACAGAGTTTGTTAAAGCTCAGGTCTTCAATCATCCGGGCAGTTTCGAAGCTGCTCACTAAAATACAGATCAATGCTTCAATTTTATGGGAGGCCTGTCCCATGTGACCAGACTCAAATCCCCTATTTTATGGCTTGCTTATACATTCCTGGTGAAAAACGGTTTACATTTTGGGCCCCGGGAGCTCTCCTAAATCAGCTGCCAGGTTTTTGCAGCTGGTAGTAAAGGGAAGCGCTGTCATCGGGCTGCCCGGAGGTGAACAAACGAGCCGCCAGCCACGGGACTGACGGCTCGCCCCGACCCTGCGCCAGCTGCCCGGCTGCTGCTGCCACAGGGACACCGCTCCGGCCAGGAGACTCCGCCTGTGACACCCTGGGCACTCCCCCAGAGGCGCCATCCCCATGGCAGCATCTCCCTCTGACAGACCCCAAAGCTTCGGAGACACTGGGATGAAAGGGTTAAACTGGACTGGACAGCTGGAGAGGAGAGGGATGTTAATCCCTCAGCTCTGGGGCTGCTAATTATTTGCTGATTCAGCTGCTGAGCAAAGCCCAGCCCCAAAGCAGGGCCTTGGCCCTTGGCTGCTGTCAGCACTGAGGTGCTGATGCTCCTGCTGTCAGTTTTGGGGTGCTGATGCTCCTGCTCTCAGTTTTGGGGTACTGATGCTCCTGCTGTCAATTTTGGGGTACTGATGCTCCTGCTCTCAGTTTTGGGGTGCTGATGCTCCTGCTGTCAATTTTGGGGTGCTGATGCTCCTGCTGTCAGTTTTGGGGTGCTGGGGCTTGGCGTTGCTGGTTTTGTCCCAAGGGGCACAGCTGAGCTCCAGCTATCCCTCTGTCCTGAGAGCAGCAGTGTGTCAGAACAGGTTTTGCAGGGAGACTTCGGCACAGGGTATCCCTGGGCAGACCCAAAGGAGCGCTGATTTATCCTCTTTCACTTCCCAGCGGTGCTCCCTGCTTTCCCTTCACTGGTGAGCATAAGAAAGGGCCATGAGGGCTTGGTCCTCCTGGAGGATCCTGAGCCCCAGCAAAGAAAGGAGCTGCCACCCACCACGGTGACACAAGGACCTGCAGGAATGTGCCACAGGGGCAGAATTTGGTAGCACAGCCACCTTTTCTGATTTCATTGCTCCCCTCCTTTAATGATCACAAGCTCCCAGCATTTCCTGCCATCCAAGATCCTGAGGTCACCACTAATGGAGTCCCCTCCAAAGCCCACAAACCCCGTTGTCAGCTGCCACCTCAGCCTGGCAGCTCCAGCACTGAGCTAAGGCTGTGACACTCGGCTCTTGCCGGGGGAGCAGAGGTGCCATTGGTAGCAGGTGCTGGCTGCAGCTCCCACACATTTAAACACCTCCTTGCCCAGCTCCTTCCTGATGGCACCGTGGCAGAAAGCAGCTGGTTTTGACAGAAAAGAGAACTTTGGGCTGCAGAACAGTGGAGGTGGAAGGAGCCTGAAGGATGAAGGTGGGTGCCCAAGTGTACTGATGGGGTGATGAAGCCAAGCAAACCTGAAACAGTGGTGGGATGTGGTGCTGTGATGGCTGAGCCCATAGGCTCAGTTTTTCCCTTTTTTCCCAGTTTTTCCTCTGTTTCCCCCTCAGTTTTTCCCTCATCTATCCCACTCCTTGGCTTCCCTGCACAAGGGTTGTCTCCTCATGGGGTTACCACAGATTTTCCACACTGTGACATGATGGTTGGATGAGATGCATCCAAAATCTGCCTGGGCTGAGCTCCTCCAGTGCCTACCCAAGTGAACTTTCACAGTACCTTGGTGGCATCCTGAGGAATCCCAGCTCCTTTGCACTGGCTCCTGACCCATGGTGTCAAGGTGCTGGTTCCTTGCTCTGAGCATGGCTGGGCAGGATTCCCTGTCCCCCCCTCCGGTGATGGCCAGTAAAATGCCAGGTGATTTTATCCCACCCTTATTAACCAAAGCTCAATTTCCATCTTTGGGGAAGCAGACAACATCCTCCTGCTTCCAGCTATTTAGGGGATAGCTGAAGGGAAGTTTTTCCCTGTTGCTTCATAAAGAAGAGAAAAGGTAAAAAATGGCCAGATTCATCTTGCTTTGAAAATGCTGTAAATAAATCAGTTCACTCCCAGAATAAGCTCCACCTACTTTTTGCGGTTGACTCCTGCCAGTGCTAATTGGAGCCAATAGGCACATCAGGAGGGGAGCAACCCCCTTTACAGGTAACACTTTAGCCTGGCCAGCATGTTTACAGCCTTATATCAAAGCCTTAAGGAGGAAGGATCTATCATAAACCCTGGCAGCTTTCACTGAGCAAACAGGGCTGCTAGAATAGTTAAACCCCCAGCGTTTGGGTGGAAAAATATAGAAAACACGTGTGTTTCCATGAGAGCTCTGTCACTGTGCAGAGCTGGCTTTGTGGCACTGCAGGGCAGCTGCGAAGCCTGGCAGGTCCCAGGTGATGAAGAGCCATCTCTGGCAGGGCTTGAGGACACTGTCAGGTCTGGGTGAGCCTAAGGACACCCTGGGACCCTCACCCTGCCCATGGAGGGGCATCCATGTAACCCCAATGCAAGGCTCAGGGAGATATATTCCCTTTACTGTGCTTGCCCTAAAATGAGCTCTTCAGCTTTTGAAGAGCTGAAGACAATGATCTAGAAGAAAACCACCATTCCCAGTCAATGAAGGAGTTAGGTGCTGGTTTGTTTTTTTAAAGGAAAAAATACCTTGGGGAAACTACAGAAGTTAGGCAAGACATTTTCAGGATTTCTTTTACCTGAAGAAAATAAGGAGAGCACTCCTGTAGTAAAGATGAGGTTTATAGGAAAAGCTCTGTTGTGGGTGTTGATGACTGTGTGAAGGAGCTGTGCTCTGGGATGGGGGGAACACGGCCCCCACCTGCAGCTGATGCTCCTGATGCTGGATGCTGCATCTCTTGCTGCAGTGCCATCTGCTCAGCCATCCTCACCTCCAACACTTGGGCATAAACCCAGTGTAAATAATTAGCAATAAATCAGATCTTCCTTGCGCAGACCTCCCTGAGGGTGCCCTTTGTCACCACCCCTGCACACAGTAGCTGACGGTGCCATTTCCCAGCCTCTGCAGGGTTGGGACCTCTCTGTCCCAGCAGGGCAGGGAGCAGGAGGCTGGCAGGGCTCAAGCCTTCCCCAGAGATGAATGGCTGCCAGTTTTCTTAATCCAGCCACTTTGGAAAAACTGTTTGTTCTCATCCTGTTTGAAACAGCTTCAAAGTGGCTCCAGTCTAGACTGTGCCAAGATAAATTACAAACCTAAAGCACTGATATAAACCACAGGGGAAGCAGTGATTTGCTCTAATGTAATTAAAACAAGATATCATAATGTATGTAAGTATGTATATGTGCAGGCAAGCTCTCCTGGCAGGCAAGGAGCAGGATGCTGCCAGGCTACCCCCGGCAGAGACTGGACCACTCCTCCTGGGCTGGGGGGGGGTTTCATCCCTTTAAGGGGTGGTTGAGCAGGGAGACCACGCCTCCAACACCTGACAGCCAATCAGGCTGTGACAGGTACCTGTGACATCACTACCACTGCTATAAAAGGTAAAGGCACTGAGGTGTGCTGGATGCTGGTTGGACATTGTGGTTGGTCATGGGCATGATCCTGGTTCATGGTCATATTCTGTGATCCTGGTTCATGGTGGTTGGTCCTGTCCATGTGCATGGCTGTTGGTCGTGTCTATGATCCTGGTTCA
>VWZP01005349.1:546178-567878 GCA_013396995.1 Dicaeum eximium | reverse complement strand
GTGGTTGGTCACATCCATGATCCTGGTTCATGGTGGTTGGTCACATCCATGATCCTGGTGCATGGTGGTTGATGCCCATACGTGGGGCTGGTGTGCGATGTCATTGCTGGAAGCAAAGTGGAGGGCTCTGGAGAGGTGGCAGGGGACAAGGGAGGCCCAGACCATGGTCATGGGAGGAAGGGAATGGCAGAAGGAGATGTCCTGATGGAGGAGATGAGGCAGAGAATGGGAATCTTCCAGCATCAGGATGCCTTTGATGCCCTTTGTCAAAGTGTATCTCATGGGAACTTTCGTCCAAACCTCTCATGGAGGCAGCTGAGGAAAAGGGCTTTTACTCCACAAAATACAGAGGGAAATCAACACTTCTTCCTTCATCTGGAATAGGTCTAACTTGTGATGAGCTAGATCAAATGATAAGCAATTGTTCCACTTCAATAAAATGCAACTCAAGTGAAATAGATGGGGGTTCCCTTGCTGCTTAAGTCTCTTCTCATTTACTGAAAATGAGGAAGGAGGAGAAAAAGTAAATACAAATAACAAGAGCTGAAATTTGTGGGAAAGGAAAGTAAATAAAATTGTGATAAAAATTCAAATTTTGAGTAATTTTGTTGACAAATAAGAGTCATTGATAAATAATGATTACATAAATTTAAGAGGCTTTTTAAAAAACTAAAGATCATTAATTTTTCACCATGAATTGGGATACAGACAAAGATCAATGGAAGTTAATCCTATTAAAAGAGGCAATTACCAGCTAAACTGTGTGTCATTTTGTTTAAGTAGCATGATGACACTTGTAAATTAAGATATGTGTATGCACAGCTGGAGTTCAGTAAGAGTATGAACATATGTGTATGCAGACACGTTTGTGAGTGGACATCATCATGCTGTACATCATCCCTCCATTCCACATTCCTGTCCTCCCCAAAGCCACGGCCTGGCTTTAACATCCCTTGGATCTCCTGTCGGGGTCTCTCCTTGGAGCTGGCAGCACTGGATCATCCAGACACAATCTCAGGGGTGAGATGCTTTCAATCCTGCACTAAGAACAAAACGATTCTTCTTCCAGTCAGGAAAAACAACCGAAAGAACTTCTTCTCCGGCGGTGCCCAGATCCGGCGGTGGCAGCGCGGGAGGGGTGGGGACAGCCCCGCGTGATGTTCCCGATGGATGCGCGCGGAGTTTCGGCTCGTGCCACAAGAGGTCTCACGGATTTCATCGGGACCATCGGAGGAATGAAATCCCGGTTAGTGCGAGCAGGATGTAATGTAACCTTCGTGGGGCCGCTCAGGTATGGGTGGAGTGTGGTTGTGTCTGGGCCCTTCTTTTCCCCGGGAACAGCCCTAAATCTCCCTGCTGACATCCCAAAAGCTGGTCTCCAAAGCTACTTTATGCCTGCGAGACTGTTGCCTGTGAACAGCATTTTCCCTCATCATTGCAGGCAAATCACTTGGAGTACATTTCTGTGGGATGGTTTGGGAGCCGGCAGGCACAGAGAGCCCGTGGCCATGGAGCAGAGCCCGCCTGGGGCTGAGCTGCTGCTGTCACCGCTTGTGCCCATCGCAGCGCAGGTTTTGCAGGTTTGCTCCGTGCCCGTATCCCTCTCACATTCCATTTGCCGGCTCCAGGCAAAGCGCGGTCCTCTCGCCACGTCCTGCCCGTGTCCCCACCCCGGGCCGCTGCCAGCCCCACGCAGGCTCTGTGACCAAAACCATTTCAGCTCGGCGCTTTGAAGCCCCGGGGAGGGGAGTTGTTGTTTTTGTTTGTGAGCGCTTATCGCCGCGATGCTCCCGCCTGTCTCCCGTCCGTGCGGCCCCGCTGCCAGGGCCCGCCGCGCTGCCAGCGCCGCCCGATAAGGATGATGGATGGGGATGAGGATGGCTCCACCATGGCCGGCTGCTCACTGAGAGCCAGAGCCGGCCCAGCGCTCCCTGAGCCTGGAGGAATGCGAATTCGAGGGTGCTGGGAGCACGGGATGCTGAGCCCTCCACAGCCCTGGCAGTGGTGCTGAGACCCCACGTGTGCAGCCCCACATCAGCCAGGGTCCTGTCCACGTCCCCTTGTGCACAGAGCAGGGTGGGCAGTGCACATCAGATCCACAGCCTGGGCGAGGGGCAGCGGGGAAGATGTTCCCACCCTGCTCCATCACCTCCAGGGTGGCCCTGCAGCCCACCCTGGTCCCCTCCATGGGATGAGGGCAGTGGGTGGCTCTGACAGGTGGTGGGGGGGGACTGCCACCGTGCTGCCAGGGTGACACATCTGTCAGCAGCAGGCTGATGCCAGGGGAGGCCTGCAAGCAGATGGGCCTCATGGGCTGTGCCAGGGAGATGCTTTTGTTCAGGTCAGGCTTCCTGGGCTGGGCTGGCTGCTTGCTGCAGCTCACACCTGAGAGCAGATCTGGGAGGGCTCTGCACACCCTGATCCCTTTGGGAGGGTGGGCTCCAGCACTGAGGGTTTCTATCCTGGGTTTGGGGCATCCCAGTGTTGAAATGATGGTGCAGCCCCATACCCTCACATCTGGGTCTCCCCAGCCTTCAAGGGAGGCTTTCCCAGTGGTTTTCAGAGCTGAGCTGCTGCAGACACACCTGGAGCTGCTCTCTCCACGGGCCAGCTCTTGTTCCTCACTCAAAGCAAGCCAAGGGAAACATTTTTGGGCAGCTACCACAAGGCTCACGTTGTAGGTTTTTTGCAATGGTGTTCTTGCCTCTCTCCCTTACCACAAGTTTTCTTGGCCTACCTTTGACCCAAACCTCCCTCCCTTTTGTATTTTTTTTCCATTCCCTTTCTCCCAACTTGTGCCATGGAGAATTCAGTGCCTCTGCTCCCAGGTGTGAGCTGCAGAAAGCAGCCAGCCCAAATCCTCTTCCCCTGGAAAGAGTCTGGGTTTGGTTCCCTCTAACAGGCAGGATAATGAAGAGCCCAGAACACAGAGATTGCCTCCAGTCCATTCCCCACAGCATCACTCACTGAGCCCTGCCAAATGCAAACCTGGGATAAAACACACTCATTCCAGCCCCTCAGACAACGGAAAAATTGGATGCCTTTCCACCCCAGCCTCATTACGAGGGTTTCTTAAATGGAGGTTGTGCTTGTAATTAAATAGCCATATCTTGGCTCCCCAAGACAGGAGGAAAAGGCAATTTGAAAATGTATTAAAACAGAAAGTTTGGCAATTCTCCTGGATTCAGAACAATTCATGGATTTAAATTGTTCCGTTTCAAAAATGTGTGCTTGCTTTCAATGGAATTAAATAAAGATGTGCAAGATGGGGGGAAAGCAGTACTTTCCTGGATGCTTTTCCCTCTCTGGCTATGAAGGAAAGGGGTAACTCTGGGCTCTGAGAACTTCCTTGGTAGCTGTGTGGGCTGCTCTGTGTGGCTGATGCATTGGCTGACTCAGCTGAGGAGTTTAGGAAAGCAAAAAGTCCTAATAATGCCAAATTTTCCGAAGTTTTTCAGCCTGGTTTCTGGTTTTACTCTTACCACTGGCACTCCCTAACCTGCTCCTACCACTGGTGGGACCAGCTCCACAGGCATGAGCTGTGACTGTCTGGGGATGGACAGGCTCCTCTCCTCCAGCTGCTTCTTTTTTCACATTAAAAATAATGGTCCCAAGATTGCTAGCAAAGGACTCCTGAGGCATTTTGCACTCTTTGTTTTGGCACGAAGCATTAGTAAGAGCATCATTATACAAGTTTCCACATCTACAGGGGGAAACTCACAAGATATTTGAGAACACATCAAAATCTAACACCTCTTTTACTCCAAGAAAATATAAAAAACATCCTTAATTTCTCTTTAGACAGAGAAGGGAAGGTTTAGCTCAGTGATAGCAGCCAAAGCTCCTCACTTGACCAGGGGTAGCTACTGGGGAGGAATGGGAAGCTCCAGAAGAAAGTAACCCCTTTGCAGAGCACTTGCACACCTTTGCCTGCTTGTGCATTTAGGAGTCACTTGTTTTAAGGCCCAAACAGAAAAATCCTGTCCCTGCTCCCTCTGGCTCCTCTGGCATCACATGTGTCAGCTGGGGGCTGAACGGGAGATGAACTGTGGGATGACTTATCCGGGTAGCAGGGAAGATGCAGGAATAGCTTGAATCCAGCCCAAATCCTGAGCTCTGTGGGCTTCACATAAGCATTTAAGCCTTTGGTTGGGATCTGGTGATAGAAGAGGGCTGGAAAGCACATTTCTTCTGTGGTTAAAGGTCCTTTTGCCAGTCCATAAATCCAGAGGGAGGTCTGTTTATTCTGTTTACTGCAGTTACCTAACCTGTGAGCCTATGTGTAAATCATGGCAAGCTGTGATTTAGGGGGGAGCTGCTCTCCCCGGGGCGTGTGCACCGTGTCCCTGCCCAGACCCCCACGCAGGCACAGGGATCTTCCAGAAGCTGGGAGATAAGAGTAATAAAAGCTGCAGCCCTCTCCAGCACCACTGCCACTGCATTTGCTTTGGGACAATCACACGTTGCTGCAAACTGCTGGCAAGAGGGACCTGAGCCCAAACGATGCTTTTTCCTGTCCTTATTTTAAGGAAGCAGCAGGCATTTCCCAGATGCAATGCCCCATTTCCACCCTGTCACCCCAGGGGTGTCTGAGTGCCACTATCTGATGGGGCTTGGCCAGGTGAGGGGGTGGCCAAGCTGATAACCCCACACAGGCAGCTGCTGGCCCAGCCTTCCTCACCTGAGAGGTGCTGGCTCCCCGGAGCCAAAATCAGCTGCCTGATAAGGGAATGGCTCCCAGATAATGATGCCAGCTACTCCAGATGAGCCCCCTGGCCCCTGGGGGAAACTGTCTGTGTTGTCTGTCTGTAGAGCAATAGGAAGTGGAGAGTTTGGGCAACTGAAAGGAGAAAAAAAAATCACCTTTGAAGTTCCAGGCTTGGCACGCTGGGCTTGGACACAGGTTTGGCAACAGAACAGAGGTGATGCAAAGCTGGACTGTGACCAGGGAGGAAAGTGACCCCAATCCAGGGGCTCCCCACTTCCCACAGCCTGGGCTCCATCCTCCAGAGTCCCCTCAGCCCTCTCTCCACCTCCTTCCACCCACCTCCATTAAGCAGCTACAGGATTCCCTTGGCCTTTCCTCTAGGACGCTGCTGCCAGTTTTGATGCAAACCATTGCTCTGTCCCAGCTGCCCCCATTTCCAGGCCAGAGCAGCGCTGGGGGGATCAGCCCAGGTCCTTGCTGTTTAGTCTACCCATCAGACTGGTGACGAGCAGTCTAGCAGCTGGCAGAAAGCACTTTTCTCATTGCTCAGATCCCGGCTCCGAGCTCTTTGTCCCGTGGATCTTTCTTTCAATCCTAGAGCAGGGGGAAGGGGAGAATGATTGGCAGAGGGGTGGGTGAAAAATGTTATGTTCCCAGCATTAAAGTCTGGGCAGCTGGAAAGCTGCTGATTTTAATTGAGAGGGATTTGGTGTGTTGTTCACTGGGAACAGTAAAGTCAAGAAGCACAGCATCCTCCAGTTTGGGATGGCTCACTCCACCTTTGGGTTGGAGCATCCTTGACTGAAAAGCTGGACAGGCAGCACATGGTTCTGGGTGTGCAGATGTTCATGCAGATGTGAGTGTGCCTTTGGTGGGGAGGGTCTGAGGACCCCTCAGCCTGGAGCATGTGGGCAGCTTGGTCCCTCCAGTTCCAGGTGTGATCCAGGGGGACATCCCGGCTTGACTTCAAGGTTTGAAGGGCTGAGGAGCCTCATTTGGCTTCAATCCACGAGTGCACTCGAGTATGGAGGCAAAGCAAGTGACCTAGGGTGGCCCTCAGGGCTTTGGGGTCCCTGCTTTGGACACTGATCAAAGTGAAGCCCCAAGAGCTCTAGGCTGCCAGCTCAGCTCAGAGGAGTCAGTGCAGCAGCAGGAATGACAAAGTGGACAGTCCAACCTGACCAAAGAGATAGGCTTTGTTTTCTCTAGAAAGCTGGAAATGGAGAGGGACATCATAAAATCTCCCAGGACCTCTGAGACAACAGCCATCAATTGATCTCAGGGTCTGCTGAAGTTGGGACAAAATGCAACCAACTTAATTTGCAATGAGAGAGCTCAGAGGTCAGATATTGAGACAAATGGCTCAGTCACTGTAGGACAGTCAAGCCTGGGCCAGGTTGTATCATGGGTGTTTTAAAAGCAAGCTGGACAAGGCTGTGGCAGGGCAGTCAGGTGCAGTCAGGGGCTTAGAAGGGCTTTAATTCCCTGAGCTCGGTGCTCAGGCAGGGGACACACTGCGGCATCGTGCACCAAGGACATCATTGTCCTGCATGCCGGGCTGTCCCCATTCCAGCAGCTGTGTCTCCTAAGTGGCTGAACAGGTTTGACCCAAACCACTCATCCCTCTGTCACAGCACAGCCTGGACCACTCAATGTCCCCCCAGCAGCTCCTGCTCTGCAGTGGAACAGAGACCAGTGAGATGTCCCCAAGCCCTCCCTCCCCCTGTGGCTCTGCCCCGGACGTGGCATTTCTCAGCCCAGGAGAGCAAAGCTCGGCGGCTTTTAGACACTTACAAGCTATTTTACAGGAATTTTCAAGCTATTTTCTAAGCCTTATTTTGGGCTGGTGCCTTTTGGCATTTTAAAGAGAAAAATTATGTGGAGGCTGAGGCTTATTAAAATCCAAAACTCGACCACTCCTGCAAAAACAACCCTGCTTGTTCTAGGCTGGCTTTTATGGCTGCCTGTGCGTGATGAAAACTGGCTGGGGCTAGCGGCAGGGTGGTGTGGCTATTGCCTTATCCCAAACCGCATGTTCGCGGGTGTGTTCCTGATTTGTTGAAGCGCTCCGACTTTGGAAAGGTTTCGTTCAAACAGAGAGGGTGGGGAGCAGCGCTCGTTTGGGGTTTTGTGGCTCTTTTCATGTTACTTTAGATCTCCGGTTAAATAAGCAGAATTAATCAAGATTAATCAAAAGAAAAGCACTTTCCTTCCCTTTCGCAGGCTGCAAGGAGCACACGCACTCCGCAGCCACCGTCTGCAGCAGGAAAGCTCCCAAATACCGCATCTCCCCAGCTCACGCTCCTGCCCGCATCCTTTCGGTCGGTGCCTGCAGTCTGCTGGTGACTAAGGAGGTTTATCTGCAGGGCTTTGCAATCAAAGGGCTGCGATAGGCAGGGAAGGATTAACCCCAGAAGGAGAGGAAAATCCCCGGCCGCCTCCTGCTCCGCACATCAAACGCAGCGCTCATGTGCAGCGCAGCCCCGCCGTTAATCATGGACCAGCCCTCGGAGCCGGACGGGACCCCAGATCTGATCCTGTATCCCCGGCTGGACTGGCACGGGACACTCCTCGCACCCCTCAGCCTGTTCCAGCCTCGGGGCTCCCACTCGTGCCCATCACCCTCCTGTGGGCTGCTCTCTGCACAGCAGAGTGGGGCTGGGTGCCCGCTCGGCAGCACGGAATGGCAAAGAGAGACGGGATGGTTCATCCCGGGCTCAGGGTCGGGAATCGGCATCAGCCGTGCCGCTCTGGCTGCCGAGCCTCCCATCCTGCCCAGCCAGGGACAGGATCACTCCCTGCTGTGCACTGCCCTGGGACCCGAGCATGTCCCTGGCATTACAGGGCTTCCCCCGACACGGCTGCCATCCCATGGGCTGATGCTTGTTGCTGATGGTCCTTGGGAAGCTTTTTGTACTTACCGCGAGAGGCAGTAGCTGGATCCACATTCCAACGTGCTCATAAAGTCGCTACCTGTGCCGTGCCCCGTTCTTTCAGTCCGATCTGCATGTCCTGCACCCCAGCCCAGCCCTTTCCCTGCAGTGCCACGGGCTGGATCTCACCCACTGCAGGCTGACAGCAGTGAGATGTTCCACCTGGGCAGTGCCAACATCACAAATGGCACCGTGCCACGCTTTCCCCCGGATGATTGATCATCACCAGGACTTCAGAGAAGGGAGATGGTAGCCCTGGGAGCTGGAGGAATGTTTCAATAGAGCACACAGCTAATGCTGTGATGCCTTGCTGAACATATCCAAGAGCAGCTGTTACATCCTTCTGGCTGGTGAGTGGTCCCTGAGCAAGCAGAGTAGTTTGATATTTGGAGGAAAGATCAAGGGATCTTTTTAAGGAGAAAGATCCTCTTTTTGCAGCTATAACAGTTTCCTTAGAGGAGGAAATGGCCTCCCTCCCTGCCCAGTCCACAAGCCAGCCTGTGGGAAGCAGCCAGGCATGGATGCTCCAGGTTGAACTGTTGTGATCCATGTTCCTGTCCTAAACCTTCAGTTTAGCAGGAAGTCCTCACAAACCCTCAGGGCAGGCAGGAGGGAAGCATCCAGCCCAGCACAGAGGGTGTGTGCTGCCACTCTGGCACTGTCACCTGGGCATGCTTTCAGGCAGCTGCTCAGTGCTGGCCATACCCCTGGAGACCCTGATGAATGCCCTGCCTCACTTGGAACATGATTCTGGCAGCTCATCCTTGCTGGCCATGGAAGGGGCCGCTGCTGGAGCCAGAGCGCTGTGTTGGGCAGGATGGGGACAGCTCCCCTGGCACAGGGAGCACAGGTAGGCCGGCAGCAACTGCATCCCACGGTGCATCCCCGCTCAGGGAGCGGTGGGGAGGCAGGATCCCTGGGGAGGGCTCTGCAGAGCAGCACAGGGCAGTGCCAGACCCGCCGGTGACAGGAGCTGATGGCCAAGGGGGCCATCCCGGCCTGTCTGCAGCTCCATCTGCCTCCCTGCGCATCCGCAGCGGGAAAAACTCACGGGAGCAGTGCAGGATGCTGTGTTCACCGTGCGGTGGGGATGTCCCTCCCTCGGGGACCGTCACCTGGCCAGCAGCGTGCCCAGGACGGGCCCCAGGAGGGCGGGACGGGGCCGAGCCCCGAGCGGAGCCGCAGTCCTCATGTGCCACCGCCTGGACACTCGGCGTAACCGGCAGGAGCCTCCAGCTCTGCCTGCTGGCCCTGGGACAGGAGATTTCTGCGCTCCTGGGACTCTCCTCCAGGCTCAGCGGGACCCAAAGGGGCAGCGAGGCTCAGCACAGGGCTCTGGACGAAGGGTGTCGTGGGGTGACACAGCCCTGACAGCGCATCCTCCCGGCTGGGCTCTCGCTCCTTGCGGGGTTTGGCTCTCCCACTCCTGAGGAGTGCAAGGCACCGCAGGGAGCAGCAGGGTTTAGGAGCTGTTACCTTAAACTATCTCCAACTTGCAAAGAGCACGGAACCTCTGCGCTTTTTCACCTCCGGGCTCTGCCAGCCCAGCCCTGCAGGGCGCAGCTGGGGTTGGAAGCAGAGGTGTTGTCTGCGGAGCCGAAATTTGGGCAGATGACGGGAAGGAATTGGCTCTCACTGGCCCCGAGAGCAGAGGACACAGAAAGGAAAAATCACCTCTTTTGGGAACCCTTGGGAAATGGGATTTTACATCATTTCTTGCACACGCGGGTATTTGCGTGTCTCGCTGCTGCTCGCCCTGGCACCGGCGCCGCGAGATGCCGGCTCTGCGAGCCGAGATCTTATCTGGGGATGCCCCAGCCAGAACCAGGCCGTATCAACCGTACTCTGCTGAGTTCACCTCGGATACAAACATCCCGGCGTGTTCCTGGGGTGTATTTCTGGGATGAAGCCAAGCAGGAGGAGGCTTTCTGCTTTTCTGCCCCGGGCAGCTACTTTTCAAGCAAATCCTTTGTTCCCGCAGGACAAATGTTTCCCTTTGGAAAGAGAGAAAGGGCTGTTTTTCACGGTTTTCGGAGGAGGGGACGAGCAGAGCGGAGCTCTGGGCTCCCCCCGGGCCGGGCTGCTGGCGGCAGGTGGCGGCAGAGATGGGCAGGGGCTGCGCTCCGCTCCCGGGGCTCCCCTCATCCCAGGAAACCCCTGATCCCGGGGCTCCCCTCATCCCTGCTCCCGGGGCTCCCCTCATCCCCGATCCCGGGGCTCCCCTCATCCCTGATCCCGGGGCTCCCCTCATCCCCGCACTTCCCTGATCCCGGGGCTCCCTTCTTCCCCGGACACCCCTGATCCCGGGGCTCTCCTCATCCCCGGACACCCCTGATCCCGGGGCTCCCCCGCTCCCAGGTTCGTCCTGGAACGAACCAGCAGCATCATTTCCTTCCAAACTGATTTTCCTCGCGGGGCGAGGAACTTCTCTCCTGAGCGAGCCGTGCCCTGGCTCCTTTCCTAGCAGGAAAGGGGAAGCACGCAGGCAAATTCCAGCTGGATCTGCGCTGCTCCCCATCCTCAACCACCCCAAAGCTTCCACCGTGACCTTTGCAGGGCCCTGCTGGGCACAGTGACAGCTCAAACATTCCTCTGCCTGCACCGTCCTGGGGTCTCATCCCTCCCGGAAAGGATAAGCAATTCCCACTGCATCCATTTTCTAATGCCTCTCAAGGGAGAGCCCCAGGGACCAGGGAGAGGGGGAACCTCCTCTCATCTCCAAATACTCTCTAGGAAAACAAAAAAAAAAAAAACAAAAACAAACAAAAAAAAAAAAACCCAAAAAAAAACACCCAAAAAACCCAAGCACAGCACAAGTCTGTGTGAGCCATAAACAGGTTTTCAGTGGGTTTTCCATGGCACCTTCCATCTGCTGGGAGCTCAGCCAGAACCCACGGCAGAGCATGGCTGGCCAAGGCACCCACCAAAGCTCTCCCCTGGCACCTGGCTCCAGTGCAATGCTGGGAGGGGGCCAAGGACATCCCCCCGCATTCCTGGGGTGCTCTGGGGTGCCTGTTTACTGGGTCAGGTGGTTTTGTTGAGTCAAGGGGCAGGGCTGGCAAGTGCCCAGAGCTGCACCATCAGCTGGATGGAGGCTTGGGGCTGTGCCATCCTCAAAGAAATAGTGGGGGAAAAAATTGTAACCCCTGGCAGGGAGCTGAGAGCATCCTCCCCAAACTGCCATGCTTCTCTAACACCCTGCTTGGTCAAAAAAAAAAAAAAAAAAAAAATTGTGGAGAGAAAAAATAGTCTACTTTGAGAGCACAGAGCCCTGTCTGGTGGAGCAGCTCCTCCCAGGAGGGTGGGCACAGGAATGGGGTCAAGCTGCCCTGAGAGACATGGTGTGAGCTGCAAAGTTGGGACCAGGTCCTGATTTGGAGCCATATGATTTTAGGAAGCCCAAGTTTGGCCACAGAGGCCCATGAAAGCTGCTGCAAAAAATAAGAGAGTCTCTGAGCCTGTAAGTGCTTCTGAGCAGGACAGAAGGTATTTGGGACCAGCTGGGGATGGTGGTGGTGGAGGATTTGCAACCTGTGGTGCTGAGCCAACCCCAAATATCTCCCATTTACTCCCTGGATCTCCTTCCTCTGGAAGCAGGGATGGGGGAGTCAAACTGCAGAGGCCCAGGGTGAGGGAGAGGGCACAAGAATGGCACTGCCAGCTCCCAGAGGACTGAGCACGCAGGGAAGCCCAGCAGAGCTGCACAGCTCCTCGGGCTGCACCAGCACTGCCATGTGGGACATGTCCCTGCCAGGGGCAGCCCCTCTCTCCCCTGCCAGCTCTGCCTCCTGGGTTATCTCCAGCACTGTCATCCTGGTGCCTGTGTCACCCCACCCAGCCTGGCCCACCAGAGATGCAGTTAAGAGCTGGGGCTGCCCTCTCCTGATTACACACAGGGTGCTGAAGCTTTTATCGTGGGCAAAGCCCTGCTGGCCTCTCCATCCCTGCGGCCCCTCTGAGGGCGCAGCGCTCGCAGGCTGGCTGTGCTATCTGCCCTCCTCATGTGAGCTGCACGCCTTGCAGCCTGCCTATCTGCAAACCCTGCTGAGCAGGACAGGGTCCCTGGCCTCTGCCCAAGGGAAAGTGCCATTTGCCACTGCCTGGGGAACTGGTTCTTCCAGAGAAGGACGGATCCTGATTGCTCTGGTGCTGGCATTGCAAACCCTCGAACAGCAGCAGCTGCTCCTGGGACAGGTGCAGCCCAGGAGCTGCCTACAAACCCTGTCCTGTCCCCTGGAAGTGGGATGAATGGGCAGGATTGCCCTCCAGCAGCCAGCAGATCTTCAAGATGGGATAAAAATGGTTATGCAGTGTGTTAGAAAAAGTTTAAATGTAAGCAGCCAACCCCACCACAATTTCCAGGGAGTTTTCCTGGTGTTTGGGCTACAACACAACTGAGCAGGACACTAGAGGGGTTGCAGGGAGAACAGCTTCAGTAGGCAAAGCATCCCAAACAGCAGCACTTGGGGAAGCCCCATGGAATCATCTTCCACTCCCCTGTGCAAATACGGTGCCATCCCAAGCAGTCCTCAAAGAGCAATTGCACTGCATCTGCCACTGGACCCCCTGCTTGGAAAGGGGACAAGAAGGAAGTGTTTGGCCTCCAGAGAGCGTGGGGAGGGGGAGAAAGACTGGAGAGCCCTGGGAGGACATGTCTGTGTCTGAGGAGAGAGCAGATGGGTGCCCTCACAGCAGCAGCAGCTCAGAGCCCCGGCCTGGGCCGGGATTATCAGCGACCCTAACGCGCCATCACCATGTGGGGAAAGGCAGGAGGTGCCTTAATGAGGCTGCTAAAGTTAATTGTTAAATTAACAGCTAAGACAGCACAGCTGCAGGGACGGGCAGTGCTGGCACAGGAGCTGCAGTGCCACCAGAGCAGGATTGGCTCAAGCCTGCTGGAGGGAGAGTCCGGCCAAAACCACCCCAGCACCTGCTGGGAGGAGGAACGGGGCTGGATTTGGCAGGGGCAGGGAGGGAGAGAGGTGTGTGCAGGGACACTGCCCTGTGTTTCCCCCTCTCTGCTGTCCCTGTCCCATCAGACAGGAGAAAAGGCCAAAAGCAGCCACTAATGTGCCTTTTGTGCCGTGTGGTCCTGGGGAGGTCTCCTGGCCCACCAGCATTAACCATCCCTGGCTGCTCTCCAGGCTCCAGCTGCCATCCTGCTCCAAGCTCTGGGCCACCACCACATGCTCCTCCCTGCTCGGATAAGGGCAGGGATGTTTTGGTTTGGCACGAGCCTTGGTTTTGCATCTTTAGGAGAGGAATTACAAAATAATAAGATAAGGTTGTAGACTGGAAGCAAGCTCAAAAAAAATCCTGTTTCAAGAGTAAAGATTTCTCTCCTGCTGGGCAGACTTATGGGGTGATCTTGCTTTAGGACATAAAATGCTGTCAAGGGTTTCTGGACAGCAGGAAGGATCACCTTGGGGTGGACCTTGTGCTGACCTTGTGCTGGCTCTACCGAAACAGAGGCAAGATTTCACTGTGGGAACAGGAGCTTAAGTAACTTGCTGGGGTGGAGAGGGGCAATATGTGCTTTTCTCCTTGTTCTTTTTCTGAGGATGGAGAGGACCTGAAAGATGTCTCTCTCTGAAGAGGATAAACTCCTCTCTGGCTCCTGTTGTTTCCACTCTGAAGTCCTGGCCTTGCTTGCTGTCAGATGAAAACATGTTTAAGAACAAACAGCATGAGCTGAAAAGCATGAAAATTGAAGAGACTGAAACACAGGCAAGAAATCCTGGCTCTGCCTGCACATAGCTTCACTTTGCATTTATTTCGCTCATGATTGAACTTCAAAGTCTAACAAGCCTGGCAGGAGGACAGACTCCCTTACAGGTCAGCACTGTTCCTCTCACCAGACAGGGGCAAGCTCTTGTATCACTGCCAAACTGGGAAGCCAAAATACAACAAAATCCACCTGTAAATTCTGCACTTCTGGCCTGAGATTCTTTCACCCAGTGTGGCTGGAGCTGGTCAGTCATTGTCACTCCTCTGTCAATCTCCATCACTTACCATCCTCAGGACTTCTTCAATCACTGGATATAATTGATATTGCTTGATATAATTGTAAAAATTAATGCATTGATGCAGAACATGGCCACTGCATCCCCAGATGTGCAATCAAGCTTCTCATCCCACGTTGATTTTCCCTAACAGTGTTGGAGACAGAGGATGTTTCAGGTCCCTGAGGTGGGTCTCTTTTCCCCTCATTGCTCGTTCAGCTGTCAAGAACCTCAGGAGCTCATTGGGAAGTACAGGGGCAGAAGAGGCAAGGGCAAATATATAAACTCATAAAGTACAGCATCTTGAAGCCTGGGCTCCTTGTCCACTGGTCTGTGGACTCAAGATCCTTCTGAAAGCTTTACAGGAGTGTGTCCATGAGCATCCCATGGTCCTGCTTGCCCCCTGGAGCTGGGAAAGCAGACCAGCTATATCCTGGGGTTACTTAGAGACCCTCTGGTTAACACCATTGCAGCTGCTGACTTCCATGATTCTTTCCTACATCAACAGCTCTAAGCTGACTTTTTTAAACCACTGGTGGAACATTTCCTTTCCTTTGCTCCCACCTCCAGAACCAGGTGAGGTTCTTCAGCCCTCCTGAGGGCCACTACAGACCCAGGGAGGTCCCTGCAGCCTTCCAGGCACTATAGCACTGTCTGCCATCCCCAGCCCAGGTCTCTGCAGGGAGGGGAGCTGGGGACAGTCCCCTTGCCTGAGGCCAATCTCACTCTGCCATCCCCAGCCCTGTTCCTCCTCTGGCTGAGAGGACTGACACAGACACCGCACGTCCGGCCCTCCACGACCCTTTCCCATCCCCAGTGACCTCCCTGGGGACAAAGCATGAACATGAGCCCTTTGAGCTGCTGTGTTTGTGTACACAAGCCCACTGCTGACACAGATCTCTTAATCCCCCTGCCTGTGTCCCACGGGCCGTGCTTGTACAGCGGTGGCCACGGCTGGGTGCTGGCACTGCACTTTGCTGAAGCCCTTTTACCTCTGACTCGCTGGTCAGCTGCTGACAGGGTGTTATCAGGAGGCTGTGCTGGGTGCAGTGGCAATGCCAGCATCCTGGCTAAGGGGACTGTCTCCAGCTTGACTTGGTGGCACCAGGGGGTGAGGAGGACTGGTGTGTGTTGCTCTATGCTTTGGCATTGCTTTGCTTCCCAGTTATCATCTCTCCCACTTCATGGGCTCCAGCTCAGAGGTGGAGGTGGCTCAGCTCAAAACTCAGCAGGCTGATGTTTCCTTTGCACCAGCAAAACATTTGGGAAAACAAACACAAAGCTGGTGAGGCTGAGTGGGAGCCACAGTCAGAGGGCCTGGCTCGAGGCAGAGCACAAGTGGAGGGAGGGGATGCTCAGAGCATGGAGCCGTGTCCCCTCCATGCACCCTGGGTGCTGGCTGCATGGGACAGCTGTGCTGGCTGCTGGGGAAGCATCTGTGCAGGATGGAGCCTTCCCAAGTCACAGCACAGGGAGAAAAGGCAGGGAAACCTGTTCAGCACTGAAACTTCCCTGCAATGGAAGCAGGGATGGGAGCAGAAACAGATGCAGTGGAGGAAGAACCTCGTGATACCGGGAGCACAACAGGCCCACCCAGCACACCCCAAGGTTAAAGGAGGACCATTTAGTCATGCCTAGGGGTCAAGTAGAGTCAGGCATGGAGCTGCCCCTGCTCCAGCCCCTTTGCTTAAGTGCACAGTGCAGCTCTTGGACACAGAGATGTGCTGTACCCCCCTGAGGTCCTTTGTCACTTATGGTGTGATGGCTGGTGCTCAGGGCAGGCAGCCAGGACAGGCTGGACAGGGAGTGGGTGTGTGCTGACCCTCTGCTGTGGGTCACAGGAGGAGACCTGAGCTCTGTGTGGGACAGCTGGCCAGGCAGCTCAGCCCCACCATTCCAGACTGGCTCTTGATAGGGTTCCTGCCTGGTTCCACCTCCTCTGGTACCCCCATGAGGCCTGTTGGAGTCCAGGCTGCTGGCTGCTTGTGCCTGGCACCAGAGCCAACGTGGCTGCAAAAGTGGGAGGGAAAGCATTGGGGTAGGATGCCCAGCACCCTCAAAAGCTGGGGGGCAGAAATTTGAACTCTTGCGCACAAAAGAGCAGAATTATTTTAACTCCTCACTATTTGTCAGTTCCCTGGCTATCCAAGGAGGAGAACAGCACCTGTTGGATCTGTACCTTCTGGTGCAGCACACAGATCCCAGTGTGCTGCCTGCCAGGGAAACACCCAGCAGCGATGTCCTTGTGCTGTGGGGCAGGCTAGGATTTGAATGGCAAAGCCCAGGGCTTTGCTTTGACTGCAGAGAGGTAAAACAATATTTAAATAACTGCCAGGCACTGGAAGGAGCAGAAGTCTCAGTTGGAAAGAGAGAATTTGCGGCCGTGTGTGGCTGATGGCTTCATCGTGAATGTACAACCCGCAAAGGGAGTGAGCAAAGCTGCTGGGAGCTGCCTCTGATTTAGTATTTCATAACTTTGGTGGTTGACTCCAAGCATTTTGGCTGTTAATTATCCTTAGGTGCTTAGAGGAAAATATCCCAGCAATTCCACCCATCAATCTTATTGATTCTCACCTTGAGTCTTTGGGAGCTTTTAGGGCACCTGCACAAGCTGCCACTGCTTGAATTAATTGAGCTCTGTGGAGCAGCCGCTGGCTGGTGCCTCCCTGCACATCAGGCACGAGGCAGAAAGATGTATGACCCTGGCCAGTGCTGGTGCAAGGAGCTGGTGGCAGGGAAACACAAATTCCTGGGAATCACAGCACATTTTCAGCATGCTTTGCTCCTCCATGGGAATGGCACATCCTTGGGTGGGCTGAGTCAGGGACCTCTGGCACTGCTGTAGGCAGCTGGGATCTGGGAAGGATGCAGAACATCTCATCTGAAGCATGTGGAGCTTAAGGCATCTTGAACAAGGACAGCAGAGCTCTTCTTTCTCTTTGTACAAGTGTCTGAAATATTTCTGCTGAAATTCCTGATGGTGGAGGGGTGGCATGGAGGGTAAATATTCTTCAGAGAAAATATCAGGTTCAGTGGTCAACTTGTGTCATGTTTTCATCAAGAGCTTCTGGAAATGGAAGTGGTTTAGGGGACATAAGAAACCTTGGGCTAATATATCTCCAGCACAATATACAAGGTGAGAAATTGTGTTCTAGAGGAGGTATTGCTTTCCAAAGCCCATGTCATCAATAACTGGGAAATGGGGAATTTTTCTCAAGCAGTCAAGATTATTTAGTGGCTTTGGGGGAGTCTTACAAGAACTGTGGCTTTTGGAGGGAAAAGTTGTGATGATAAAAGCAGTTATGTATAATTAGATACCCCCCCTCCGATCCACTTATTAAAAACACACAAAAGCTGCGTAACAGGCTTCAGATTTAATTACAGGATATTTGCTCACATTTCAAGCTACCTTCCTAGCACCAGGAAAATCCGTGGGGGGCACTCTCAGATGTGAACACATCTGCAGCACCACTTCCAGCGTGCAGAGCAGGGGTGGAAGCAGCGAGGGGCCGGCGGCTTCGGGAGCTGGGTCCTACCCCACGCGTGGCACCAGTGCCCTGAGAGCACAGTGCCTTTGGCCGGGCTGCAGCACCAAACCACCCCTGGGCTGTGGAGTCCTGCTAAGTGAAAGCACTTTTTAATGGGGATGTAATGGAACTCGTTAGTGTCCGCTGTTTTATTACGCAGGTTGAAAATTATTTATCGGTGGGAATGTGCTCACTCTTCATGCTGATCCTTCATATGCTTTGCTGGAAGGGTCCAAGTGAATTAAACTCAGAGCCAGGGAGTGTCTTCCATCTCTCTGGATCACATGGCTGCAGATAGAAAAAGCCTAAGGGAGTGTCTGGGAGCGTTCAGTGTGTACTCACCCCCGTGCCCTGGCAGCAGAAGTGGAGAAGCTGAGCTTGCTGTTCTGGCTGTGCATTGTGCTTCAGTGCATGGTCCCTCTCTCCAGAGCAGGGGTGGGAGCTCTGGGGTTAAAAACATGGAGCAAGGAGAGGCTAAAATCTGGGTTAAACAAGGGGATGTTGGAGTTCTCTCTGGTAGAAACCTGCAGGAATGGGCACTTTCTTCTGGTTCTGAGCTAAAGCAGGTTGAAATGTGGGTATTTTGAGTAGCAGAATAAAAGGTTTGTGTGTTTATTTTAAAAGTACTCGAGTCCTTTGTGATGGCCACAATGTGCCACTAATAGGTGTCTGCTGAGGTTGGGAGGCACTTGCCATGGCAGGGTCACAGGGATTTGCTGGCAGTCTGCCCTCAGCCCCACTCATCAGTGGTGCAGCAAATTGGGACTGGAATTTGGGCTTCCACTGTTTTGTGGGAAAGAATCTCACCCAGACTGAGAAGGTTGGGTCAGATTATCTTGAGAGGAACTTTAGGGCAAGCTGAGTATTTTTCAGTGGGAAACTGTCAGGTTTTCTGAAATTAAAAATTCCCATTTCAATCTCAGGGTTGTAACTGTTGGCCCAGAGTCCTGAGAATGGTTCTGCACCAGCATACCGCCCTCTTCTCAGAGCAAAGATCTTTCTCTTCTAGGAATGAGCTCTGGGTGTCCTTTGAAAAGCTTTTCCCTGTGGGCACCAGCAGTGGGAGGGTCAGGCTGCATTTGCAAGTCCGTTGGGAGCAGGACTTTGACACCCCTCGGGGGCAGTTACATTGGCTGGAGGACAACATTGCAGGGCTGCTGCTGCAGGAAAGTCAGCCCAACCTTGTGTGCATTGTCCCTGACAATGTTTCTGCCTGGCAGGGTTCACAGAGCAATAACAAGCACATAAATAAGTCAAAGCATATGACTCAGGATAGGAAGCTTGGACTTTCCTTGGAAAAATCCTCTTTCTTTTTTGCACAGTGTTAAAGATGCCTGAGCCTTAATATTCTGCCATCCACGTGTAAAGCTTGGGCATCTCACCAGAGAACAGCGTGACCAGCACTGGCAGCAAGCAAACTGGTCTGGAGGTGCTGGGGAAAGAAAATTCCCTTGGGAAGCACACTTCAAATTGAGCTGACTGCAGGGTCTGCACAGCCCCTGGATGCAGGGAAAGGAGGTGTGATCAGGACTGTGCTGCAGACGCTGATCGGCATTCAGGACCAGACTAGAGCAAAGGTGAAACTGTAGGAAACACTTCTAACAGTGACCTCGTGGCCACAGTGCTGGACAAAATTAGGCAAGTGGAACCTGAGAAAGGGGCTGAGCTACCAGCCAAACAGGATGGTGAAGTTAAGGAGCATATCAGTCACATTGGCTGCTTTGTGCTCCTCGCCATGCACAGGCCTTGCTCCAGGCCACTGAACTAAAGCTGTTCCCAAAGGGAAGGTTGGGCCCCTAGGTGAGCCTGCCAGACCAGCAGAAATGAAGTTGGGGATATTCCAGCCAAGCAAGACCCAGAGATGCTCAGAGACATTAATGGCCACCATCAAAGCATCTTTAAACCGCCAGGCCAGCACCAAAGCAGCCGGCTGTCTGTGATAAATATGCAAGCCACGCTCCAGTCGGAGAGAAATAAATAAGCTGTTGTACAGGGAGCAAGGGAGGTGGGGAGCTCCTGCCTAAATCACTGCTCAGCAGAGGAGTTTCCCTGGAGACTGCTTCCTCAGAGCCTGCGCAGGGCCAGCACAGGGCCGGGAGGCAGCACCCAGAGCTGCTTGATGTGGTCTGGGCAGGCACAGGACACATCTGGGGTGAAGGATGAGGCGGAGAAGCAGGATTGGGGATGCCAGTCAGGCGCTTTTGCTGAATTTGGGGGAAGCAGAGATGGATTACTTCCCAGCGAATTGTGCTGCAGAAATGTGGAGACTCCTTGGCTGCTTCTCAGCAAGCCCCTGGAGGGAGGAGCAGAATATCCTCAGAATACCCAATACTTGGGTATCCAGCAGAATATCCAAGTGCCGTGGGTGCTGGGCAGAGCAGAAGATGAGTCCAGCAGAGGTGAGGACACGAAGGAAGGAGTGGGGCACACAGAGCTTGCTGGACATGGCCAGGGTGTTTACACCAGCTGGAGGTGGAGCCCACCCAGCTTCCCTTCCCACGAAGGATGGGAGTTTGAGAGCTGACCTGCCAAGGTGATGCTGGCCTGCTGCTACGGCTGATGCAAGAAGCTTGCACAGACACTTCCCTCTCTCCCCCCTTGCTCGTGCATTTATTTTCTAACACTGAAAACCTGCTGGGTTTGGCCAGGCTGGGCACTGCATGAGGGTGAGGCTGGCCCAGCTCCCTCCTGCCTGGCAGCTCTGGAGCCAGTTTGGCTCTCGGCCACCACGGGCTCGTTCCCGCTCACGTGGCAGCAGAGCAGCGTCCCTAAGGGACCGAGCTGGAACCCTGGCTGGGGGACAGGTGAGGGACACCACTGGCCTGCAGGTCCCCTGGCTGCAGCCACCCTCCTCACACTGCTGTGCTCCCCACGCAAGGAGCTGCTCCTAGGGAGGGTGTAGGTGGGAGACTGGCTGGGAGCTGGGCAGCTCCAAAGTCATGCTCATGAGGAGCACAGGGAGCCCCCAGCACATCAGGGACTGGGCACAGGGGCACAGGATGTGGCTTGGTTACTGCAGCTCAGGTATTGAGCCAGCCAGGCAGCCTCTCTACTGGAGGTATGTTTAAACTTCCTTTTGAAATTTTACTGGCCAAATTCTTGAATGATTTGGGATAACTGCTGGTGATCGCTGAGGCTGTGGCACAGGAGGGTACTCTCTGAGCCAAGGGTACCAGGGCACACAGAGAGCTGAGATGGTCTGGGTGGAGCATCCCTGACAGCCTGGGACTCCCTCTACGGATCCGCCAGAGCCCTGACGCTGTTGCCCTTCCAAATGTTGTGCTGAGCTCATGTTTGTTTCTCACGTTCTTCTTTCCTTCCAACAGTGAAATCAGCTTTTCATCCTTCTCCACGCATCAGCAGCTGGCAGCTACATCTTCAGTGCCTTGTCATGCTGACGGGTCTCCTGCAGGGATTGCATAGATGTGTCCCTGGGGCTGCAGGACATGCTGGGACTTCCAGATGAACCTTTCCAGGCAGAAGCAGAGTGGTGTGCTCACTGTGATGAGGGAAGAGGCTGGGAGAGGCTTGCATTGAGTAAAAAAGGCACCAAGTAAGGGCTGCTGTGAATTAAGAAGGCTGTGTTAAATGGTATCAGCAATGCAAGTTGCCTTTTAAATGTGTATAATTCATGTGCACATACACACACGGTCTGCAGTCGCTGTCTTGCTGGCTGCAAGAATTGAGGACAAATACCAGGAATATTCATGATGGTGATGAGCAAGCGACATTCTATCAGCTAGGGATCAATTAAATATTTTAGCCTACTCAAACAAAGGTTTTGCTGGGCACAGGAGTGACGAGAGGTGGTCTCTCTCTCATCAATATGTATAAATATTTAAAGGGGGAAGCCAAGAAGATGGAGCAGGGCTCTCCTCGGTGGTGTTGAGCAATAGGACACAGGCAATGGGCAAAAATTGATGCACAGGAAGTTCCACCGGAATATAAAGAAGAACTTCTTCACTGTGCAGTGACCAACACTGGAACAGAGAGTAGAGAGGCTGCGGGGTCTCCCTCACTGGAGATATTTAAGATCCGCCTGGATGCAATCCTGTGCCATGTGCTCCGGGACGGTTCTGTTTGCACAGGAAGGCGGGACCAGCCGGCCCATCCTGACCGCCTCTGTGGTTCCGTGATTCCCCGGGACACGCACCGAGTCCCTTTCTGCACTTTCCAACCACGTTATCCCGTTATCCCCAGGCGCGGGTACCCGAGAACATCCCTATCCCTCGGCTCCCGGCTGGTGCCGGCCGGGGAGACTCTGTGGAAGCGGGCTCGGGGACTGCGGTGCTCCATCGGTGCGTTGGTCCCCGGACTCCCCGAACCGGCAGCGGCACCCTCGGCCGACCCCAGCCTCTCCCAGCCGGGCAGCGAGGCCGGGATGTGGAGGAAGGAGCCGCTGCCCTTTAAACCCCTCCGTCCGCGCCGCCCCCAGCTCAGCCAGGCGTTGCATCAGGCCCGTGCGCGCCGCCGGCCGCCCCGCGGGGGCGCGCCCCGCGCCGCCCCTCCCCTCGCCGGCGGCGCGCACGG
>VWZP01005349.1:460944-545485 GCA_013396995.1 Dicaeum eximium | reverse complement strand
AATCGCGCTTGTAACCCGCTGCTGTCGTCAGCAAGGGCTGAAACTGCAGAACACCATTTCCTCGCTTGTCGGGATGGGTGTTGCGCTCCTTTCGTACCTGCTTCAAGTGAATTGGGAGTAGGAGAAAACCACAGAAGTTTTCACTAGGCGTCTTGTTTGGGAAGGACTTAATCTTTTTCTCCTTGTTTCTGTTCACTCAGAAATCACACTGCCAAATGTGCCATGAGGTTCCCAATTACTGTACGTGCTAGTGTTTTGTAAGAACTGTTACTACCTAGCATGATGATTCATCAGAGTTATTGATCTTTGGGAGATGGACAGCTCTGCAATTTCCACCTGGAAAGCTGTCATCTTAGTGGGAAGTATAGAGGACAAGTTAATCGTGCCAGGTAGAAGTCTGTGTTTGGATTGTTTGGTGGTTTGTCATTGTAGTCATGGACATAAGCAAAGCTTAAGGAAATCCAGGACAGCGTCGCTGTCTGCATTCGCCTCGTGCGTTCTGACACAAAACTGGTCACATAGTTCCTTTGTGTGAAGGTTGCACTCTATTGTGATGCCTTCTGAGATAACGATCCCGAGAAATAAACCAAAAAATGCAAAACTGCAAGGTTGTGTGTTCCTGTTCGAGTCTGCTGTGTAAGGAATGTCCAGATTCATTACCAGGCTCCTCTGTAGCAAAGGTGTGTGATTTGTCAGAGTCAGCAGCGACCAGGCAGCTGCCCAACAGAAGCAGGGGGCCCTTGCAACTCCTGGGGTGATTGTTTGAGGGAGAGTGGAGAGTGAGGATGTGTCATTAGCGTGTCCACGTAGTTGTAAGGGTAAGGGTGTAATGCTGCAACACTCAGAATTGTCCTTGGGCCCAGTGCAGTTGTCTCTGTATTCCCAAGGGTGTTTAAAAAATGGAATTTGTTAGTGGTGTGTTCTGGGACGCTTGGCAGCAGCGACTGATTCCAGCAGTGCCCCCAGTGCTGCTGCCTGGCTCTCCTCTCTTGGGCCATTGTTTCTTTTGCTGCCTCTTCATTAGCAGAAGAGAAAACGTGTAAAATAAACACGGCTGGTGAGCTCTCACGAGAGGCAGGCTGGCAGCTGACCTTGCCTGGCAGCCCTGCACCCAGGTACCTTCTTGTAGAGTTTGCAGGCTCACAAATTTGTCTTCATTTCATTGGGTGGAGGATTTGTTTTGGCAGATACTTACCAAAAAATATCTGGAGCGTGAATTTATGTGGAAGAATCAGCTGGTGAGGTGAGTTGTCATGTTGTAGAGTTGTAATGACCTCCAGGAGGATCACCCAAGGAAAGCGACTGTTTTTCTATGCTTGAAGTGGATTGAGAGCTTCTGAACTCTGGAAAGTCACTAGTGGAGATCTTTGGTTTCTCAGCAGAGCTTACAAAGCCTTTGCTCCTAATCCAGCAGTGTTCCCAGTGCAGTGCTTGTGTGCTGGAGATACTGAATGTTTCCAGCCCTGATCCGCCAGAGGTAGTGAGGAGACCAGAGAGCGTAGTGAAGACAGCTCTGTAAAGATAAAGGGATCCCTCTATGACTTGTTTTACTGGCTTTGAAAGCCCTATTTTTTTTTAATAATGATTATATTTGTAGAGCAGATTTAATAGACAAGACCTTCTCCTTAGGTGTCCATGCATTCTGTAGTGGCCTGTGTTGGAATTGGTGCTTGTAAAAGTAGAAGCATTGGGCTCAGGGAAAACCGCCACCTGCAAGATCTTGGTGAGTTTCTGCTGTCCATGTTGGAGTGTGGATAGGGAAGAGCTTAACCAATCCACCTCCAGGTGGTCAAAACACCAGCTTCTTTTGAACTGTTTGGCTTGCCATGGCTGGGCAAGTTGAGTGCATTTGGGGCCTGACACAGGGACTGGAGAACAGGGTCGTTTTTTCATGGATTAGAATTTACCTTTAGAAGCTTGTGCCTTGTCTACCTGCTGCAGTATTTTTATGCTCAAAGTTGGCAGTGAGGCCTGTAATATAATAGGATGTTCAAGCAAACGTTTCTGCTTTTTCAGGAAGGAGGGCTCTTCAAGTGAAGCCTCTCTTGCTTCTTAACCTCCCAAAAGCACAACGGCTTGGCAGTAAGTGGGGCAACCATTAGTTAGAGTTAGACACCACTGATACTGCTGATGCTGTGAGTGCAGGGGGCTGAGACTCTTCTGGAATGGCACAGCAGAAAGTTTTCATGGTCTCTTGACAAGATGCACGTTACTTTTTTATTCATGTGTGTTTCTGTCAAGGTGTGAGGTGCGAAGAGGAGCAGGGGGGATCCTTTGAGTCCTGAGATACACATGGTCCTGTCCTGTGTGGCAAGGCTTGACACTGCTGACTGCTTGTGAGGGATGCTGCAGAGCTGTAATGATGCCTCATTTTTACTCTCTAATGATCTAGTAGCAAGGTCTGTGTGACCATGCCCTCATTATTACATGTTCTCATCTTATCATGTAAATAAATGCAGCCAGCAGCCTGACTGACACATGATGGTAGTGTGTGTGTGTCTGTGGTAGTGAAGGAAACGTTTTCTGGCAAAACCAGCTTTGCACTGCTGGCTGTAAACCAAATTCAAAGTGTTTTCTCGAGTTCTTGTGTAGATGAGAAGTGTGGCTTGCAGTTAAAACAGCTCGACCTTCTGGAACATGTTGCACTCCTCCATTGTGCCCTGCACCAGGGCTGATGCTGATGCAAGCGTTGGTGCGGACAGGTGTTAACAGCACCCTGTTTTGAAAACCTGCTGGATGTATTTCAAGAAATGTTGCATCAAGGCACTTGGCACTTCTTTATTTTTAAAGCCATTTACATCTTGGAAGTCAGAACACGCAGGTTTTAATGACCAGCACTGCAATCACTGAGCTTTGTCTGGGCTAACTTTTTAAATTCACCTTGTAAGTGCTTGGCCAGGGAAAGCATTGTATTTCTTAGTGGAGATGCAGGAGGTGCTTTGATTTCTTGAGTAGAGTTTCCTGTGTGCTGTTTGGCAAACGTGCTGGGTGGATAAGCAGTACTTTCCAGAAGGCACACCTTAGTTGCTAGCAGCAAGCACCAAGGGTGAGCTGACTATTGTTTCGAGTGCGTGTTGCTTTATGCCCGAGCAGAGTCTGACTTGGCTACCGGTACTGAGGAGAAGGCAGGGGAAGATTCATTAGCATCTCACCCATTGCTGACTAACTCCCCATAGGGCTTTCCTTGAAACCAGCCTCCAGTGCAGGAGATAAGATGAACTGGAAGCTTGTTTTACCATTGGCATTTCTTCGCCTTCAGAGTAGACACACACAACTGCTTGCTCAGGTATACAGCTTGGTAGTCCTGCACACACCTATTTCCAAAGTGTTGGGCAATTCTCACTCTGTCGTGGCATGTAGTTGTGGAGCTCTTCTGGCTGTTGCAACAGAGCTGCTATCGCAGCAGGAGGCCTTCCCCCACTGCCCCAAGTTTCCTCTCCAAACTACTGTTTTGTTCCGATCCCGCAACTCACGTTCGAGTAACTCTTCCCATCTTGTTGGGCAGGATGAGGGTAACTGGAACTTGTTGCTCAAAAAAATGAGGCTTAGTGTTTTCCCTCCCCCACATACCTTTGCCCTTCAGCTTTGTGCTGGACCTTTGCCCTGTTGTGCACTGTTTGTTTCAGGCAGAGAAGGCTGGGGAATGCGACGCAGCTCCTGGGAGCTGACTCACTGGCCCTGCTTGCTGGGCTTCAGCGCCTGCTTCTGCTGAGACCTCCAGTTCTGCATTGCCAGGTCCAAGGCGTCGCTGAAGGGCTCTCTCCAGCCATCTCCCTTACCTTCACAACTCTTCTTTTAAACTTTATGTTGCTCGTGGTGCCATGGAGGTTTCCACCACCACTGGGGCAGCAGAAAGACTTTGTTCGGATGTGAAGACAAATTGAGTCCAGAAAGCAGGACTGGACATGGGGGCACTGGGGCTGCAATGCTCTGCTCTCCCTTCCAAATTATGGCACCAGATCTTTTTATTGTGCTCCAACAGTGTGAAATTATCTTCAGGGCAATGCCAAATGCAGACTTGGATAGAGTTAGGTTGCTCTTTACATATTTGAGACTATAATGCATCTCCAACACCATCTCTGTGGTTGTGCTTGTTTGGCAAAATAAGGAATAGGCATTTTAGTAGAAAGCTATGCTTGCTGTTCAGACCAGGCTGAGCATTTTAACCCTTACAGTTATTACAGGTGCCCTTACCCTAGGTCCAGTTGGGTCTGCGGAGCTTTGTTCATTCCTAACCATGATACACATTTGCATTATGGTCTTTAATATGTTACTTATCCTTTGGTCATCTTGGCATTGAAGCCTTTGCTGATTTCCTACCAAGGGCCTGAGTCTCCACACTGCTGGCTCTGCCAAATCCCTGGCTTGCTGTGTACACAGGGAGCTTGGGGAAAGAGGTGATGCAACCTTGGTGATACCTGCTGAGCTCTCCCATGGTGATAATGCTGTCTAGGTGGAGCTTTTCACAGCCAAGAAGTTGTCTCCTGGGGTTGGCTAAAGCTCTGGGTGGATCTCTGGATCCACTCTGTGGTCTCTGGCATGGCCAGCTCTGCATTTGTTCCTTTTCTCACTTGAAACCGAGCTTTGGTTCCACTCGTTCTGCAGGTCCAGGTCCTTGTTAGTGAGGTCTGAATGGAGCTGGAAGACTTATCTCCTTGCATTGAAATAACTGGTTAATCTGAATATCTTGTATCAAATGATGCAGCTGCATGACTTGAGGTCAGAGGAGAGGTAAAAGAAGCGCTTCCAAGAAGCTAGTGCAGTGCTGGGAGAACTTAGAGCTACTCATGTATTTAGGTAATGCTAATGGGTGACTAGAACAAATGGCAACTGAATTTGGCCTTGAATAAATCAATTATCAGACTTCTGTGTGGGGAACATTTTGGGTCATGATCAGTCTGGATTGCTTGGCAAACAGAGAAGTGGGTGTGCACATTAATGTCCTACAGCTGTGGAGCAAAAACTGGCACGAGGCGTTTGGTGGAAATAGGTTTGCTGATAGCAATTCTAATGCTGTGCAAGATAAACTTTTATTTTTGGGAAAGGTTGTGGAAACCGTGGTCAAGTGTCAACACGTTTCTAAAGGGAGGCTCATCTGTCATTGGAGCTTCCCAGAAGATCCTCTTAATTGAACTTTCTTCTATCAGAGCACACATTTGTGCTGCAGTCTGGGGGGCTTCATGGGTGGATTGCCTTTCCTGAGCAAACGGGTGTGTGATGTGTTGTGGCTCTGCTGGTTTCACTGTTGGACCAGGCTGATGGTGCTGGTTGAGCTGCTGGAGCCATCCTTAGCAGGTCATTGGGCCCAGCTTTGGTCTGACACTCGCTGTAGGTATTGCCAGGATAAAAATTCTTCCTGCAGCATAAAAGTTACATGTGCTGGGGGTTGTTCTGCTGAGACGTGCAAGGAGAGGGAGGAAGGGCTGGGAATTGGCTCATCTAATACCTGCTTTATCAGTGAGTTACCTTCACTGTCCTTCTGGAGCAAAGCTGACTTAGGAGCAGAAGCTTCCCTTGACTCTTTCATGTGTTTCAGGGTTGTATGGGAACACGCAGCAGGGTTCAGTGCTCTACAGTGGTTGTGATTTTATTTTTATTTTGTGGGTTTGAGTCCTTTGTTCCTTTGTGTGGTGACAAACTGTAAGGTTTAGTAGAGTTCTGTGCTGCAGACTGATGGTGTGTTCAGGGTGACCATGGTGGCCCTGGCTGGGTTGGGTGCTCTGTCACAGCAGGCCAGGTGGAAACCTTAATTTGCTTTAGAAGTGGTCAGCGGGGGTGGTTGTTGGTGTGATGCAGTTCAGTCTGATTCTGGTGACACTCAGAAGTGACACAAATGCCCTTTGTTCTCATGATGTAGAAAATATTTCTCTGGTTTCTCCAGAATACCTGTGACACTCACAATGTGCTGCGGGCACAGCGTGCCCTGACCTGTGCTCCTGGGGAAGCACATTTGCTTCCTGCTGGACACCCCTTGAAGTGGCTGGGAACAGGTCTGCAACCTGCTGCTCTAGCAGATGCTTCTCTCCACTCCCAACTCGCTCCTGAAAGCAGCCCTGGCCGCTGATGGGGCCCAGGAGAGGCATCCCTGCCCCACGAGGAAGATGATGGAGGAGAAGCATCTCTCGTGCTCATCTCAGTGTCTGTCACTCACTGATCTCTGTCAGGCCCTACAGAGATCCCTTGGTGACTGTGGCAGCCAGGGGGACAACCAGGAGAAATGGGGGCTCGGCTGGGGCTTGTGAACCACACGTGTCCTTGACACACGAGGCAGAGTCACAGCACGATTGGGAAGCTGGGCAGGGGGCAGAAATGTGCTGTGTGTCCTTCTGCTGGGCAGGAGGGACTGCTGAGCCCGAGTGGGGTCCGGCAGGTGGGACACGGCGCTGCTCCGCTCTCCCGGCCCAGGTACGGGGCACAGCTCGGGGAGCAGCGGAGCCTGTCCCGGGCACACTGCTGAGCACGTTTTTCCAGCTGAGCAGCGGCGTGTGCGAGCTCCTGCAGAGTGACTCTGCAGTCTGCAGGGCACGGCTGCGCCCGAGGGAGCCACTGGCGAGCGAGGGGCTCTTACCGCTTCTCCTTTCCTCGTAGTCATTTGACTTCTTTGACTCGCCCAAAGCGTGAAGGCAGGGAGAGAGCAGGGGTTTTTCAGGGCTGGATAAGATAGCTTTTAAGGAGTCTGAAAAAAACTGAGAGAAGAGGTGAGTTTTTTCCTGGCTAAATATGTGGGGAAACAAGTATGAAATTGGAAAAACCACAAAAATGAGGAAAGGGGAGAGTTTTGTTGATGGGAAAGTAGGAGAAAAGGTGTGTGGGGTGATTGGTGTTTTACCTGCCTGGTAACTCAGAGGTGGGTATGCTGCTGAATACTGAGCCCTGTCTGTAAAGCAGATTTGTGATACATATTCAGCATCCACACTAAATCACACAGCCTTTTTTATTTTGCTTTTCTCTACGACTCTGCTTTTGAAAGCTTCTGGTCAGTGATGTAAATGAGTCTGTAAATGAGACAGTGATATAAAAGTTTTACTGAGTCTTAGCTAGCAAACTATCTGGTTTGCACATTTGCAGATGATGAAGCTAGTGATAGAAAAAAATTGTGAGAACTCACAGTTAATAAGCAACACTCAAATGTTTGATAAGCCAGCATTCACTTAAACTACAGAAAATTAATTTCTTTGGATTCTCCAAGGTCACATCTTCCTTTTTTTTTTATTATATATTGCTAAAGAAGCACTGAGTTTATTCCTGCAAGACCCTTAGGATTCTCTGCAATTTTTATGCCTTTGCTGTAACTGGAAGGGTTACACTTCCAAGTAGTAAAAGTCTGTGTCAGCTCTCCTGACCTCACAGAATGAGCCTACTGAAAATAAAGACAACCACAATAACAAAAAGCAATGCTCTTGGCCTCATTCACCAGAAAAAGAGACGAGTGACTGAAGCAGTTTACTGTAGCTGTTTTACCTCCAGGTGGGCTCATGTTGGCAGGTCAGCTGCAAGGGGAAAAGTAGAGGGAAAAACAGAATGAAGAATTAAGTGTAAGGAGTTGACACCAGTATGTGTGATGCCGAGAAATGATGTGTCTGTAGCAGCAGATACTGAAATGTGGAAAATGCATCCCAAAAATGCAGTCGCAAGGTTTTTACTGTGACTGGAACAGAAGAGTGATGAGATATTTGTGCACGAGGTTCCACCCAGCAGTAGAGGAGAGCGAATCATGGAGGTGTCTCCACCATGTGCTCAGGTGACAAAGCATGAGACTTCACTCTCTGTAATCATATTGAATTTCACTTCCCAGCTCAACCTTGAGGGCTCGGGGGAATACCGACTATAATCTCATTCATCCTCTGAGTGCTCAGAATCCTCTGCAACTGCAGAGGGTCTTGTACTGAGCTGAACAAAAAGGAGACTTTTCTTTTGGCTTCCCAATCTCAGATGAGCTCTCCAAGCTCACTGTTGCTGTTGTTTTTGGGTTTTTTGGTGGTTTTTTTTTTTTTTTAATTATGGAATGATGAATGTGATATTTGCATATTCTGCAGGGAGGAATTAGCTGTAAACGAGCCATGGTTTTAATTTTAAAATTAAACCTGTAAAGACAGTTGTGAAGATTTGGAGGAGACATGGCAAATGACAGTGAGATAACCCTCTTAGCTTCAGTTGGAGGTGAAATCTGAGTTGATGTAATTGTCAGCAGAGAGTGGAACCAAGCAAGGATGGAGTTTGGAGGGTGATTGGAAGGGCTGTGCTTGATTAAAACCAAGCAGATAGCCTGGGCCAGAGGGAGGGAACACCTTAGGCTGTGGTCTGATGATTTGTAATTCAGTTAAGAGATTTAATATGTTGTCTTTGCTGTGCTGCTCTGTGTATCCTACAGCCCCCTGCTCGGCCCTCTGCCAGCAGCCCAAAGGTGGAGAGAGCCTTGCAGTTTTCAGTTTCTGGGGTTTTCATAGGGATTTATGGCATTCTTGTCTGATGTTATGGGGCTTTACCAGGATACTGGTGCATTTGAGGAGGTGGGGTGGGATCCTCTCTCATGGAGATGCTGGATTTCTGGGTACATTAATGGATTCTCCTATGCAGGGGGATGGATCTGTCCTGCCTGCTGCTTCCCAAGCTGTCCTTGGGCAAAGCTTCTCGAGTTTGGGTCTGCCCTTGATGTGCAAGCAGAAAGTGTGTTGCAGCTCTGAGGGTGACAACCCTGTCAGAGGGAAACACCATCCTGTCTCAGTTTCCACAATGTGGGATCCAGCTGGCTTCCAGGCCGCACGGAAATGGCTCCTGTATTTCAACAAGAGTCTTTGAGATGTGTATTTTCCTTGATTGTGCCAGAAATTTTAGTGTCTGTTCAATAGCCAGTGGCTTAAAGAGCAGTTTGGGGAGGGTGACGGTGATCTTTTGGATCAGAATCATGCCAGGTTGCTTTCCTGGAAGGCCTAAGGCCTCCAGTGGTACCACTCCAGGCTTATTGGTGACTAAAGGGTGTGAGGCAGGGAGCTTGGTCACCAGCTGCTGCATGGGAAGAGTAATCAAGCACCTTTAAGTTTCCTTGGACTTTCTGTGAACAGCTTGTTGGGTTCCTGATGGGGAATGTTGAGACTCATGCCCTGGAGCAGCAGCACTTTGCTGCTTCTCCACTGTGGAGATGAGGGGAAGGGGTTAACGGGAGAGAACACCCAGTGTTTGTTCTCTACAGTGCAAGCACTGATAAGTGGATGGGAGAAACAACAGCCTGTGACCTTCCAGTTATTCCTTGTGTGCCTGTGCATATGTGAGTGCTGGATTTGCAGGACTGTCTGTTTGGAGAGCTCTCATTCTTCTGGTCAAGTTCCCCAGAATCCAATTGGCATTTCGGGTGCTTGCAGAAGAGACCTGGACCCTCTTCCATGTGCATCTCTGGAAGATATTTTTGCAGGGCACGATGCCAGCCCTGCTGATGCCTGTGTGTTCAGCCAGTGTCACGGCCCTGCTGGCTCTGCACTGCTCCCCTTTGGTCTGGAGGAGACTGAACATCAGCATGAGGTACTCATTTAGTGTCTGTGTGGAGTTTGTTAGGAAGTTATCCCAGAGAACTCTCTGATTCTGGAATAGTTTTTTTTTCCCAGGGTTGTTCCTCTTGAAACTCCATGGTGCTGGAAGTCTTCGTTATTTTACAAGTACATGAAGATAGCAGGGGCACCACAGCTGAACTTCACCAAATGTACAGCTGTTTATACACCGAAAACCTATTTCAAGCATTTGTTTTTGTGTGGTTTGTGGGAAATTGATGTCAGAGCTCACACTGTCTGCAGCTCTTGAGCCAGTGTAGGTGATAAGGATGCCTGAGAGTGAATCTAACCTTTCCTCTGGACAGGGAACAGAAAAACCCTTAGCAGATACTGGTGGTCTGGATACCCTTGCAGATGAACTGATTTGGGATAAACTCTTCTGTAGCTTTTTTTTGTTTCTCTTGCACAGGCCTTAGTGGTGTGTTGGGATCTAGCCAGCATCATGTTAGGATTGATCCATCTGTCTCATGCTTCAGCTTCTCTTTGAGGGGGTAAATATCTTACAGTAAGTTGAGAGGCATGGGAGGTGTTTGCGTGGACCTGGCAGCTGGAGAGGGCTGGGACAATCTGGGTGACTGAGAGCTGGACCCTCCCCGATCCTGCTCAGCAGGTAACAAAGGAGGGGAACAGGAAGCAAACAAGATCTCGGGAGGGATATAATTGGCCATGCTAATCTTTGGGTTTAGGGTTTCTTGCTTTACTGCTTTTCCTGAGCAGACCTCACCCCCTTCTCTGCTGAGTGTTCCTTTGAAGAGGCCTGTAACTGTCTCAGGAACCTGTGCCTTGGCCTCCGAGGGGAAACCAGGTGACAGATTTGAACTGAAATTTTGCATAGGGCCAGAAGAGATTCAGGCAGCTCTGGTGTCTTTGCAGTACATGCTGGACTGTGTAATTTGGGCCCTTTTCCTGCCAGGATTGTCCCTGCCGGGCAGCAGGTCAGTTTAGGAGGAGAGATACCAATTGATCCTGCCATCTGCCAGCACTTCCCTCCCCAGTCCCTTTCCTGGGCAGCCAGTGCAGCCTGGCAGCTTTTGAGCCATTGTGATCAAGTTCTGGTCACGTCCCTGCTGCGAGTCCCCCTGTGACCTTGGAGAGGTCATTTCTTTTGCTGACGTCCAAGTCTTTTGTCCGCAAAACGTGGAGGATGATTTGGTTACAACTTCACGGGTCGAAAGCCAGAACAAATCAGCTGGTGACTTCCTGTGGCAGTGTGGATGAGCCCCATGTCCCACTGGGAGCAGCTGAGGAGCTGGCTGTCATCCCTGTGCTTGTTCCTGTGTGTGCACAGCCCTCACCCAGCACACTGCTCAGTGTGCCTCACCAGTCGCTGTGCTTTGGTGACTGGCAAGTGGCATAAAGCACTCTGAGGTCGTTTTTCCCCATTTGGGGAGCAGAAGGGTGATAATGGGGGGTGGGGGGCCAGCAGGGAGCTGGTTCCTCTGGCACTTGGCTGCGGCCTCGTGGCCCCTTGGCAGTTATGGCTGCAGGTTGCTGTAATAACGAGTCAGCATCCCTCTTGCATCAGGGACAATGAGCTGCTCCTCAGCCACTGCCTCCCCGGCCCTGCCAGGAGGAAGCAATGCCCATACTGGAACAGGGGGGCTGGGGACAGGCAGTGGGTGGTGGAGGTCCTTTCCCAGCCATAGCTCCTGAGCTGGGAGAAGGCAGGCTTCCTGTGCGGGTGTTTGGGTTCAGCACTGTGAGTGTGGCCGGCGGAGGAGCGTGGTTACCATGTGTTTCCTCAGGGAGATGGGGGCTCATAAATGGGGTGACTTCTTTGGACCTGTCCCAGATACCTGAATAGCAGCAGTAGCCAGATAGCCCCTGGGGAAGGAGGTATGTGTGTGGATGCATCAGCTTTTTTCTTTAAATGCCCCATTTTAGCATGCAGTCTTCTCCTTTGTGTAAAAATACCATCAGGCAAAAATTGAAATTGAGATCCACCCCCAGTACCACTTAAAATAAGGACGACTGCCCTCAATTTAGTGATATCTCTTGGGCTTTGTGCAGCAACTTTGGGTATTGGTGCTCAGAGCAAGCACCCCTGTACCACATATGCACCCTCACATGATGGTCCTGAAAGGGATGCTCCTCCGTGCCTGTCCCAACATCCTGTCTGCTGCTGTGCACACTCCTGACCACCTCCTCCTCCTCACTCTATCCTCACCCTGTTTTGCTGATAACAGGGAGATTGACAGACTGTGTTTGTCTGTTGAGATATTTTAGGCTGTATGGGTTTTGTACAGGGCTGAGGAGAATGGTCAGGGGCTTGGGGAGTACCTGGTGCTGCAGTGAAGAGATCACTGGTTCCTGTGGTGACTGCAGGTCACTGGGTCCCTTTGCTCAGACACCATGTCTTTCTGATTTTGGTGCATGCTGAGAAACAAAAGTGTCTGTGTGCAAGAAGGAGAAGGAAATCTGAGACTGTAGGGTCCAATTCTCATGGGTCTGCTCATTTGCATTGTAATACTGTTATTTCTTGCTGCTTCCCACTGGGTTGCCTGCAGGGCAGGCAGGACATGGTTGGGAGGGTGTTATGGGGGCAGGGGCAGGACTGCCTGGGTCCCATGGAGGGGTTGCCTGCTGCTGAGCAGGTGGCTGATGGGATGATGGAGAGCTCCTGTGAAGCATTGTCCTGCAGCATCTGGCCAGTGTTGAGATACCTGGCATCGGGGTGCCTTGGGACAAAGGAGATGTGTTTTGGGAGGAATTGGTGGGGGGGCTGGTTTGCTGGCTTCACCTTTCTATGTTGGGACTTTGAGCAAAAAAACCTGTTTCTGTTCCTTAGTCCTTTGTGCTTGAGTTTTAGCCTTGGGAGAACTGGGACGGGAGCTGACCTGGACAGGCAGCCTCAGTCCTGCAGTGTACGAGATGGGCTCCTTAGAGAGCTGCCCAGGGGTTTACCTGCTGGCCACATGTGTTTCTGCCTGCTTCCCTACCATGGCTTTCTTGGGAAATGAAAGCACTGCCTGATTTAGACTTCTCTTGGGCACCTGAGGTGCTGCCCTCAATTGGCAGGCTAATTTTTAATTTAAGTCGCTTGTGCCTGCAGGGGAAAAAGGTGTCCCAAAGGATTGTTGTGCCTGCCCATCCCTGACCAGACCAGCCCTGCCTCAGATGTGTCCTCCCAGCAGCCTCGTTTTTCAAAGTCCTGCAGACTTATTGCTCTGTGCTTGTTCTCACCTCTGGGGAAGGCTGCCTGCAAGCCCAGTGTTCTCTGCTCTGCAGAGCTTGGAGTCAAATCTGTGTTAATCATAGGTGTGATGAGTTGGACAAGGTCAGCCTCTCCCAGGCAAGGGGGCTGAGCACTGGTGGCAAGTGTCTTTCCTTGACAGGAGTTGCCCTGGCAAGCCTCTTGAGGTGAATGTGAGCTGTATCTGCCCTTGGCCATCACGCGTGGTCCTTGCTTTCTGCTGACCTCAGCCACTGAGTAGAGTCACTGCTTTTCTAGTAAATGTAGTGACAAAGCTGCTCTAGAGTTGTGGCTGAGCTCAGTGGGAGCCAGGAGAGCCTTGCTGCACATCTAGAGCAGGACAGGGCAGTGGGGAACACAGCAGTGAGCTGAGAGGAGACCTTGAGGGAATGTGAGTTTGGAGTTGTGGTAGTGACAAGTCTGATAGGAGATGTTGCTGAGGGGTCACCTGCAGCTGTGCCTGATTTGGTGGCATTTGTGGTGTCTAGAGCCTGGACCTGTTGTGAATGGCTGGTTCTGCTGTGGTGTGTGTTTGATGAAGAGTTGGTGGGACAGCCTATCAGGAATGCAGGCTGGAAAACTGCACCCCTCAGGGTACAGCAAAGGGAACATTTGCCAAAGCCTGGCTTTGCTAAACTCCTGGCTGGCACAAAGGAATTTATTATATCAACCACTGTGGTGCTGTTATTTATTTTGGTTTTTGGTAACATCTGGTACAGCTGATCCAAACAGGTGGGATACCAGTGTTACCTTTGCAGAGAAGCCCAAGTAGGGAAATAAATTGTATCTTGTTTGTGATCTTAAAGGTCTTTTCCAACCTTAATGATTTTATGATTCTATGAAGCACAGGGTGTTTCAGCTTGCTGATGTAGAAGCCTGAACTCCTCAGTGACTATACAGAAATACAAGATACTTAAATGCGTTTGGGACATGGGCTGGTTGAGGACTGCAGTAGAATATGCAGCTTGCAAAGGATCAAAACTGGTGCTTGGAGACTGTTCTGGATATGCTGGGCTGTCCTTGATATCATGCCTTCAAATGGCCACAGACCATAACTGGTAGAGAGAGTCTTGATTTGACTTCGGGGTATTTTTGCTCCACTTGGCTCTTCCCATTCCTATGTGGGATGAAAACATCCCTGCCTGAGAATGCTTTGAGCATGGTACCAGTCAAAGAAAGAGAAGTTATTTTGACAGAGGGGTGTTTTTGCTGTTTCTGCATGAGCTGAGCCCAGGCCAGAGAGCATTGCCCTGCCTGAGGGGTAGTCCTTGCTGCAACTCCTGTGACTTTCCAGCTGAATGTGTGTTTTGGGTAGCTGATAAGCAGGAGCCAGGGGCCTGCCCCTGTCCCAGGAGGACCTTGCCTTGCTGGCAGCCTTCTTTCCCCCTCCTCTTCTGGGATCCTTGAAGAAAACATAATGTATTGCTCTCTCAAAAGTACTGTTTTCATATCTTCTGGGGAAGCCTTTATCAATAGGGGTTTTCCACACACACTGTCCTGTGTGCTCCTTAAATGAAAAGTCTGGTCTTTCCAGCCAGTTAAGTAAACATCTCAGCAATACATAAGGCCTTCCAAGAGAAGGGCCTGTACCTCTAACTGGAAAGAGGCTGGGGGACTGGGGAGGTTGAATAATCTGTTTTGATGTCTGAATCCCCCAGACTCCATCTGTCCTGTGCAGTGGCCTGTGCCTGCTGACAGAGACTCCTGAGCTGGGAAAGGGAAGGGGTTCTCCTGGTGTGATGGGTGATGTGCCAAGGTGTCCATTTGGTGATAGGTGTGTGTGTCTGGTGTAGGTGCTCTGTTAGAGCCAGGCACAGCTGCTGGTGTCCCTCGTGGCTGCAAAACCAAGGACAATCAGAAGAATGCTCACTTGGCTTTTGCCTTGTCTTCCACCTGTGCTCCCTGTTAGATGTTCTCTGTAGATTTCCATCTGATGTTGCTGCTCAGGGGGAGTGTGGGTTGCCACCAAGTAGCTCATTGTGTGGATCTTTGTACGTCTCAACAACCTTTTTTAATGCTTACTGCTGTCTGCTAGAAGCCAATACAGAAGGTTATTTATGAGAGCAGCACATTTGGGTAAACACAGACTCCTTCAAAATCTTTCTCACAACAAGTGGTTGAACTGAGGTGGGTTCCAAGCTGGATTGATGTTTAACTTGAGATACTAAGAAAATACTTCCTCTGTTTAGCTAAAGCAAACACATTGGGAGAGGAGACCTTTTAAATATGATTCGCACTCCAGCTGCAACCAATACTGATCTTTTTTTTTCTTTTCTTTTACAGATATATTTCCAACTGATGGCCAGTCTGGTATGTATTAAATAAAAATGGAGCTCTTCAAACGTCCTTCTCCCTTGCCTTCCCTGCACTTCTCTTCCTTCAGAGTCAGCGCTAACCAGACTTAGAAGACTGATTCATGCAATGTACAGTGTGGAATATGCAATGGAAATTAATGTTTAAAAAAAAAAACAAAAAAACCAAACCCCAAAAAAACCCCACCCAAAAACCAAAGCAAAAAAACTTCCTAAACAAAACCTCTAATATTTGGTCATCCCTGTATAGCAGTGACATCTTTTATGCTTTCATGTAGCGATGACTAAACAGCTGGAAGGTTCTTTCCTCCCATACATTGTGGCATAGCAAATTTGAATGTCCGCAAATGAAAGTGAAAGAGTTTGGGAACTTGTAGGTCTTGCTCATCACACCTAATTGAAAATACTGACATGTCAAGTTGCAAATGTAACTCAGATCGTTGTTGTTTATATGTTACCTGTAGACACATGGATGTGTCTATGAACCTGAGGATATATATTTGAAGCTGCAGTACTTTGGGAAGACACAAACCTCCCCCATGGCTTGTAGTCTGTGTTTTGCTGTTGAGTATTTCTGTTAAGGACAACCAAGGTACTTACTGTGTTGCCATCAGTGCAAAGAGAAAACTTCCTTGCCCCAGTGTGTGTGCAGCCTTGCTGGGAGAGCAAGGTTGCTCTGGATGGAGGTTTCAAATCAGGAGAGGAATGTAGTTTTCAGAAGCAAATATTGATTATCTCAATTCCTGCCTTTCCCAAATTGCCAGAAGCTCCTCATCCAGGCTGATGTGGAATTGCCAAGAGTGAAGGAAAGATTTGTGTTTTAAGCAGTGATACCAAGATCAGTCAGTGAGAGCCTGTTGTTTCAGAGCTGTAATGCCATGTGGGGATATGCCATAGCAAAGGCACTGGAAGTTGGTGCCTTACTTGGTCTTGTCACCCCAGGCATGTCACCATGTCCACGTCTGATGGCCATTATTGGCTTTGCATGGGATCCCATTTCACCAGTTCATGGATAGTGTGAGGGTAAATCACTGTTGATGGTGGAGGCATTGGAACTATGGAAATCAGCTCTGGTATCTTAAAGCTGATTTCAGTAAAAATAACTCACTGGTTTAGAGTGGTCTGATGTAACATTGGAGGCACTATAATTCAACTTGATGAACTGAACAGAGGGATGGAAGTTGTGGATGTGTTTCCAGAGCTCTAGCCAGCTAACAGGGCCATGGTGTACTAGATGCACTGGATTGAGGCTGTGATTCCACATTTGTAAGTCCCCCATGATATTCTTGCTCTCTTAACATGTAAGAATGAAATATTAGTGTTTTGAAGAGCAAGATATATTCCCTTCTGTTGAGTTTGTAGGAGGCTTTTCTCCACCTTGCTGAAGATCTGTCTTCTTTGGGTATTGGGTTTTGTCTGCATGTGCTGTGAACTCAGAGATGTCCTTTGCTTGGCACTACTCCATCGTCTGTTCTCCAGCTGGTTGGGGACCTTGCACAGCTGCCTCCAGGGTGGGGCATGAGTGTGTGTCTGCAGCAGATGATAGTCCTTCAGAAAGTGTTTGTTACATGTCAGCAGTGTTGCAGAAAACATTACCTACAGAGTTTGGGTCTTTTTTTACTATTCTGTATGTTTTTTAGGAGATAAAGCTTGAACGGGAGTCCTCTAAATGGTCTCTGCACAGGACACTGTGCAGTCTCTCTCATACCTTTCTCCAGAAAAGCCTTAAATAAGCTGGTGCCATGCTTTTTCTTCCCATGCACTAAGCTCATCTGGAAGCCGTGGTATCTCAAAACATGAAGTGTGAAGGCAGCAGGCAAAGGCAGTGGCACTGCTCCTGCCACCAGAGCTGTTGTGCATTCCTGAGGCTGTTGGGTTTGACTCCCTCACCTCCTTTTCATTGCTGAGGTTGTTGAATTAGTTAATTTACTCTGATCACCAGAACTCCCACACATGTATCAGGGGTCTATTTTTTGAGCTTAATCTTGTGAAGTCAGGTGTGTTTGTATGACTGGTTTCCCCTCTGGGTGAGAAGTCTGTTGGTCTTCTCCCAAGGAGATGGATAGCAGAGTGATGAAAGATGCTGAGACTCAGTATCAGGGTTGGGAATTGCATAGGTGGGGTTCCTGAGCCAAAATTCAGCCATTTTGTAGGCACAGTAGCTGTAGTGTGCCCCAGAGCATGTTCCTGCTTGTTAGCATATGGATGCCAGTGGCGGCCTGGATCCTCACTCACTCAGCCTGGATCCTCAGCCTGGATCATCCCTGTGTCATGTGCGAGTGCTATGGAGGTGGAAGCACAGCAGCGTTTGAGTCCCAGTTACAGAATAGTGTTTGCGAATAAAGCAGTTGTTGGAGAGAGGCCTCACTTTCCTTCCGTCTGGCACAGCAGGGCCTCAGTCCTGTCGTCTCCCACGTCCCACAACCAGGATTCAGCAGCTGTAGGGTGCTTTTCAGAAGAAGCCATTTCAAACCATGTGATCTGGAGTTCAGGTGGAAAGCTGAGAGACTTCAACACCCTTGAGGGATGCAGGGTTGGGCTTGGTGGGCAGAAGGACACACTCTCCCACTTCTGCTGCTGAGGAGGACTGGGAGGGCACATTTGCATCTAGCTGTCTGTGGATGACTTCACTGTGAACACCAAACTTTCCTGCCAGGCAAGCAATGCTGTTCAGCTCCCAGGACTTGCTGCTATGTGAAATTTGCTGCCTGCCCTGGAAGGGAGTACTTCTGCACTTCAAGTGGATCTCCTGCTAGCTTAGTGTGCTGTGCCTGTGCCCTCCTGGCCTCCTACATGCTGCAGCCAGCCCTCCTCCTCTCCTGGTGGAGGATCCTAGTCTTTTTAGTCTCACCTCTGGAGGAGCTGCCTCTGGGTGGTTTAATTGCTTTTCTCTGAGCAGCTGTAACAGCCCTGTGCCCTTGTTGAATTCCAGAGACCAGAGCTGACTCCAGGGTGCAGTTGTGGATGCGCTTGTGTTCAACAGAGCAGCAAGTGATGCTCTGTCTTGGTTTCACCAGTCCTGATGACTTTTTTTCATCTGCTGCACTCTGACCTGATCATTTTGTACAACTGTCAGCAGTGTCTGGGATATCTTTATTGAGTTTATAAATGCCTCTTTGATTTAAACGCTGTGAAGTTTTCCATAAAGAAATGAGGGTGATGCTACCACTGCAAGGAAGTGGTTTTTAATCCTTTAGAGATAAAAGGAGGAGAGATGGATCTTTAAATTAGGAAACTGCTATGTTGCACTCTTTTGTAATTGGGTATTCCTGACTCCTTTGGGAAGACTTAGTCTGATTAGGGTGTTGTAGTCTTTTGTGCTCTGTATTGACATGGGAGGCAGCCACCTGTAGCACTGGAATTAGCTTTATTAGAGAGAGTGGTTTAGGCAGCAAGATTCATGTCATTATGAACCCAGGAAGGAAGTTGCTATATCAGAGACATTTAGAAAAACCTGGAATGTCACCGCATCTCGCTTAAGGTGGGGGGCAAAGGTGAGGATGGTGTGTCTTCTGCTTGAAAAAGCATGCCTTGAAATCAGTTCAGCTGAGGTGCAGTAAACCTGAAGTAGCACAGAAAGAAGCCCTTCTGCTTGCTCTCAAAGATTGTAGGGATATTTGAGTGCCTTGTTGTGGTTTTAATGCTCTGCATTCACCAACAGGAGGAAGCCCCCATACCTGTGCTCAGTTTAATCCAGGTGGTTATGAGACTGTAAGATTTCTTCAGCACATTTATGGAGACACCCTGCTTAGTGGGAGGCCTAGGTATGACCTCCCTAAATTCTTGGGGAAGTTTGCTGCACTTGCTCCTACCACCAAATCACTATTATTTTCCCCTGCCCCAGGAGATGGAGCTGGATTTCTGCACGGTGCTGGCTTTGTGTTCCTTGACCTCACAAGCTGAGCCTGCTGCTCAGTCTCTTGTTCTGTGCTGTCAGGGAGGCAGGTTTGCAGCTGTGCAGGCTGAGGGCAAGGTTAAGTGGTCACACAGCACATGGCTACTGCTCAGGGGACACTCTGGTCCTGCAGGGATGCCTCTGCAAAAGTAGCCAGGAAGGTCCAGGAATCACAGCGGGAGGAACTCGGAATGATGTTATTTGAATTACGTCAGTCTCCTTTCTGGAAACCCATTCTGCTCTTTGAGATGACAGGTTTTCCAGAGGCATATTTTGTGCAGAGTTTGCACTTTTGCCTTGTATCACCCCTCTCCCCCTCCACTGGCACAGTGGGAGCTGCAAGTCTCCTAGACAGTGTGAACGCTTGGAGCTGGAGGGTTTCTCTGCAGGCGCTTGGCTCTTGATTCCTGTCTCTTTGTTGTTAAATATTTACAGTGAGATGTACCAGATGCTTCCCAGGAAGGGTTTTGTCAGCTTCCAAGTCCACAGATGCAGCTGCAGACGAGGCTGACGGCCATTAAAGGGATGGTGTCAGCACGGGCTCAGCAGCGATGCGGTGACCGCTCGCTCGTGCCGTGAGTGCCGCTGGCTGCGCTGTCTCGTCAGCCGCAGTGGGATCCAGGCAGAGAGCACCCTTCTGCTGATGTCAGGAGATCAATGATGTTTGGTCCTCAGGCTTTTTGTTTTTCTTCTGCTTTGAAGCTCTTTCACTGCAGAGGGAGCAGGTGATGCTCTTGGATTTTGTTGTTGCACCTTTTTTCTAGGGCTGTCTCTCCGCAGCAGTGGTGCTGCCTTGGCTCCCACTCTGTTCTCAGCACGCTGGTGCCTGTCTTGGTTACCCAGCTGCCCTGAGGAGAGAGGGATAGACTGATACAGAGGGGCAAACTCCTGTCACCAGCCCTGGGTATGGAGAAGCCAGCAGCTGGAGCGTTGCTGCTGAATGTGTCTCCTATGCTGGTCACACTGGTCAGGTTCCCAGTGTGCCTCCTGCTTTCAAGATAAAGTCCAGGACCTTGGGCTAGGCCCCTGTTTGTTGCTCTTGGTGCTTATCAGCTTTTGCTGCTGACAAGGTGACCTGCTGCAGAGCACTGGGGATGGGGAGGGAGGGTCCCCCCAGCCGGGGCTGTGTGCTGGTCTGGCCCTTCCACGCGGGATAGCCTGGATGTGCACACAGAGCTGCTCCTGTGCCAGGTGTCCCTGTTTGAAGTATTACAACTCCTGCTGGATGAGGATCTTCCCGGGTGCCATGGAGGTAGGATCCTGGGAGGTGGCAGGTCGGCTCCTCTGAGGGGGGCCAGGGAGGAGCAGGCTCGCTAGGTCATCGTTTTTCCAACTAAATATAGTTGCCCGTGCTTTCATAAGGTCGGGATTTTTGCGTCACGTGACTGCCTTATCCCTCCCAGCCGGCAGCGAGTAGGGGATCGTGTGTCTGAATGGGTAATAATTAACTGTTAACTAGCTTTTCATTAGAGCCTGGCAGAACGGTGCAGCAGAAGTAAACGTGAGTAGGAGAAACTGCTCCTGATCCCTCCTGGAGGGTGGACACCCCCTTTTAATTTGAAAATCAGTTGTCCCCGAAGGTGAGTGGGTTGGGTTGTTTTTTTTTTATTTTTTCATAAGGAGTTGTGAGTCTTGCCTGGTGTCTGCCCGTGCTGTCCTGTAGTTCCTGTTCATGTCAACCCTCCCTCTCCCCCACCACTGATTTTAGTTTTTAGGTCATGAACTATCAGCTGGTCTCTGAGCTGGCTTGGAGGAGGGCCTGACCCTCCATCTCCGTGATTTGGCTCACTTGCATACCCTGGGCCCCTGCAGCCTTGCCTCAGGTGCCCTCCTGTCCTAGCACTGAGGTGTCCTTGCTGTGCCTCGAGCCCAGAGCAGCAGCTGGATCAACTCGTGCCTTTTCTCAGGGGCCCAGACTGACACGGAGTTTTCCCTGGAGTGTTTTCCCTGGAGCCCCGACGGCTTTTCCAGCCCCTCTCCCTGAACCCTTTAACCTGACAGTGTTCGCAGGTGTCCTTGAAGGCTTTTCTGCCTTCCATGCTGGCAGAGGAATTGCTGGTGACATGCTCCAGCTGGAGATGTGTCTGCACCAGATGTACTGGGTCAGGCACTGGTGCTGGAGTAGCCTTTCCTGCAGAGGTGGTGGCTGCCTTTTCCCTGCTCAGAGAGAGCGGGGTGGCTCAGCAACTGTGGGGGCCTGAGCCAGCCCAGCTTCCTCATTTTGACAGTTTCTATGGTCTGGCCAGCTGGGTGACCTTGGCTGTGTCCCCTGTGCAATGCTGCTTGGTTTCTGGGAACCATTGGTTTCCTCTGGAGAGAATCCTTAGTTTAGGATTCTCTTTTTTTTTTTTTTTATTTTTGTAGAAAACTGGGTGGGAGGTGCTTCATGTGCCATCTCATTCTGTGCCTGGCATCTCAGGGATCGTGTGCAGGGCTGTGAGCATGGATTGTGTGTCAGGAGTTTCCTAGAAATCCTCTTCAGGGAAGAGGTTTGCTTGAAAAGGCGGTGGAAAGGTGTCACTCACCCTTAAGAAGGAGTTCATCTGCTACCTTTAAAAGTAGCTGTCTGTGCCAGGAAGAATCCAGGCTGCCCTCACTGACACTGTTAATGTTAGAAATGCCTGTCGGTGTTTTCCTAACACGCTCCTCCTGGAGTGTAGCTTGGTCACAAGTTGAAGCATTTCTGTCTTCACTGCACCTCCCAGTGCAGTGGACTGGGAGGTGCAGTGAAGATGATCATGCAGCTTTGGTAAGTCCAGACCCTTCTTGCCCCTCATTTGCTCTGGAAATAAATGTCAGACCTTGCAGGTAATGCATGTGTGTAGAGCTTGTAGCAGCTTTGTGCGTTTAAAAGGAGCAGTGCTGTCCTCAGCTCCCTGAGGAGGGCTTTGGTCTGACTGAAGCCCCTGCTCACTGTGAGGATCTGTGCTGCCCATTTGTGCTGTCAGCAGAGATGGGCTCTGCTCATGTCTTGAGCTGCTCCTCCTCTTCCGGGGCTTTCAGGACTATGAGCTGAGGGATGTGAGGGCTTGGAGAGCTGGGATTATAAATCGGATGCCCACACTCAGCCTGTGACAGTGCTGTCCTGGCTCTACCTGCCTGTACCCCAGCCTCCCTCCCTGCACTTTTCCAGGGCAAGCTCCTGAGCTCCTGGAGCTGCCTAGGACACCCAGGTGGGAGTGTTCTCATGCTCTCCGTGGAGCTGTCAGATGCCCTTTCTGAAGTTATTTTTAGCGGGTGATCTTTGCAGCAGTTGCAGAGCTTACATTGCAGAGAGGTGTAGGCAGCCCCTTGCTTCCTTTGCTCTTACAGTAGGGCTTGTACAGTGGAGCTTCTGCTGAGGAGCTGTGGAAAATTGCTTGGAAGGCTTTGAGCCATGGTATATCCAGGATATTACCTGCAGCTTATATCCTCCTCCAGCTGAGCAGGTTTCCCACGTGCTTTCCCTGAAAGCCCCAATCCTGCTCAGCCATCCACCTTAAGGATCCAGTCTTCTGCTTGGTCCTGACCTTGGCCATTCTTCTGCAGTTTTTCTTGCATGTACAGGAAACTTGTGATATTGCTGAGGTGTTGCAGCTATTCCTCTTACCTTTGTAAGCAAGGCCAAAAGCTGCCTGCTGGGAGCTGTGAGACCATGTGCTGCAAGTGATGGGGCCACCTGTGGTTCTCTGCAGTCCCCAGGAGCAGGTGGGAGCCCCTGTTGTGGAGACACCAACCCATTGGTGCTGGAAGATGTCCTTGTGATAACATCTCATTTAAAGCTGTCAGAGAACTCCATCCAGTGCTCCCTTATTTCCCCTTCTGTGCACTTGCACCTCCAGCTGCAACTGTGATTAGGTGGGAGGTAGAGCTGTAAAACATTGCAGACCGAGAGGAGCTGCAGTCTGTGGCTCGAGCCTGTCCTGAACCTTTCTGGCTTTGTGTGCCTTGTGATGCCTTCAGCAAAATGTGAGTATGCCAAGCAGGCAGTGCTATAAATCCCAGGCTTTTCCGCTCGTGTGTGGAGCTGCAGCGACAAGTGTTTCCCATCTCAGCTCTGGCACTTGGCTGAGGCTGTGCTGGGAGCAGCTCCTTGGGAGGCAGGGCAGAGGTGGATCTGCAGAGTCTCTGGGGGTGTCAGCACCTCTCTGCACACAGGGGTGCTGCCAGATGGCTCTCTGGGGAGAACGAGCTCCCCTCCCATCTGTCGGTGCTTCCCAGCCCCTTTAGAGCAAGGCTGTGTTGCCCACCACAGCCTCTTGCTGATGCAGAAATGGGTGTAGCACCCACAAAAGGGGCATAAAGTGTTTGCCCATCTCCCAGACCTTTTCTGGCTGTAACTTCAGGGGGTTCTCTTTGGGATGGGCTCGAAAAGAAAACAGCTTTGTCACTGTCCGCAAGAGGCGGGCCGATGGTGGGAGCAGGGACTGTTGTTGGCTTGCAGGTCACATCTGGCTTGCAGGATTGGTCCTGCAAATGCCTCTGTGTGCTGTTGGTGGACATGAAGCTCACTAGCTGTGCCCTCTGATGGCTTGGGCAGGCTCAGACTGCAGGTCCTGGGCTGAGTGCATGGACAACGCTGAGTGCCACAGGAGTCCCCGAATCTGTGTCATGCCCCTGCTGCTTTGCAGATCAGGCCACCCTGGGAGGGAGATTGCCTGAGGCCTGGAGCAAGGACAGGAACAGGGTTGGTGCCCTGACTTTACCATGTAGGGAAGTTAGGGGTGCACCTTTGGAGCTGTTCTCCATTGGCTCCCTGGGTATTCTTTTAGGCCAGGAAGGGGATTCTTGCAGCCACAGTGGGGTCCTGCCAGGCCTGGCTGTGGCTGGTTGCCTGCTGGGTCTGTCTTATGGAAATTTCTTTGAGGGTTGGTACTGTTTCACCAAATCTTCCCTGTGTGTCAGTACCCCAGGAGGGACTCTCCTGCCCTCAGGAAATGACTCTGAAGCAGCTAGCTGTCTCCTGGGAAAACAGATAATCCCACGTGGAAACATTTTTAAACATTTTTCTCAGCTTACCCTTGCCCAAGCTGCACTTGCTCTTTCTCACCTAAAAACCTTGATGCTAGAGCGAGTGTCCCACTGTGTTGGTTATGACTTACAGTCTTCACATGTGCCAGGAGTGTTCTGTGGAGTGTGGGAAGGTGGGAGGATTGTTTGGAGACAGAAGAGTGAAGTGATCTGGGTGGACCACTGAGCACGTGGCTGTCTGTCTCATACAGCACCCTCGAGCTCCTGACAGGGCTCTGGGGAAACTGGGGATACTGGTTTGGCTCTTGCAGCCCCATCAGGACCTGCACCACAGAGCATGCACCTCTGCCTCAGCCTCTTCAGCACAAAGTCCGGGCTCTGGGCTTGGATCCAACTTTATCAGCAGTTTCTGGTAGGTACCAGGCTGTGGAGCAGGGAGCAGGATGGCTCCTTTCTGTCGACCTGGCTGCTGGGTAAGGAGGGGTGCTGTGTCAGGGACAGTGTGCCAGAGCTGAGGACTCTGCATTCCTGCTGGGAGCCTGGGCTGCCCTCTGAGCCTGTCCCAGCTGCTGCTGTTGTCTGCATTGCACATGAATGGTACAGCTGGAGCAGGCATTACAGCATTCTTGCTGTGGGTACAGGTATTTCTCCAGTAATGCCAGGTCTCTGCCCAGCACTGCACATCTATTTTATCTCTTCATTTACCTTCTCTTAAATTCAGTTATAAATTCCATTGGATGCAAGGAAAGGCAGAAAACCAGTTACTGGCTGTTTGGTTTCATTTTCCCAGATAAGGCAGTAGATATGTCTCCTTGCCTGAGTTCAGTGGTCCTATGTTATATATCCCTGTTGGGGTGGAGGGACATTTAGCTGTGGATCTGCTGTCACTCTGGCTGTCTCGTCCTTGTGCAAGCTCTCTTCTTCCAGATAAGAGGTGTTTGCTCACCTGCATGCCCCTGTGAGCCTCCCATCCCAGGACTCTGTGCCCCAGCCAGGTGTGGGCTGCAGGAAAGCACGAGGTGTCTGCACAGCCTTGCCCTTGGTGTTTGTCAGGTGCATTTGGGAGTGAGTGTCCAAAGCCAGTGAGTGCTCTGGCCATGGCATGGCCACGGGAAGGGTTTGGCTGTGGTAGCAGCTTTGGGTGGGGCTGCTGTGGGTGCTCCCATCTGTGCCTCATCCCTTGGTTGCTAAGGAGTAATCTCCGTGTGGCTGGGCAACCCCATGGCTGGACAGATGATCAAGTTCTGGCTGCAGGCAGCAGATCAAAACTTGAGACCTGCTTTTCTGTTCTTGGCCGTGCCAGCATCTGCTCTGTGGCCACAGGCAAAGCTGCTCTTTGCTTCCCTGCCCGCTGTCCCTGTGCCAGCCTCACAGCACTAAAGGCCTGGCTCCTGCTGCAGCTGTTTTGTCTGTCCCCTCACACAGAGAGGCCCTGTTTGTCAGGAGGTGGTCAGGCACTGCTAGTGCAACTGAAATTACTTACTGCCACCAAACAGATGCAAAAGGAGGGTTGTGAGACACCCAGAGTTCTGATACATCTGCCAGCAGCTTTTAAAGGCTCAGCTGTGAACCAAGGCAGTATTCAGTGTTCCTCACTGCTTGTGCTGAGCTCCTGTGTTGGATGAGCAGCACTCACTTGCTCTCCACTTCCCAGGCTGATGCAGTGAGGTTTTCCTGCAGGGGGTCTTTTCAGCTGAGGACCACAAGATGTGTTGCTGGTGCCCTTGGTTGTATCACTGTGGCCTGGAGGGTGCCAGGCATGCATGGCCTCTGCTTGCTGTGGTCTTGGCTCAGCAGATGCTGTGTCTGCTGTGTCCACTAGCACAGTCACACCCTCTCAGTCTCTTACTTTGGTCTCCACCATGAATTGCTGGACCTAGGCACCATCCGTGCTGTACATGCCCTCAGCCTCCCTCCCTCCCTGCTGGATTGCAGCCCTTTGCTTTGTGTTTTGTCTTCTGAAGCGCTCTGCAAATGCTAATTAGCCTTCTCAGCACCTCAGCGAGATAAGGGATCCCTGTTCATATCTTGCAGATAAGGAAAGTGGCAGAACTTGTTTCAAACAATCTCCTCCCTCCCCCACAGAGCTGATGGAGTCTGTGGTGCCTGCCCCTGCAGCCTGTGCCCCTGAGTCCTCTTTCACTGCTGCTTGTGAGGCCCCTCTCTTTGACTGGTTCCCAAAAAAAAGCACATCTCTGGCCTTGAGGGCTTCTGAGGTGAAGCAGCTGGAGGAAAGGGCTGGGTGCCATTGGTGTGAGTGCTGGGGCTGTGCTGTGGTGGGAGCAGGCCTGGATGGGATCCCTGGCAGGGAGAGAGGGAGCCCTGCTGTCCCCCAGCCCCAGTGATCAGCCTGATCAGGCTGTGCCAGTCCTGTCAGTGCTGGTGGAGCAGGCAGGGGTGCTCTGTGTCTGTGGAAAGCTGGGCTGGCTGTAGGTTTGTGCTGTAGCTCCTGGTGCCTTTTGAAGCTGTACTTAGTTGGTGACATCTGTGGGTGTTGAGTGGAGGATTTTGGGGGCTGTTTTGAAAGCGCTGGCTCTTCTTCACTAGCAGGGAAGTTTAAAAGCCTTGTGGCAAGCTTTGTGCTGTGGAGCTAGGATTGTCAATGAAGTGCACATGGAATAAATGAGGGACACGTGGGATTGCTGTTGCTCATGAAGGGAGGCACTGCAGGTGGGTTGGGGAGGTCCTAGGGGAAAAGGGGAGGGTTCAGGGACCCAGCTGAGAGCTTGGACTCCTCTGGACTTGAAATCCCCATGCAGGAGCTGTAGAGAAAGGAATTGGGGAAGGGGAGTGCACATGGCTCTGTCCTGCCATGTCTGACTCTGCCTTATTGACACTTCAAAGCCTCCAGCTCTGAGCAAGGCCAGGATGAATCACTCATTTTGAGGCTCAGATGGGGACCGGTTTTGATCATCCAGGCAAAGTTGTCCATCCTTGAGAAGGAGATCAAAGGCAGCTTTGAGCAGAGCTGAATAGGCTACTCAGGGTGTTTCTCGGGGCATCCCCAGATAGCCTGTGCTGATCCTCCCACCCTCACCCTACCCCAGTCAGGGCTGCTTTTCTTCTAAACAAAGCCAGTGAGTCAGCAGAAATCCTCGCTGCAGGAGCCTGGCACCTGGCATGGACTGCCCTTTGGGGCAGGGCTCTCCTCCCCCGTGGATCACCAGTGTCCTGGAGGAGACCCTCATCCATGGTCCTTGTGGGGCTCGTTTGTGTTGGGCAGAGTTGTGCTGCTCTGTTGCTTGGACTCTGTGTGCCCTGTGTGAGCCTGATGAGACACCTTGCAGCCAGACCTGAGGGACAAAGCAAGTTGAATTCCTGTTTCTGCTTGTAAGGGGATGGTGTGTGAGCTGGAGCCAAGGAATGGGCCATGGTGAGGTTGAGGTCTTGACTTGCTGTAAGGTCCATGGTGCTGTTAATCTCAAGAGTCTCACTCTTGTGTTAACACACCCCAGAGGTGCTTCAGTGCCTAAATATTTTCAGCTGTAGCAGGATTTAGGCACTTGATGTATCTGGCTCATTCTCTCTGTACATTTCCTCTCTTGATCTTGCTGGCCCTGCTGGGATGCCTGACTTCAAACCAGGATTCAGCAGCCATGGACTTTTGCATCTCTGTCAGAGCCCTGGTCTGCTCCCTGGGGAGCACCAGCCTCACGGCGCTGGGATGGGTCTTGGCTTTCCAAGGGCATGTTTGTTTTGCTGTTCTGGGGGTGCTTTGCAGCGTGAGCTGAGCTCCTTGCCCTCCCTCCTCCCTGGCTGGGGAGGGCAGAGCTAAGTCAGGGACTGCTGTCCTGCAGCAGGATGGGGTTAAAAGCCTATTTCTGGGCCACTTGGATTGGTCAGGAGTTTCCTGATCTTAATGGGGCAGTTCTGAGACTCAAGTCAGGAGCTGGCTGTGTCTTCTGTGTACCTTTTCCTGCTAGCCCTCCTTTGCTGAAAGGGGAGCTGCTTTGCTTCCTACCCACCTCTCTCCAGAGCCAACACTCCCACCCACGGCCCTCAGCTGTGTTTTAACACTTTTGTTGTCCTTCTCTTGCAGAACTTACAACTCCAGCGAAAGTGGTGAGGGCTGCCAACCCGAGACAGAGGAAAGGAAGCAAGGTAAGGCTGTGCCTGCTCTCCTCTCACTGGCCCCCAGTTTCTGGTACAGTTGTCAGTGCTGCATGAGCCTCTTGAGGGTCTGCAGAGCAGAGCTCTCCCTTCAGAAGCTTGGCCGTGGAGAGGCTGATGTGCTGGCCTTGTTCTCTATTTCCTCTTCAGCATTTTAGAAGTCTTGCATGCTGTTGTGACTGGTTTTCTGCCCAGCTAGGTCAGGGGAGACCTTCTCACCTCCCCTCTAACAGAGGGGCACCTGGAGGAGTCCTGGATGTGGAAAACCTCTCACCCCACCATGAGGACACCCCAGATTCCTTGTGGGCTCAGCCTGTGCCCAGCCCTGCAGTGCAGGCAGGGTGGTGATAGCGTGTGTGCAGCTCTGTCCTTCCCTGTGCAGCCTGTTCCTCCCTGGCACACAGAGAGCCAGGGGAATTGATGTCAGACAAAGCAACTCCTCTGGAGGAACCAGGGCAGTTTGTTCCAGTGAATCAGTGGTGATGGAGGGACAGTTTCTTCTGGGGCACAGATGGGGACAGGGGCTGTTGGTGTTGGCTCCCAGCAGCCAGTGGAGATGTATCTGCAGCTTGATAGGACTTTCCTTCTCTGTTCCAGTTTGGAGAGAGGAGGGCCCTGGGGATGGAAGGTGCTCCTCTCTGTGAAACAGGCATGGCCCTGCACTGGAATTGGTTTTCCCAGGAAACTTGCCTCCTGGGCAGAGGAGCATGGCACCTGCATGTAAAGATATGATCTCCTGAGAGATAAAAAATTCCTTTGACTCCACTGGGAGCTTGCAGGAGCAATGGCAGCCTCATTACAATGTCTGATGGACATAAACTTGTCTGCAGCTATTTGGAATTAGTTCAGGGCTCCTGCTTTGGTGGGGAGAGGGGGCTGTGTATGTGCAGTGTGGGTGTCCCCCTCCAGCCTCCTGGGGACAGCTGTTTGTGGGGCAGTGGTGGGTGGAAAGCATTCTTCCCTGTGCAGGGAACACCTGCAGCTTTGTGCACTAACAGGACCTTTCTCTTTGGTACAAGGTTGGTGACTTTGGTGATGCCACAAATTGGCCAACACCTGGAGAAATAGCCCACAAGAGCATCCAGGTGAGAACACAGAACCATTGTGATGGGCAGGAAAAGGCCCTTGCAGACCTCCCTATCCCTCTGGAAGCACTGTCTGAGCCAGGCCATTTGGGGTGCTGAGTGTCAGTGCAGAGGCAGCCAGGAATAGTGTGCAGGGAATTTCCTTTTAGGGCTGCCATGTGGCAGACTCCCTCCCTCAGTGCTATTCTGGGAACCTGGAGCCCAGTCTAAACCCTGGGCTGGCTGAAGCAGGTAGGCCAGCTCCCAGACCTGCTCTGTGCAGGAAGGAACTGGGCCAAAGTCAGGAGCTCCACAGGAGGAACTGAAAATACAGAGAAAGGTTTGGTGTGCTGAAGGGGCTCAGCCCTTCCTCCCTGCTGAGGACATGGGTGTCATTGAAACCTTGCTATTTTTGGATGCTGCTCTGCAGCTCCTGGCTGGCTGTCAGGGCAAGGTGGTCACTCACCCTTTTGCCACTGGGGCAGTCTGGTCCCTTACAGGACAAATCTGTCCATGAGCACAAGGTCTCCCTGTCAGCCCATCTTGGTGTCTCAATAAGCCTTTGCCCTGCTCAGCCATGAGCCCTTCCCTAGGAGCAGGACAGCTCTGGGAGGTACAGAACAGAGATGCACCCAGCCTAGGGCAAAGTTTTCTGTTCCTGCTCCTGCTGGGACAGCTGGGGTCTGCCTCTAGCTCCTCACTGCTCCCACCTCTGACATCTTTCCTGCACTGGTGCATCCCCAGCAGCCACACAAAGCACCGTCCCTCCGGAAGCTGCCTGTCAAGAAAGACATGAAAGAGCAGGAAAAGGGAGATGGGAGTGATGGCAAAGAGAGCCTGAAAACCAAATCAGATGAGTCTGGGGAGGAGAAGAATGGTGATGATGACAACCAGAAGTCAGCCCAGAAGAAGAAAGGTAAGGCAAGAGCTGGTGGGGACAGTCCCCAAGCTCAGCTTGTCTCCCCCTTCCCAACCCAAGGCAGATGGAAGCATCCTCTGCCTTCCCTGGGGGCCTTGCTGCAGGCCATGGTCCCAGTGCAGGGACAGCTGTGGGGAAAGGTGTTTGCAGGCTTCAGGTGTCATTTTGGTGAGAGCAGGTGGAGCAGGGCCCAAGTAGGGGTGTGGCAGGAGCCTGCCTCCCCATGTGCTCCATGGTGGCCCGGAACAGCCCCTCACTGTTGCTTTATCAGCTGTGGTTGACATGTGGGCTCAGTCTGGCCTGGGCAGGCAGAACAGGGCAGAGAAAGGACAAGTGCTGTGACAATTGCCACAGGCAAGTTGTGACTCATGTCCCTCCATGTCTCAGCATCCTGGTCAGAGCTCTTCTGCATCCAGTGAGGCCTGGAGGGGTGTTAGAGGACAGGGTCTGTCCAAAAGGCCCTGCTGCTTTCTCTCCTCAATGTGTGGGGGCTGCGGGGGAGGAAGCAGACGCACTCTGAACCTATGTCACACCCAAACTCTGTCCTTTTGCAGGCAACAAACACAAGTGGGTCCCTCTGCAGATAGACATGAAGTCAGAGGTGCCTAGGGACAAAACAGCCTCTCGGAACAACCGGCAAAACGAGCAGCACAGGCACCCCTCCAACAACCGCAGCGAGCTCAAAGGTGGGGCTCGGGCTGGGGACCTGCTCCTGGGCTGGCCATGGGGCAGAGCAAGCCCTGGTGCCCAGGGGGCAGCTTTGCTGCGTTCAGAGGGCTCGGGGTGCAGTGGGCTTGCTGCAGGGAGGTGCTGTCGTGCCCTAACGCCCCTCCTGCCTCTCCTTCCCCGTGTGCTGCAGGCTGGCACCCCGACAACAAGCACGAGCGCAGCTGGCAGGACCACGATGAGACCTCCAGCGTGAAGAGCGAGGGAGGAGCCGTGCGAGGAACCTTCCGGGGCCGAGGGCGCGGCCGGGGCAGGGGCCGTGGCCGTGGCAGAGGAGGTGATCACTGTGTGTGTGCTCCTGTGACTGCAGGGAGAGTGACACAGCGTGCAGAGCTCTGTGTCTGTGTGCTTGAGAGACCTGGGGCTCTAAAGTGGGCTGGGGAGGGCAGAGCACTCCAGGGATACAGGGAAATACTGTGGCAGGTCATCCCAGCTGGTAAGTTGAGCTGCTGTTAACAATGCAAATAATTCTTACTAGTATTTTTATAAAAGCAGATGTTTTCTCTGCTGCTCAGGCTAAACTCTTTTTCATGTTTTCTGCCCCTTGCAATACCTTGGTGAGCAGGAATTGAAGCATGCTGATAGTCTGTGAAGGCTTTATGCCATTTGAGAGCCAAGCAGGAGTCATGGCTTGGATGAGGAAAAGCATCTGCCCTGGTATTTTACTGGGCAGTGTCTGTGCTAACACTGATGCAGTTTCAGTGTAGGGCCTTCATTGTGCCAGCTGGGCTGCCCAGTTACCCTTGGGCAAGAGGGTTCCTGGACTCTTCTGAGACAGAGAGCAGGAGGATGAGGGATGTGGGTGCTCCACTGGGGGCTTCCAGGGAGTCCTCAGGAAGAGGGAAGTATTAGTGCAGGAGTCCAGCCCCATCTGGCAGGGCAGATCTCAGGGGCTCTGTGCTGACCCTTCCTGGTGTTCCCCAGGGCACTTTGACTACCAGTACGGATACCGGAAATTCGAGGGCTCGGACGGCTCCCGCACCCAGAAGTACGCCAGCAACATCACCTACTACTTCGACAACATCAGCAGTGCTGAGCTCTACAGCGTGGACCAGGAGCTGCTCAAGGACTACATCAAGAGGCAGATGTGAGCACCACCTCCTGTCCTTGCTGGGTGGTGGGGACTCTGCAGCCAATTCGATGGGAAGGGTTAGAGCAAAGGTGTTGGCTGTGCTTTGCTTCCAGCATCAGCCACATCTGGGCTCCCCAGGATTGCTCCCCTCAGTGTGTGGGGGGTTATTTCCTTGGGGGTGCCCAGGGAATGGTGGTTTGGGGCTTCCTCTCACTGGCATGTTGTCCATGCAGAGAATATTACTTCAGTGTGGACAACTTGGAGCGCGACTTCTTCCTGCGCCGCAAGATGGACTCGGACGGCTTCCTGCCCATCACGCTGATCGCCAGCTTCCACCGGGTGCAGGCACTGACCACTGACATCAGCCTCATCATCAAGGTGAGGGCAGGGAAAGGTGACCTTTCCTCCTTGTTCTGCTTCTCACCACCCCTCAGTAATGCCTGCTCACTGTGGGTGAGGTGGAAGTGGAGCCTTCCCTTGTCCTTGGCTTGCTCCTGCCTCCTATTAGTCCTCCCAGGGAGGAATGGCTTGGGCTGACCCCCTCAATATGCCAAAGCAAGGTCCTAAGTTAACCAAGTACTGCTTGGTTCCAGGCTCTGAAGGACAGTAAGGTGGTGGAAATTGTGGATGAGAAGATCAGGAGAAAAGAGCAGCCAGAAAAATGGGCTCTGCCTGGCCCTCCTATGGCAGACTACACACAGACAGACTTCTCACAGTTCATCAATTGCCCTGAGTTTGTGCCCCGGCAGAGCTTCCAGAAAGAGACTGGTGAGCACTGGGGGAATGTGGAGGGAGGTGTGGGATGCAGTGCTGGGACTGCAGCATGACTGAGACCCTGAGAGTCAGGAGTGTTCCCAGGGCAGGGCTCTGCCATTGGCTTTCTGCTTGGAAAGCTGGTGTGGGGTCTGTCCTTGGACCCCCAGAATGCTGCTGCCTCCAGATATGGGGGTGGTGTGAGAGACTGAGTGTGGCTTGTCCTCTGTTATCGCTGAAGGGATTCAAGAGAGAGTCAGTCCTGCTGAAAGTCTCTTGGTTTGCTTGGAAATAGTCTACAGCTACTGGGCAGAGCAGAGGACATCTGTGAATCCAGCCTTCCTTTATTGGCTGAGGAGATACTGGGCACAGATCGAGCAGCAGGTGTGGAGCGGTCAACCAAGTGCTGCAGAGGGGTCTTCTGTCCTTCATGGGCTTCCAATGCTCTTGTCACCCCATCCCATGGGGGCTGGCAGGAGCCCAGGGCTGGGCCTGAGAGCCCATGTCTGGGATCTTGGTGCTGTCATAAGAGTTTTGCCAGGAGATCTGGCTCCAGACTTTATCAGGAAGGTTTCCCAGAGAGCAGCAAAGCCCTGCTTTAGGGCTTTGTGTGTCTGGGAAGCTGTCACCTGCAGAGCTCTGTGGCCACCTCTGGCATCATAGCCTTAACTGGAGGTTGCCACTCTAGCACTTGTGGGCACTGTGCTGGTTAACCTTGGCCACTGTGTGCCAGTTAGTCCTGCAGGCTGTGCCATGCTGCCAGAATGGTTGGGTAACTTGTAACTGCACCCTCTGGGCTCCCTCCCTCCCTTTAAAGCAATTTGTGGCTCTTGTTGGCTCCAGAGTCCGCTCCAGGCTCCCCACGTTCTGCCAGCCCAGTCCCCACCAAAACAGAGGAGGTCAGTAACCTGAAGACAATGCCCAAGGGCCTGTCCACAAGTCTGCCAGACCTGGATTCAGAGACATGGATTGAAGTGAAGAAAAGACCCCGACCTTCCCCAGCCAGGCCCAAGGTAAGTGATGTAGGAGCTGTTGGGAGTCTCCCAGTGATTGGGGTGACTTGGACCATACATGGGCAGGCTTCGGTCAAGTAGGGTCTGTTGGGAGTGATGTCCCAGTCTCTCCTGTTTCCACCTGAGCTGCTCCTCAGTGGTGTAAATGAAATGTTCTCCCCTGACAGGCTGGGGTAAAGAAACAAGGGCCAAGAGCTGGGTCTTGTGTCGCTGTGTGGTCTTTACCCTGTGTCACCCTTGCCCCCCTACCTGCAGAAACCAGAGGAGTCAAAGACACCGCAGCAGCAGAAGCAAAAGGACCAAGATGAACCTGAGGAGCTGGACTTCCTCTTTGACGAGGAGATGGAGCAGATGGATGGCCGCAAGAACACCTTCACCGACTGGTCGGACGAGGACTCGGATTACGAGATCGACGACCGCGACGTGAACAAAATCCTCATCGTGACGCAGACCCCGCCGTACCTGCGCCGGCACCCCGGCGGGGACCGGACTGGCAACCACACCTCCAGGGCTAAAATGAGCTCGGAGCTGGCCAAGGTGATCAATGATGGGCTCTACTACTATGAGCAGGACCTGTGGACAGAGCAGTTTGAGCCAGAGTACTCGCAGATCAAGGTGAGAGTGGCTGATGTGAGGACGGGAGAGATCCGTGTGGGCTGTGGGGAGCCTTGTGCAGCAGTGGCTGCTGGGCTGGGGTAAAAAGGGCAGTGCAGCGGGTCACAGCCTGCTCCTGGGGTAGAGCTAAACTGGGATTAGTCCTCTTGCAGTGTTTGGGATTCTTGGCTCCCAGCATCATGTTTGGCCATGCCAGGGATAAACACTGCACTGTAACCAGACGTGAGGCTACAGCCAGGTAAACAAAGTGCCAGTAGTGAGGTGACCTGGAACGTGGGGCCCATTGTTCTGCTGTCTGCCAGGATCTCGGCTGGCAGTGCCAGATCTGTGAGGGGAACTGGGTGTCTCTGCACTGCCCTGAGTGCCCTGTGCTTTGTGGCACAGTCTGCTGGAGACTGCGTGTGTTGGGGGATGGATTCATAGGTGGCTGGGTGCACTTGGCCTGTGCTCTTCTCCATTTTGGTGTCAGTTTGCATAGACATGGGCTTTTTATAGAAAGCCCATCTGCTGTTTTGAAACACTTGGGTCCCAAGTTGGTGATTCTCACTTCTGGGGACTTGCCTATATTCATTCAGTGACAGAAATCATGGCTGTGAGGTGGGATGACATATTGGAGCTCCCAGCTGGGCTCAGTGTTTCCAAGTTTGATACCTGGCCCATTGCTGAAGCAGTGCAGCTCTCTGGGGTGACAGAAGCTGAGGGTGACAGGGACAGTGTTGGGGTGTGGGTGCTTCAGATCCAGGGGAGTATTGTGCCCTGCTGCCAGCGTGGCTGTGAGGATGTGGGGAGGGGTGCTCTAGGGACCCAGGAGGGTGGCGGGGGTCCTGGCCAGGAATGGGTCACTGAGCTCATCTTGAGCTTTACTGCGCTGGCTCTGACCTGCTGGTAAAAGCCTGAGAGAAGCAGGTGCTGGTTAGTGAAGCTGCCTTGTGGCATCCCTGAAAGCTTGGCAGCATCAGTGGCTTAGATGTGGCCTGTGCAGTGCCCAGTTTTCTGTCTGCTGCATCTCCCCCTCCTGCCCCTGTGCAGCAGGTGTCCTCAGGGCACCCAGGCCCTGTGACTGCCCTCAGGGGCCAGTGCTGTGGCTGTTGTTCAGGCAGAGCCATGGTTCTGATGGGGTGAGTGGTTTCTTCACCATCTTCCTCCTCCAATGCAGCAAGAGGTGGAGAACTTCAAGAAGGTGAATATGATCAGCAGGGAGCAGTTTGACACCCTGACCCCAGAGCCCCCCGTGGATCCAAACCAGGAAGTCCCTCCTGGTCCCCCCAGGTTCCAGCAAGGTAAGAGATGGGGCGTGAATGGATGGGACCAAATTTGTCCAGGCTCCTCATGCTGAGAGAAGATTCTTGGAGGCTGGGAAGCAGCTGGGGAGAAGGAACTGGGGTCACAGGTGTGGTGGATTATCTAGTTCACAGAATATTCTGAGTTGCATCTTTCCCAGATTAATGCTCCCAGCAGAATGCTGTGGGGCTCTAGAAGAGGAGCCCAAGAGCAGGGGTGTCCAGTGGAGAGAGGAAACTCTGGCAGACTCAGATGTAGTTCCTGGGTTTTGGCTTTCCTCTTGGACCCTCTGTGAGTACTTGGAAGGCAGCTGCCTGCTGGAGCTTGTTTGCCTGTGTGACACCAGGGCTGTGTCCTTGGGGACAGCGATTGTTGCTGCTGTTAACCACTAGGAAGCAGATAGCTTGTGGGGACCTCTTTGCATCTACTGCTAGGATTTGGGTTTCTGGCCAAACTGGACTTCAAGCTGCTTGTGTGGGAGAGCTGGGATGTGTCTCTGCATCCCTGCCCCTGCTGCTTCTCATCTGCCGGACGGTAGCGAAGCTCTGGTGCCTAGAGCCCAGCCTGACACAGGGCGGGGGTTTCTCCCTGCAGTACCTACAGACGCTTTGGCCAACAAGCTCTTTGGAGTCCCTGAGCCTTCCACCATCGCCCGCTCTTTGCCCACCACTGTCCCAGAATCACCCAACTACCGCAACGCCAGGACCCCCCGCACGCCGCGCACGCCGCAGCTCAAGGACCCGACGCAGACGCCCCGCTTCTACCCAGTGGTGAAAGAGGGCAGGACGATAGATGCCAAGGTGGGACCAGGCTGGGCTGGGGGACAGGAGCTGGGGCTCCCAGCTGGGGCCTGAGGAGGAAGGGAACACATCCGTGATGCACCGTGTCTTGCAGACGCCACGGAAGAGGAAGACGAGGCACAGTTCGAACCCTCCGATGGAGTGCCACGTGGGCTGGGTTATGGACTCCAGGGAGCACAGGCCCCGGACTGCCTCCATCAGGTACCAGAGACAGGCGTCTAGGGTCATGGAGAGGGAGTGTGGGAAGGAAAGGAGAAAGGCAGCATCTGGTCTTTCAGGGGAGGTCTCCTGTTAGGTGGTTGCAGAAAGGACAGGGATCAAACCTGCCCTTTCTGGAAAGGCTTGGGGAAAATCTGTGGCCTTGGAGAGTAGCAAGATGAGACTCGATTAGAAACATTGGTCCCCTTCCTAGTATGGCTCCATGGCTCATGTCCCAAACCCAGGATGGTGACAGGGCGTGGGTGGGACCCCCTCTCGTGGGTTATGCCAAGGGAGGGTGTGACAGGAGTCTCTGCCACTCAGCTCCAGCCCCTCGGAGGGGACCCCGGCCGTCGGGAGCTACGGCTGCACCCCGCAGTCCCTGCCCAAGTTCCAGCACCCCTCGCACGAGCTGCTCAAGGAGAACGGCTTCACACAACACGTCTACCACAAGTACCGGCGGCGCTGCCTTAACGGTAGGGACCGTGCCCTGGGGGTAGGACAGGGTGTCTGTGCTCTGCTGTGCTGGGGACAGGAATGTGGCAGGGATGGACACAGGCAGGGTCCTACAGGACAGCCCTGCTGGCAGCTGCTGTGTCCCCACAGTTTGTGGGGAGCATGAGCTGTGCTCTTGGTGCCCAGTGCTGGGGCTGGGTGGCATCACAGGGCCCTTCTGTACTTGAGCCCCTGGTTCCATGGGAGAGGATGGCTCTGTACTCATCCCCTCTTCCCCAAACAGAGCGAAAACGACTGGGCATAGGTCAGTCCCAGGAGATGAACACGCTTTTCCGGTTCTGGTCCTTCTTCCTCCGAGATCACTTCAACAAGAAAATGTATGAGGAGTTCAAGCAACTGGCTGTGGAGGATGGGAAGGAGGGATACAGGTAAGAGGGGAGTGACAGAGTGGCCTTTTCTAAGGGTTTGGCCTTTTACAGGGCTCACAGCAAATTAAGGCAGTGCCTCTGCCTTGCTTGAAGATGGGTCTGGGGTTGTTCTCAATCTCCTGCTGCTGCCCTGTGTTGTGTGCACCAGTGGCTGAGCTGCACGTGCTGCTCCCTTCCCAGGTACGGTCTGGAGTGCCTTTTCAGATACTACAGCTACGGGCTGGAGAAGAAATTCCGGCCAGACATATTTAAGGACTTCCAAGAAGAGACCATCAAGGATTATGAAGCTGGTAGGTGCCTCCTTTGGCTTCCCTGGGGTTGGCGGTGATGTAGTTTAGCTGCATGGTGCTCCTGAGCCCCTTCTCATCATTTTGGGGAAGCCACATAGTGCTGTATGTTGAGGACTGGGATGTCCTGTTGCTCAGTTCACAGGAGAGGGTTGAGTGTCGCTATCATGAAGATTGCTGGGGCTTGGAGGAGGGCAGTGGGAGGCTGCAGCTCTGCCAAATTCCTGTAGAGGCACCATTTCCTGTGGGATTTCTCAAGGCCTTGCAGTGGCTGAACCTTGTCACCACCAAGTCAGCTGAGCCTGGGGACATCCCAAGTCAGGGGCTGGTGTAGGTGTCTTCCCTCCAGGTGTTCCATCTTGCCTAGTCTGTGCCCACCAGCAGGACAGTAGGGTTTGTGGGCAAGCCTGGAGGAAAGTCTTGTTTGGTTTTTGTCTTGCTGACATCTGGATTGGTTTTTTTTCTTCCCCTCCAGGGCAGCTCTATGGGCTAGAAAAGTTCTGGGCCTTCTTAAAATATTCCAAAGCCAAAAATCTGGACATTAACAGCAAACTGCAAGAATACCTCAGCAAGTTCAAGCGCCTCGAGGACTTCCGAGTAGATGTGAGTAGCCACAGGTCCTGCACCCCACTGATGGCCCCTGCAAACTCCTCTGAGGATGGAGGACTTTGGGGGGCCCCAGGTGGTGGCGGGGGGGGGGCAGTGACACCTACTGTCATTCCCAGTCATTGCAGCCAAGCTGGGAACAAACTGGGGTTGGAATATCCCTCTCAGTGTGGGATAAGGGAGCTGGGTGAGCCTGTCCAGAAGGAAAGGGAGCATTGCTTGTTTGAGTGGAGCCAGCATTGTGTGGAGCTTTGGCTCCCAAACTTCTGGACTCTGCCTCTGTATGGGCAGCAGGTGACTAAGAGCAAGTTGTCACCACTGTGGTCAGTTTGGAAGTCAGTCAGTTATCCTGTCAAATCTGGCAGCAGGAAATTTGGACAGGGAAGCTGAGTGCTTGGGGTGAATGTGCGTGTGCCTTGTGGGTGAGGGAGAGAAGTTGCAGTTGGAGGCTAGCAGGAAGGCTGTTCCTGATCCCAGGGGAGGGCACCTGCATTTGGAGGAGGCTGTGCTGATACTGGGGTGCTTCTCTTGCAGCCACCCATGGGGGAGGAAGGTGGACACAAGAGATACCCCACGACGTCAGGGGGAGATGGCAGGAAGCGCTACCCATCCCAGTCTTCCAGCAAAACGGTCAGCCAGTGCCCATCCAGCCAAGCCCACGCCTCACCCAGCCAGCCTGCACAAGAGGATGCCAAAAACCTGAGCCAGCAATCCCCTGCCCCATCAGCTGCAGAGTTGCAGACAGTGGGGAAGTAGAGAGGCTGCAGCGTCCACTTCCTGCCGGGGGAGGGGGTGGGTTGGTGGGGAATGGCTCGGAGAAGGGCAGACATGAGGGGGTGGGACAGGAAGGGAGCTGGAAGGTGGGTTTCCAGGAACAGGCTGCTTGGGAGAAACTTCAACGCACACGATTTTCTTCTCTCGTGGCTGGAAAGCAGAGACGATCTGCATCCAAAACACCATTTTGCTATTACTACCCTGACCAGAGCCAGACCCGCTCCCAGCAGACCCATCCTTTCCCTTCTCTCTCCTCCTGTGCACACACTCATGTCTTAGTGTCTCTTCAAAAAAATGTGTTCTGGCTGGGTTGGAAAGGGGAGATTTTTTTATTATTATATATATATATATCAAGTTTTAAATTATTGCTAGAAGTTCGTCTGGATTTACCAAAACAAGTCTGCTCTGTGTGGCCCCAAGGAGTCCCCTCTGTGTCCCCCTCGGATCGCGGGGCAGCCGCTCAGGAAGCTCGGAGGAGCGAGGTTCCCCAGTGGGGGACCGAAGCCACAGCGTGTGACGATGCTGCGGAGCCTCTGATCTCCATGACCCGGCTGGCGTCTCCCATTCCACATGGGGCGGTGCCTCTGCAACACCGACCTGGCCACAGGAGCATCGCCCTGTTCCTGCTCCCGCTCCCTTCTCCCAACTCTTCACCTTCCCGAGGGTCTGGCTCTCCCTCTGTCCACCTCTCCCTTCTGTCACGGACAATTTGGAAGTCAACCAAAGGACCTTTGCCAAGGATAGGCTTGTTCTGACTCCTTCCTGTGAGGATGGCTGGTTGAGAGGCTGGCAGGCACGTGGACTCGAGCCTGCGTGGACGGTGCACCTGCTGCCCCAGGAATGCCCATCACTTGCAAAGACAAGACTTTGCTGAAGGAGCTTTTCCCTTCCTTTTCCCTTGGAAAAAATGACATAACAAAAAAAAAACAAAAAACAACCACAAACCCCTCTAAAACAACAACAGAAAAACTCTTTAAAAAGACACATTTCCCTTTGCTTTCTTCCTTGGAAATATTGAAGAAAAAGAAAAAAAAAAACAAACAAAAAAACCCCAAAAACACACAAAAAAAAAGTTGCCTTATGGTGGAGCTGGACTGGGGAGGCTTGTTGGCTTCCTGCACCCTGGGGTGCACTGGGCTCTTGGCTGCCCCCAGGCCCAGAGACTCCTCACGGCGTTGCTGCCGAGCTGATCTTCCCTGCGGCCTTTCCTCTGCCCCCGCAGCTCGCTCGGATGCCTCCCCTGTCCCGGAGCCTCGTGGGGCAGGGGCTGAGGGCAGTCACATCCAGGACTCTGCTGTGCTGGTACCATGGCAGCCTTGTCCCCACCACAGCGACTGTTCTGTCATGGCCTTGCTCGCACCCCCGGCCCTCCCTGGGCAGGAGGTGGCTCTGCTCCTGTCTGTGCTTCCAGCGTGCTTGGGGAGTGAGCAGGGAGATTGTCACAGCAGCTGGGAGCCTGGTCCTGGCTGTCAGCGAGGGCTGCTTCTGCTGTAGCCTGGTGGGCAGTGAGGCAGCCCTGAAAAGCTGTCCCACAGCAGTCACTGGCTCAGGGCTGCTGGTGGCACTTGTGCAGGGGTGAGCAGGAGACATGCCTGGCACAGGAGCGCTCTCACCTGGGTTTCCTTGTGTGTTGTGTTGTGGCAGGCAGCTGCATGGAGTCTCCCACTCAGGGCACAGTACCTGTGCATTTCCAAGGGCTGAGATGACACCATGTAGCTCCTTACTCGGCTGAGGCAGGGGGTGACTGCAGAGCTGCTCTGGCATTTACTTGATTGATCCTTACACCCAGCACCAGGTGGACTTTGGCAGGCAAACCCTCCCCAGGCTGTGAGCTGGATCCTTTGTGAGGGGCATGTGTCAGGTGTGAGATCTCTGACATGTCCAGTGCTACCTCTGGAGATGTTCCAGAAACAGCACTGGAAAGTTGTGTTCCTTTCCAGCCAGACCCGCTTGCCTTGCTGCCACTGTGCTCCTTCTGCTGGGTCCCTGGGATACCAGGCTTGGCTGTGGCTCCAGGGCTGTGCTCCTGTGTGAAGTGTGGAGTGGGCACAGATGTACCACTGCAGAGGTGCAGTTTACTGTGTTGCCCTTTCTGCAAAGTCAAAAGCTGGTACTGAGCAGTGTTCTCCCAGGGGATCCAGTTGATCCAGAGCTGTGTCTCAGAGCTGGGAGGAGTCACCATCTCTCCAGAGCTGTCCCTGAGTGGCTGCAGGGTGGGTGGGTGAGCAGCCAGGAACTGACAGCAGGAGCAAGAGGGGAAGCACGGCCAAGCTGTCCATGAGCAGTGGCTGTGGGTGCCTGTGGGGCCCTGGCTGAGGCCATCACTTCCCAAAGTGATGCTGCCTCCAGGATGCCGCCTTCGTGGGGGAGGGTGGGCTGGTCCGAGTGGAGTGTGAAGCCTCACAAAGGCTTCATGAACTGCTGCTAGAATTGAAAGCATAGCTGGGTTTGAAAGGCTGGGGAGCTGCTACTTGGCTGTTTCTGGTGGTGTGATCCTGCCCTGGTCTGTGCACCCCTGCCGTGTCACCCTGCAGCCTGTACTGCTCACAGACCTGAGTGCAGCAGGCGAGCCCATCTCCGTTATGGCAGCAGTGCTCTGGGGTTGTGGGAAACTGGGCAAGATGGGCAAAAGTAACACTTGTACAGTGCTGTGGCCGTGACTGTTATCTCTGGATTTCCCCTCTTGTGAGCTGGGGTCAGATCTCTGAGGTTACATATATAGGTGGGTTTGTCCCAGATTTGAGAAGGAAGAGGCTGGAGTGTCAGTCAAGGACATTGTAGATGTGTTGCTGGTTGTTTGCAAGTGGAGGCAGGTCTGGATGTGCCACAAGTGATCCTTGCTGCTGTGTCTGTGCTCCTTTTGTTGGCATGTGTTCTCTCTTGAAGCCAATTGTCTGCGTTCCAGCAACAAATGCATAGAAAATGGGGAGGGATGAGCTGCTGCTATGGAGTTGTTGCTTGTAGAGCAGACTGGAATTGCTTGGGTTGTAAAAGAGGTAGGACATTTCCCAGAGAATTTCCCCAAATACTGATTTTAAATAATTTTTAATTTGTGATCCTGAGGCTCTAGTATTGGCATGGAAGTGTTTTCCCTTCCCCCTCTGCCAGGTCAGTGGTTTGTCACACTGGTGTGTGCGCCCAGGGGAAGGTGGGTCAGAAGAGCAATCCCAGTGGTCCCAGTGCCCTCCAGGTTTGTGGACCACATCCCTTGTTTTGCCGTCCGGGGGACAGCAGTGGGCAGGACAGAGCAGAGGTGGAAGTGACAGCCTGAGGCAGCTGCTGCTCGCTCACAGCTGTCTTCCTGCAGGGAAGGGAGCACAGAGCCATTCCTGCTGCTCTGTGCCAGGGTGGCTGCTGGCAGAGGGCAGGGAGCTCCCTGCGTCCATGGTCCGTGCCCGCAGCAAGGCTCATATCCCCACTGGATAAAGGGACAGCTGCCCAGAGGGGTTTGCATTTGAGGAAGCTTGTGCTCTTCTGCAGAGGAGGGCAAGAGCTAAACTTGCTTTTGGTTTGGATGCCTCACCTCCACCACGTGTTGTGCTGTTTTGAGTTTTAGAGGACTGAGTGGTTGCACACGTGCTCCTGTGAGCGCTGATTGTCCCACAGCCTGCGAGGTGCTGGTGTCCAGCCACTGGCAGAGCCTGGGGGCAGCCCCAGCTGCTTCTGGAAAGGCTGAGGGAGGCTGAGTTTGGGGAGCATTCCTCATCCTGCCCCTCTTCTCAGGAGGTCCTCCTTGCTGAGGTGGTCTTTAGAATGCAGGTGGCTGCAACAGGTACAGAGCTGTGGTGTGGGCTCAGAGTGGAGGAGGAAGGTGTGGTTTTGAGGAGGCTTTGCTGCTTTGCCATGCTCTTTTGGGAAAAACAAAAAGTAATGATGCTGCTGCTCTGGTTTTGCCTGTCCATCTCTTCTGCTGCCCCCCTGGCACCCCTGATGGCACCTTCTCACTGTAGCCCTTGGGATCCCTTGAGTTTTGGCACCTGCTGGGGACTGGTTGTACTGTAACAAACTGATGTGTTTAACCTCAGCGTCTGCCACATTCCACGTGGCAGTGCAGAGGGGGCCTTATAGCCGGCCCTAGTTAATGCCTTCCCAGTTACTTTNAAAAAAAAAAAAGGAAAATTGTAAATGTAGCAAGCTGTGTTTGCAATGCTTATTGTCTCCTGTCTCCTCTGAGGCTGGTTATGTCACTTGTCACTGTTTGAAATGGATGCTGGGCTCTTCTTGAGAGGGTTGTTACACTTGATGTTTAATGCCTCACTGACTTTTTTAAAAATTTCCAATACAGGTAACAGGTAAAAGAATTTAATTTTTTTTCTAAGCAAATGTTCATCTCGGTGGTGTGGAGCAAGTGGCTGGAGGGCAGCATTTCCAGGAGTAGTTTACAGTTTCACTTTCTGCAGACACTTGAACATAGGACCGATGTATCTGTGACAAGCACATCCCCTTGCTGGGAAGCTCCCGAGGAGCAGGGAGTGCCCTGGGTGCCAGCTGGCCCCTGTGGAGCAGGCTGGGGTCCCTCCTGCTCTCCCCAGGTGTCAGCCCTGCACTGGGGGTGGTTTGTGCCAGTGGTGCCCCTCATGGGAGGGGGTGCTTGGCACCACTTGGTCCCTCTCTGGTGCAGCCCTGCTCCCCATCTTCCCCCCCAGCCTGTCCTGGTCCCACTGGGCTTGGAAACCTTTGGATCTGTGGCTCAGAGACACCCAGCGAGTGCAGCCTTCTGCTTGCTCGCCTGGAGCTAAAGGGGTGATGTTTCCATGTGCTGGCCCTTCTCAAACCCTATGTGTCCAACCTCAGTCTTCTGTTTCCCAAAACTAGAGAGTGTGTGCAACCTTCTTCAGCTGCATTTATAGTAGAGACAAACTTAAAATGACTCATCACAGACCATGTATCACTTGGGAGGAAAATCTTGTTAATACGGCCCGCTGTACATGATCCATCTCTGTCGATAGTACATAATCTTTGACCCATGTGCTAGGATCATCATCACGTATAAAAGGAAAAGAGAAAAATGTAAAATACTTGAATGAGAGCTTGTATTATAACATTAATATTATTCAGAGTATCTGCTTTCTAGGCTGATGTGATTCATTATTCTAGTAATGCTTTAGTCCTTTGTAATTTGTGGTAATTATGCTTTTTCCTTTTTAATACAAAAAAAATGTATAAAAATAAAAAGTTCAAAAGACAGTAGTGCCTGGGTTCTCTGTTCTGCTGACTTGCCCTCCCCAAGGAACCGAGGGTTCATCCTGGTGCAGTTGTGGGGACTGGAGAAGAGCAGGGAAGTGACTTTGGTTCCACAGGTGGAGCTGGGCTGACCCATGGTCAGTGCAGCACAGTGTGCCTGTTCCTCGAGGGGCTGCTCTAGCACTGGGGAGAAATGTAATGTTTGTGTTCCAGGCCCCCAGGCAGGACTGAGGCTTAGGAAGATCCTTGAGAGAATTCATAGTATGTCTCAGATGGTCTGTGGGTACTTGGGAATGTGCATATTGTTCTGGGGGCTGCTTTCTTGGGTCCTCTCTTAGAGGAGTTCCTTAATCTCCACAGAGGACAGCAGAGACTCTGTTTTCCTTGGAAAATCTCTGTAATTTATCAGAACTTTGGTTGTGTCTCAAAGAGGGTGGAAGCTCAGCAGGAGGAGGTGATGCCATGAAGTACATCAGCTCCCAGCTCTGCTTCAGTGTCCCACGAGGGGAAGCTCTGTGTGTGTGCAGCTGTCTGGAGCAGTGATGAGGCTGTGGCAGCCCCAGTTCAGCCCTGTACTCACCTCCTGTGCCTAACAACTGCTCACAGGAAGTCAGGCCCTTGTTACATGTGCAGGGGAGTGTTCTAAAGCTGTGGCTCCAGTGATTTTCCACGGGGTTGCATCCTCTGTCCCGGGTGCTCTGAGTCACAAAAACTGGTTTTAATTGTATCACACGTAGATGGCGTGGCTTTGATGTTTCCATAGAGTGAGTGTTGATAAGAGAGGCCAAACCATCACCTGTGGAGTCTGGTGCTAGAACCTTAAATAATGAGAACCCTGAGCCATGTGGCCCAGAACACACCTGGCTCATACACAGGCAGCTGGAACCAAGGGACAGTGCAAGTAACAGAGAAACAAACCATTAAATTTTAAAAATAGATTTCTAGAGCAAGTTTTTTTGTGAGTGTCTTAGATAGAAAACAATGGCAGCAAAAGTGCAGTTATTTCAAAGCAGCATATTTAACTTCAGCTTTGTGTTTTGTTACGTGTGGACAAGAATTTGTTTCCTGATTAAATACTATTTGGCATAAATCATTGTCTCTCACTCTGCTCATGCCCAGGCTGGGCAAGAGCTGCTGGGCTGGTTCACTCATCTTTCTTGGGTGGCTCAGGGATGCTTTCAGAGAGTGGTGTGAGGCTGAGCAGGACCTTGTGTCTCTCAAAGGCTTTGGTTTGTCTGAACATTTTGTCCGTGCCATGCAGAAAATCCAGCACTCCCAGCACTCCGTAGCACTGGTTGAACCTGAGAACCAAACACAGATAAACATCACTGGAAGTTACTAAGGTTACCTTGCCCTTCTTTCCTTTCTTTTTCTGAGCCCTGATAGTCTGTCCATGGGATTTCTGCCCCTGCACCAGTCTCCCTGGCAGCTCTGTTGAAGCCTGGGTGAACCTTGTGCAGCTTCTCTCTGGCACCATCATTGCCCAGAAACGGCAGCACTGAGCTGCAGCTGTTTCTCCTGGGCAGCTCAGAGCTGTGGGAGCATTGAACACCCACGTTACCATGCCCCATGTGCTCTCAAAACCTGTCTGTCCTGGGATATGGAGCAGATGTGCTTCCAGCTGGCACAGCTGTTCCACCCAGAGTGTCTTGGCTCTGCAGTGATCCATATCCTGGCATGTGGTAACTGGTTCTGCAGCAGGGACAGACATTTCTGGGGAGTGTGTCTGAATGTAGTGTGCACTGGGAGATGGGAATGTTTCTCCACTGTTTATCCTCCACTGTGTATCCTTGAACAGTCAACTGCAACTGCTCTCTCTCCAGCACAGGAGGCTGAGAATCTCTGTCAGGAAGGGTTAATGGTGATTGTCTGGGCAAAGTGTAATCTGATCAGTGTTACCAATCCCAGTGTATGGGAGAGGGATGGACAGGCAGGCTCGCTCACTTATTTTACCTGTGTGACTTGCCCTGGCTCTGTCTTTAGATCACATGAAGTGTACTCTGAACTTCTAGGAAGAACCTTGCTGAGAACTGCCCTTAACAGGGCTGGCATCCCTTGAAGTCCCAGTTTAACTGCTCTAAGAACTGTCAGCACTCAGGTGAACTGGAGAGCTGCTCTGCTGGTGCATGAGATAGGCAAACCCACTTGACCCTCAGAAAGGAGCTTTCCCTGCCAGTGCCAGCACACAGGCAGGAGAGGCAGGAGAATGGAAAGCTGAGCCCAGACATACTTGAGGTGGTGGAAGTCGTGGAACTCTGGAGATGGCAGGAGGGGCAGGTGGTAGCCACAGTGAGAAATGCTTGTTGTTAAAAGAGCAATGGAGAACCATGCTGAGATTGAAACAATATGAGATCCCATGATCATCGGGCCAGTCATGACAGGCAGAGTGTTGGAGATCTGGAAATTAGAAGAAACTACCTCGTTAATGGGTCCACAACAAGCAGACTCTCCTCTAGGAGCTGAATTGTCACCTGGGGATCCATCACACTGGTTTGTTTTGTGCAAACAGTGTAAAGGGAAGATCTCTCTGCAAACACCTTACTAAAGTTACATAATCATTCAAAAAGTAATAATAGAGATAAGAGAGTTCTACTACTGCAAACCATTGTCATAGCCCAAACTCCATAAGCTTGCAGTACAAGTTAGAGATGACACCAAATCCTGAGTGAGGACAACATGATTCCAGTAAATCACCTTGGAGTCTGAGGTGTAAATTGCAGCTTCACCTTGGAATAATGCTTAATCTGCTCTTGGGAAGCCTCACTGCAAAAGGGCATGGCCTGCAGACACACACAGCAATGTGACAAACCCTGCTGCATCTCTTCACTGTGTTCTGCCTGTAAGTAAGAATCCACTTACTATGTGCTCTATTGGGTGAGCATAAATGGAGACCACACCAATGGGGGCTGTCCACTCGTGGTGCTTCTTGTGAATGTGCTTATACAGCACTGGGTGGTGAACAAGCCTAGGGAGAGTAAACAGAGAAAAACAGGTTTTGAGCTCTGCAAAAAAGGAGCAAGACAACACAGAATTTCTGCAGGGGACTTGCATGTGTCTCCTCTAACATAAAGATTTCAGAGCAGCTGGCAATAAGAGTGTAGGACTCCTTGCTTCCTTTGTCTTCTTTGTATTGAGCCCTTATTCAATTAATGTCTGCTGGCTGATGTTAAACTCAGTCCAGAGAATCAGTCCATTAAAATCAGTCCAGAATTATCAGTCCAGATAAATCCTATAAATCAAAGTTTCTCAATTACTTATATAGTCAAATCTGGGAGTACTATTAGGGGGAGACGTTATGTTTTCACTGTTCTGCCTTTTTCTACTGGCAACTGTCAAAGAATCAGAATTTTCAGTTCCATGAGTCTTTCGTAAAAAATGGCATTTACATTTTTTGGGTGCATTTGTCCTATAGAGAAGCCTATAGATTTCTGAGAGTACTGTGCTGGCTTCTGCTTCTTTTGTCTTCCTTGCTTTAGTTCTGTCCCCTAACGTTGGTGTCAGTGCTTGGAAGCCCTGCAGTGTTGGGAGGCCCTGATTTGTAGGTGCTGTACAAGGGAACAGAGATCAGTCACTGACCCTTGACATTTTTATCTTTCAGGACAGTCAGTCTTGTTCTTTTCAAAGAACGCTGGGTTACAGCTTCTGTGCAAAACTGCCTGTTTTGTTTCTTCCTTAGCTTTTAAGCTGTTCCACCTTTAAAATTCTACCCATTTTTGTTTACTACAGTTACTGTCAGCACCAAGGCCTCATGTTGTGAGGGCAGATTTCAGGACCTGTAAGATTTCCCATATAAACACAAGATTGGTGGAACAGAGGGATGAGGATCATTGCTGTTGTAGGGTATGAGTATAAACTTAAAGGCATGGAGGGAAATCAAGAGTCTTGTTCCTGTGCTCAGCTCACCTGTGTGTATAATAGAAGAGAATTTCCTCTACTACAGTAAAAATGCTTATCTCCACAAGAAACCACTGGAAGGTTGGTAATTCCTTGCTGAAGGTGTTGTCCCACCATTTCATGATGTAGAACATGGGCACAAGCATGGGAAAGGAGATGAAGAGCTGATTACCCAGCGCTGTGTAGATGGCTTTGCGCAGTTTCTTTGTGTCCACCTGCAAAAGAGAAGTCAGGACTTGAGACTAAGAAAGAAGCAATGCAGTTTTAGTTGGCAGGATGAAAAGCTTTAATATTTGTAGGCAGTTAGTTTTGGGATCAGCTCTTTAACAAGCAGTCAATGCAGATGGAATCAGTAGCCTCATAAGAGGATCTGCCTTCAGCCCTACAGTGGGTACACAAGACTTGGCTTGATCCTTCTGGAATCTTACCTGGTTGCAAGAAAAAAGCATAACATGTTCTCCTCCCCATTCCTGGCCTAAGAGACTGCAGGAAGTGTTTAGCCAGCAGAAAAGGCAGAGTGAGAAGTACTTACAGGATCATTCTTGCCCAGCTGAATGCGATAGCGAGTAATGAAAGTTGGCTTTCCTGTTATATCAGCCACCAGAAGGATTCCATTGAAGCCCCAGAAAGCAAGTGCAGGGACCAATGCAGCCCCTGTGGCATGAGGAAAGGGCAGAGATATGTGAATGAATTGGGAACTGTGGCTAAATCAGAAACAAAATACACTGGCATAGTACCCAGAGAGCCTTGCTGGCACCCAGATATGCCAAGTGTGTGTCCCCTGCCCCGAGGTGCTTTAAAATGGAATATGGATAAATTCTGACATCCAGGTAAGATTAAAGAATGGGAAGGAGGTAAGAGCAGACAAATATCCCAGAGGCTGAAACTTGACATATCTGAAGCTAAGAAAAGGCTTTTCTAGGTGGCTGGGAGACCTCTGTTGCTTTTAAATCCAAGTAGGATAAGGTTGAGTTGATCTCTAGAACCTTGCAAGGTCTCTATTTGTTCTGTTCACCAGCTGCTAGTCACAGAAAAGAGTTTTTTAAGTACTACAGCAAGAGTAGAATTCACTAAATTTACTTATATTTTTAGTAATTAGTTCTACTAAGTAATTCAGTTCTCACAGGAGCAAAGTGTCTTCACAAGGAAGCCACTTCAGTAGCAGCAAAAAGATCAGACTTTTAATCTGTACAGGGTTCTGATGGTGACCCCATCCAAAAGCAGAACAGCTGTACCACATCAGCTGTGGGTACATTCCAAGCCAGTGCTTGTCAGTGGGAAGATTAGTGGGTTTGGGAAGCTTGTCCATGTCTCCCTTTCATAGGTAATACATGGATGATTCCTCCTGAGAAGCGTTGTTAAAACTCACCAATGAGGAAGATTGTCCATTCAGCTCCCTCCATATAGTCGTAGAACTTCAGCCATGCTGTTTGCCAGAAATTGCCTAAAGTTATATTCTGCATAAACCTGTGGGAATAACAGTGCTTGGTTGCCCATCTATTAATCCACTTTTCCCCCCTTCCACAGAAAAGTTTCTCCTAAAGCTGCTTTAACATTCTTACCAAGAAGCAGAGTTCACTAAGGCAGTGAACATCAGCAGGCCTGTACTGAACACGTAGGCACTGATCCTCAAGGCATCCGAGAGCTTCTTCCCCTGCGAGAAGCAACAAGAGTAAGCACGTGCTGCTGTGTCCTGCCCTGGCATTTTTGGTATTTGAAATGATGAAGGCAGTCCTGTGATGGCCTGTGTGACACTCTGAAGAACACAATAACAAAGCTGTTGTGGGATATTGTGTGTAATTATCCATCTGTCATGCTTACAGAGCTCTGCTGCATGACTGATGTGGAATAACCATGACTGGAATAACCAAAGGGAGAGAAAGGGCCACTGAATTTTTCCCTCTTTTTATTTGGCATGCTGCTCAGTATCTGGAGGGCTGTAACTCCAGGGGCTTCTGGATAACTCAGAGCAGTGGGAAAGAACACTGAGCAATAAGGAATGGTGCTCCATCTCAGCACCTCCCTCCCTCAGTGTTTTCTCCCTCCTGGGATGCAGTTTTCTCCCTACAGCAGTCAAGAACTGCTGTGCTCAGACAACCTGGTTACAGGAGTAAGTATATTCAAAAAGCAGTATTCAATGTATTTGAATATTTAAATATTCAAAACTAAGTTGTTTAGCAAATATACAACAAATTTATAATTAACAATCTGTCTTTTATAGTTCAAGTTGGAATTGGTTCTGGAGTGCAACTGATTTGGTTTTCGTGAGTGAATATAAATTATACCTATCTGCAATATAAATGTTTTTAAAAAAATCAATGCCATAGTATAATAACCAGCTATTGTCTTCTTCATTCCTCTGTCCTTCCTGTTTTTTAACTGTGATGTTGTGCTGCACAAAGAGACTGGAGTGAAAATAGTGTGATTCATAGCTGCTGTCCTGCTCACCTCCTGTCAGGGAGCACAAACAAGAGAGGCAGCTCTGAGAAATGCCAAATGCAGCTGGTTTAGGGTAATCCAGTATAAAGGAGTCCTCTTTACATGGCTTTTAGAGTCTGTAACAGCTACAGAACATTAAATGTGGCCCAGGACTTATAAGCAATGTTTATTTGTCCCAGAACAGAACTTTGCTTTAGCACTGAAACATTCATTATTAGAACAAACAACAAACCATCTCCTATCATCTCCTTCTTTTCTTTCTTTTTTTTTTTTTTTTAATCGAAAATGCAGGTAGGAAGGAAGGAACTGACAGGACTCTTGCCTTACACTTTGATATTTGGGAACCCTATGGGTTTATATGAGAGCAGTGCAATCAGCTGCCACTGTTATCACTGGGGGTACTGAAGTGCAAATGCCAGGCTGGCAAAAGCCTCTCCTCCAGCATCAGATAGTGCCTGCTGGATCCTGCACCAGAGATTTGCTCTCTTAGCAGTTTCATACTTCCAGTTGCTCCATCTTATGCCCCATGTATGCTGATGTAAGACTTTCTTAATCTTTAGACTTGGACCATCACCTACATATTCTTTAGAAAAAAAAAGGTTACAGAAGCTATAGAAAGCTCTGAGCTTTTTAACAGATTCATATCCTATAAATCTTTCTCCTCCTGGGATGAAGAGCATACCAAACAAAAATTCTATCTTACGAGTGTCAGAATTTCCAGTTAACCCAAATAAGGTTTCAGTTGTTTTAACATCCTCCAACTCAAGAGTTTCAGACCTTTGTAACTCCTAATACTCATAGACACTGCGTGTGTCCTGCTTTGAGGCGGGACAGAGAGGAGCTAAAGTTCAGCCCTTTGGCTATTTTTACAGCCCTTTGGCTAGAAACTGTCTTGTTTTGAGGCTGTGTTTTTATTGCATGTAATGAAGTGATTACATGAATCCCACACGCTATAATTACATGAGATGTAGTAGAGAAGTTTACATAGAAAAAAAATCTTGTTCATCAAGTCCAAGTGCTTAATACCCTGTTTCTCCTCATGCCAACCGCTACAGCACAGTAGTTTCCAAACTAATTCATGGATTGCTTGAGTTCTTGCTCTTAAAGTGCTTGTAGAAGTTGGCAAATTCCTTAAGTGCAGAACAGGGCTGCTGCTGGCAAGGTAAAGAGACTGGGGCACATCAGCAATAGGAGTTTAGCAGGAGCACTCTGAGGACCAGGCCCAGTGAGGTGACACAACTTCTGGTTATGGGGGACTGTGGTGGGTTCTTGCCATGCAAGCAAAGATAACAGGTTCTTCCCCACTTGCTGCTGTAGCTGCAGTCCACTGGAAGGAAAAATGCTGGGCAAGTGTTGCTTTAGTGATAAGAGATGAGCTCCTAATTATGCTAAAATGTTCGGAATGAGGATGTGTCTGTCACTTCTCTTAGGTGATTCAACACATTCAGCCTTCCAAAGCACCTGCATGACGCTTCCTTTGAAAGATGAGCTCGAGCCTTTACCTGCTTCTGCAGCTCAGCTGTGGAGGAATATCCAGAGTCTGTTGCCATCTGAAATAAAAGGCGATCTAAGTAAGTGAACCTTGGCCAGCTGGAGAGTAGCAGAATATGGTCCTGACAACAGCAAATCCCCTCCACTTGCAGTTCAGTGCTAAAAGTGTAAAATGCCATGGAGCAAAGCTGAGTTCTTGAGAAGAAAAATGCCCTCATTTCTTGAGGGGTTAGTAGTGTCCCAGAAGATTATCAGGGATGCAAGGATAACAAGGAAAAATTGGAGAACAACCAAAAGCAGTTTTTGATGGTGACACTGCTGTGTTCTGGTAAGATTTCCTGCCTTGATCTGGCCTGGGAATACACTGCAGCACCCAATAGCTACTCCAGCCCTTCCCAGGCTGTAAGGAAATGATCATGTGGGACATGTGTTCTTCCATAATGACAACATGCAATTAAACAAACAGGGATGAAAACAAAGTGAGTTTGTGCCTTAAAGAGAGTTAACATAATAGAGCCCCACTCAAACTCTGAGTTACAGTTTAAGAACACAGTAAATAAGAAAATAATCTGTGCTTCAAGTCCTGCTATGGTCACTTAGAGAGTTAAAGTCCTAAATGGGCACGTGGCCATCTCATAATGAATCTCCCTGCATTTCGCTCTGCCTTGACCATTTGTTGATGGTTTTGTTAAAAGAAATTTAAAAAATATATATATTTCAGGCCATATTCTGTATTTCAGGCCATGTTCTGGCTGTCCTAGGGATTATTGCATAGTTGTTTTTATATTTCTGCAGTCTTATCATCAAATATAATTAGCAAAAGTTAACAAAACATTACTTAATGTTTTCTTTGTTTCATATCGTCTTTAAGAACAAACACACACTTCTAATAATATGACAGCCAGATTACTGAGGATTGCAGAATTTAATCCATTTTGCTTTTCCTACTCAGCAGAATATTCAAGCACAGGCAAACTGTTACCTAAAGTACAAGGGCAAGCAGAGAGAAGGTTCAAAGGTCCTTGTCTAGGGTACAAACAGTTGGAAAATTCCTCATTAGGAAGATGATATTCTATTACCTTGATGATGGAGGGAAGCCTCTTGGGAATACTCTTCTTGCAGCGTTTCAGAAAGGAGGAATGAACTGTCAGAAAGAAATCCTGTATTAGTCAGGAGGTTTAGATTTGAAATTATAGCCTTCGGGTATGTTCTTACAAATACCACTCTGTTTATTTACAGGTGTTCCCAGCTCTGTTACATTACATATTAGTATGCAGGTCAAAGGGCATGAGACAGAAAAATTAGACACCTTCTTCCTGCTTACTCACAGACACAAAAGAGCAAGGCCACCCCACCACGCACTTTAGTGGAAGAAACTGATGTTAGACAGTGCTGAGAAGGAAAAAAGAAAAATAAGGCAAAAAGGGATTTGGAACTTGAAACCCTGAGGTGAACTCCCAACCCTGTATTTCAACACTAGGGCTGGATGTATTCCTATGGGAAATGCTAAGTTTTGGTAGCAGTCTTAAAAAGAAACCAAAGAAGAAACCAAATCCAAGTTCACTTTGTCTCCCTTGGCCAAAAAAGGTAGTGTGAGAGGTGCCCTAATGTGCTACTGCTTAAAATGTGTTGGGGAACCTGCAGCGTCCCAGGGCTCATGGTCCTTCCCTAGACACAGAGCTCCTCACTACTGCACTTTGTGAGCTACCACAGCCAGTCTGTGGGATTTTCTTTTCCTCTCATATATTGTTTGCCAAACACATCTTCATTGACAAAATATCTGATGAAGAATACCCATAAGAAACAACCAAAAATAACCTGCTAGCCTGAAGAGAACAGCATAAATAACTTGCCACAGGCCAAATTTAAATGGATCTTAATTTTTAAAAGACCTTCTAATCATGTCCCTTACAAAACATCCACTACGTGCCCATCTTTTCACACAGGCCCTCTCAGGGCAAGTGTGCCCACTGCCTCCAGGAAAACACTACTAAAGCTTGAAATATGTCAGGCTTGAATAATCCATTCCTTTGAAACTTTGCTCCATTCCAGCTTTCTTATCAGGTTGTTCAGAGCCTTGAAAAGTTGAGTGTCTGCAGAGAGGGAGATTTCACAGCTTCTCTGGGAAATCAGTTCCAGTATTTGACAACCTTCACTGTAAGTTTTTTCCACTTGGAATTTTTTTGGTTATAACTCCTATTATTTGTTCTTAGGCTGTGCACATCCCTGTCTTTACAACCACCCAGTAGGGAGCCAGAAAAGAGCAATATCCAATTATTCTGCTGGGACAGTAAAGTAAATAGTGCTGGCCATAGTTTTCTGTGGTTAAAGAGATTATTCTGCTCTGATGACTGTAGCAGACATTAGATGAGGAGAGGCAGATGTGAAAGGGGAACCTCACTGAGCTGGAAAGCTGATGTTCCAGAGGTTCCTCCATCCAGCAGTGCTGACTCAAACCTGCTGAACCTTTGCATGTGAAGAGCTCCAGAGTAGAGCACTGTAGAAAATGTGACTGTTTCGAGTTTTTAGGAGAAGGAGCTATTACTTGATTGAGTCACATATTTTGTGAATTTAGGAAAGAGTTAAGATTACAATCGCATTTCTAGTAGTCTTTTTAAAATAATCAATTTATGACAGAAGGCTGGCTTGGGCAAAGACTTCCAGTTCAAAGCAGGGCTGCCACATCTGCTTACCCTCTGTTTCAGAACACTGCCTTTATTAAGCCACTTTTCAGGATAAAATTTTACATTAATTACATTAAACCCAGAAAAATTTGGATAGAGTAGGTTTTCCCCAGCATCTCATTACCTATTCTTTTTTATTGTGTAATGTCTCTCCTGATACAGAATACACCAAATACATTAAAAAACCATTCATGTAGCCATGGCTGTTTCAGCAAACAAAAAAGCCATTCAGCTGCTTGGCACTGCTCTCATGTTGGCATATTTTACAGCCCCAAATCAACCACTGAAGCTCTCAGCTGCCAGCAGCTATTTCCAAATATCAGCTAGAACTAGCACTACTTAAAAATAAAAAGTTCCTTTCCAGTTATTTCTAATTAGTTAACACAAAATTTAATCCAAAGCAAATTCTCAACCCTAGAGTAAAAGTAACTGCTCTTCCAATCAGTCTCTTGACATTAAAGGGGAAACATACACTAGTCAAACGAGAATTCTAACACATTTATTATATTATTATTTCCATGTATAACTTCATTTGCCCAACAACTGTTCATTAAGTCACAGATCTTGTTTTCACTGAATCTTCCACTTCTGGCACTGAAAAAAGCTTTTATCTAAGTAATGTTTTAAAATGCTCAATATAATCAGAGTATAACCTGAAAAAAAACCTGTTGTATTTTTTACATTTTTTTAACATGTGAATTATTATTTATGCCCCATGCCTGCTGTTCTCTTATTTTTCTGGTGCCCAGACAGCCTCAACTGAGGCAGCACAGGTGCCCTTTCCCTGTACTGCACCCACTGCAGCCTTCTGCCACCAGGCACAGACCTGCATGGCAGGTGCAGCGCAGAACAGCTCCAGCTGCTGTGATGGACTGGCTGCCCACTCCAGCTCCTTGGGATTCCTCTTGCCTTCCTGCCTGAAGCTTCTGCTGTAGGTCTTACTTCACTGAAATCAACCTTTATACGGCACAGACAGTGGAAAACTGCTCCTGGGAGAACAAAGGCTGTGACTATCCAGGAAAGTACAGAACATACAGAACAAAAAACACAGGACCACTTACCTGGTCACCTGAACAGCTGCATATCAGCCACTCTGTGTGGACAGACACAGGACCAGCCGTGGTGTTTGATGTCCTACCAAGCACTGCGCGGTTTCAGGGCAAACCCCGTTCCTAGAAAAGCTGACAATGGACTCCACACAGACACAGCCTTGCCTTTTAATGACTCCCTCAAAGCCTCTATCATATCTTTTCAAGCTACTACACCCTTGAACTCTGGCTGCCTGTTCTTTGCTCACCTCCTGCTGATGGTAGTCTAGGAAAGGTCCTTTGCGTCTGTTCAGAGCCCAAAGTTCCACCCCTCTTTTCACTGCTGCTGTTGAAACTTTATGAGGGTTCAGACAAGGGGAGTGGGGGTGTTCCCAAGCAGGAGCTGCCTGTCCCCTCCCAGACAAGTCATGTGAAGCCAGTGCCATGTCACTGTTCGTGCTGGCAGTGTTCCCTGTGTGTATGTGCACACTATTACTCAGTTAAGCACGTGGAATACACCTCTGCAGGTAATATTTCATTGTTGTACCTGATAATAAAAAAGCCACCAACACTCTAAAGATAAGTAGTTTTATAACTCACTAACTCATGGTTGGAGCACAAAATAGCTACTGCCAGTGCAACTGAATGGGTCAAAGGTGTATTTGTTAAAAGCAATAAGAGTTACTGTGGAATTTGGCAAAAACCCAGTTTTTTTGCAAAAAAAGCAGTCCAGTTTTTATGCTGTTGTACTGTCTAAAAATTACCCCAACTCTGTTGCTACAGTATCCTCAACCAGTTACAGGCTTTGCTTGCATGCTGGGTAAGGTGAAGATACACACAGGTTAGCATGTGCTTGGGCTCAGTTGTCTTTAAACATGTTTACAGACCATAAAGTGTGTAATTATGGTATTGCAGAGAGCAAGATGTAATTTACAGCAGCATCAGTCTTTTTTATGCAAATGTGGTCCCAATCTGTTACTTAGCCCATAAATAATGCCCCATTACGAACTACGCTCTGAGAACTGAGGGTGTTACTGTCATAACTTTCCAGATCCATTTTTTCCACAGGAGAAACAGAGAATATCACCTCTGCCTCAGTTAGCCTTGTTTGCCCTTCACAGATGAAGCAACACACTCCCAGTAACACCTCTTGCCAGCAGAGCTGGAACTGCAGAGGGCTCTGCCAGAGTGAGCAGCATTTAACACTGTTATTGCTTCCATCCTCACTTTCTCTTGCCTAATTCCAACTACTCCCTGGTAGGGACAGAAGTTGTAATTCTTAGCTGTTGCTACTAATTGGTATTTCTCACACAGCTCAACAGAGAGGAATGTGATTCCTTCAAACTATTGACTCACGTGCAGAGGAGGAAGTGGAAAAGAGCATCTCAAGAGAGGGGCGCCATAAGGATAATGTCCTCAGCTGATCTTTGGATTTGAGCTTGCAGGGGGAAGGCTGTTCATCCAACAGCCAACAGTAAGTGTAAGAGTGAATTTCAGACCCCTGTTCTTTTTGAACCACTGTTCAATCCAACATGGGTGATCTCTGAAATATTCATAGCCATAGGGACAGCTCAGCACGTTAGTCACAGGGCAGTAAATGCCGTTTATCTCCTGCTGCAATTTTGTGTCTAGCAAGGTTGTCACTGATCAAAGGGCTGCTTCTGCCTGCTGGCTGCCCTGTGCTGATGTCTCCACCACAGACACTCCAATGCTGCTGCAAGCTTTGCTGAGCCATGCAAGAAGTCTGATTTCTTCCCAGCAAAAAAGCTTTTGGATCAGACACTTCGTAATACAACTTTGTTCCCTCCCCACAGTTTTTGCAATAGTCACTGGCTGTTCCACTCTTTGAGAGGAACATCAGAGGAAAATCCATGGATTAGCTTTCAGGGGACTGTACAAGCCCACACTGATAGTTCCTCTAAGGCTGAAGAGGAATCTGAGCTTGGCACACATCCCCCACTGCCTGATTCCCTGCATTCTGAACCAGATTTCTCACCCTCTGCCAGGTCACATGTGCCACCACCCAGCCCTGCAGTGACTGCTTTGGGAGCACCTGTGCAACAACAGAAGGCTGAGGCAAACGTAAATTCACCTTTCAGGATTTCCACAAGGAAGCTTTCTGGTGGTGCTGTGACTAAGCTCTAAAGAAAAGGCATAACAGGACATGCAGCTCAAGCTGCCCAGTGTGATAATGCTGAGCTAAAGACCTTTATTCCACCTTATAATGCAGCTCTACCTTCATGTGTAGATGTGAGGACTCTTCAAGACCTGCTTTGGAGTGCTGGAGCTGGAGGCAACCTTGGTGACCTCCAAATACAGAAATGATGGGACTTTTTACAGAGCAGGGTGCCTCTTCCAGCTATTCTGAATCTTTATTAGCCATGTCATGTTTGAAAAAAACTCTGATCTCATCAAACAAAATGTGTCTCCAGCTCTTCTCACCAGTGCTTGCAAACATCCCTGAACAGCTTCTTTTCAACACACAAATTTTAACACACTACAAATGTAATTTATCACAGGTGATTATTGCCTGCAACACGTTTTTATTACAGCATCAAAGCACAGATATTTACAGTGGCCTGAGGAGATGCATTCTCCCTTTTCCCCTGGATTCAACATCCCTTCAAGCGCTGAGTTTACGAGCAAGAAAAATTACTCTGAACTCTTGGGAAATAAAAATTTCACCTTATATTTACAGGGTGCTGTAATCCAGCCTGCTGAATTTACCTGCTAACAACTCAGATTTCCTTGTACAGCCTCAACTGACCACAGGAAGAAAGGTGATTACTTTCTGCCAGTGTAGCATATTGCATGTTACATAAATTGTGCAACACCAGAGACTGCAGAGCTAAGGCAGAAGAGTAACTCTCTATCTTCCCCGAAGATAAACTCTGAATCAAAATAACGCTCAATAAAGGGAATGTAAAAAGATGCTGACAGCAGCAAGGTCACTCGACACAGCAACACTTAAAAAAAATCCTCTTTTTTTTCTAAATGTAACATTTCTGCTGAGGCATGAACATTAAACCCGAGACACTGAGTGGTGTCCGACGTGTGAAAGACACCAATATCTGCTTTTTACAGATACTCTGATCAAAATGCTGGGCAAGTAGCCGAGATTCAGGGAAAGACTTCCATATGGTGGGCAGATAATCCAGTACCAGAACATATATATTTATAGAGGCATGTACATATTTTACAACAGATGAAACCCCATCCAGAAGGAAAGCAGTCTAGAAGAAAGGAAATACTATCTAAGTTTAATTAGTAGACAAGCTTCCAAATGAACTGCCTATCTACCATCAGCAACAGCCAGCAAAGCAGTGTTGGCAGCCGTGTTACACAAGCAGTAGCTGCTGTACCAGCTACAACTTTCTGTTGCTAACGTAATTTAAATTCCATTCCTGGAACAGGAGAAGCCAGACTAAAAGTCTGCAGGTGTAGTAGGAACTTAAACGACTTCTAAACTCCTGCAGGAACAAGCATGACTTGCTCAATTTCGATACGTACTACACCGTAGGAGCACCGCGTGCCAGGCCAGCAGTGTTTGCTCTCTGGGCCTCAGGAAATCCCTCTGGAAAACAAACCCTCACCCCACTCCCACCCTGCGCGCCCGTGGCCAGGGAGCCCGGGGGGCTCGGGCCTAACCCCGACCCGGGGACCCCCTCACCTCCCCTTGGTGAGGGAGGGGCGGCCGCTGCTTCTTTCGGGGACGCTCAGCCAGGGCCCGGCGCAGGCCGTGTCCCAGGGGATCGGGGTGCTGGGGACTCGCCATGCTGGGAGCCCACCCCAGCCCCGCTGGGCGTTATGGCGCCGCTTCCCTCACGGAGCGGAGGAGCGGAGGCACCCAGCACCCCCATCCCTCCCCCCCGCCCGCGGAGCTTGGACTCGCCCGCCCTTTGCAGCGCAGGCAGCCCGGGCGAGCCCATTAACCGCCCCGCGGGGGGGCAGGACGAGGAGAAACACGGGCCGGCCAGGGCTGGGCGCATGCGCAGTGCGGGCAGAGCGGCCGCGCGCAGTAACGTACCCGCCCCGTCCCCCGCCCCGTCGCGCGCGCCGCCGGCTCCGCCATCTCTCGCTCTCTCTCGCGAGAGCCAAAGCGGCGCGAGCCCCGGAAGCGCCGCCCCTCGCGGCGGGGGCACTCGGAGCCATCGCGGGTGCGCGGGGCGAGAGCGGCGCGTCCCGGCCGCGGCTGCCGGGAGGTACCGGGGAGCGGGGCGGGCAGGCAGGCGNAGGCGGCGGGACGGGCGGCGGGACAGGCGCTGGGGGGGCAGGGCCGCGCCTGGGGCTGAGGGGGCGGCGGCGCGGACAGCGGCCCTCCCGCTTCCCGGCGGCGGTGAGCCGCCCCCGGCCGCCCCCGGGCTGTGAGGGGGCCCTGAGGCGAGCCCGGGCCGGGCTGTGGCGCTGCGCTCGGTCCCTCCCGGTAACTGGTGGCGCAGGGCTGAGCCGCAGCCCCGGCAGTGCCTGGGAGCGGTTCCCCGGTGTTATTGCGGGAAAGGGGCGGCAGCCGGTGGCACTGCCGGCACTGCCGGTGGTTCCGCTCGAACACCCCCTGCCCTGTGGCCCCGGTTACGTCAGGGAAGGACAGAATCCCAGAGAGGGTCAGCTTAGGAGGGACCACAGGGGGTCACTTGGTCCAAGCTCCCTGCTCAAGCAAGGTCATCCCAGAGTTTATGGCACAGGATTGTGTCCTGACCGTTCTGGAATATCTCCATTCAAGCGGACTCCAGAACCTCTCTGGGCACTCTGTTCCTGTGCCTGGTCCCTGAACAGTTTTTGCTCACGTTCTTCCTCGTGTTCAGGGGACACTTCCTGTGTGTCACCTTCTGCCCGTTGTCTCTTGTCGTGTCGCTTGGCGTCACCGAGATGAGCCGGCTCCACCTTCTTGGCACTCCCCTTTAGCTATTCAGACCCATCGAAACTCCTGCCGATGGGTGTTCTCTAATGCATTCTGTTATTGTGTTTAAACAATTGTCTTCATCATGGAATCACAGAGGGGTTTGGTTGGAGAGGACCTTCAGGATCATCTCATTCCACCCCTGCTGTGGGCAGGGACACCTTCCACAAGACCAGGTTGCTCAGAGCTCCATCCAGCCTGGCCCTGAGCACTTCCAGGGATGGGGAAGTAGCTGAGGATTGAAGATGAGGGTTCACTGCCTCTACATTTTGTGCCCAAAGCTTATGCCAGGAAAAGGAAGATGGAGATAATGATTCTCTACATAAATAACTGGACTGTTGATTGTGCATCTGCTCTTATATTGTGAGCAGATGCTCTAGATTTCATTCAGCATGTTTACAGAAAGTGATAAAGCAAGAAGGAACTCGGTGTAAACTTTTAATGGGTTGTTTGAAGGTGAAATGGGATTGTGACTGACTCCTACAGAGCATTTATTCACATGTCACTCTTCCTTCACTTAAAGCATTATTTATTTATCTCTTTAATGCAGCACACTGATAAGATTGCACAGCTTGTGATCCTACACTGTCATTTGAGTTCAGCATCAGCTGCCTTTTTTCTGGTCCCTGCAAGATGCCAGCAGCCCTTGCAGAGAACAGCCAGGTTATCTGTGAAGTATGGGCCAACAACCTGGAGGAAGAGATGAGGAAAATTCGGGAGATTGTTCTGAGTTACAGCTACATTGCCATGGTAAATGCTTTATGCTTGACCTATTTGCCTTAGTCAAGGGATGTTTTTGGGTTGTGGACTAAGTTGATTCTTGAGTGAGAAATGATTTCTTCATACTCCCAGTCAAAGTGAACTAGAAGAGGTGAAAAAATAAAAAGCTGTTCAGTAGCTTTCCAGAATTTAATACAAGCAGTGCTGAGTATGAAAGAAGGGGAACATGGAGAAGAACTTAAAAACATGAATTTATTTAATATTTAGCTATTCATAGTGTATTAGTTTGTGCAGCACAAAAATTAAACAAGTCACAATTGGATTTAGATCCTTATTTTTCCACCAGTGTGTTTGTCCTTTGAAGGTTGTTCTCCATTTGATTATAGAAGGTGCCATGGGATTGCAGGTGGAAAGGCCTGCAAGTGACTGCTAGCCAGCTGGGCTGCCTCCTTTCTAATGAGGGCAGATGTTGATTCTTAAGGAAGAAAAATATTCTGGCTGTAGATAAGACAATATGTTCCAAAAGCTTTGTTTAAGAAGAGCATAATCTCCCCTGGGTAGGAGGAATCTCCTCCTGCTTTTACAAATCTGTATCTGCTTGGCAGCACCCCAGTGTGTTAGATAAAGAACTGGTTTTAGCTGTGATACTGTGAGTTCTGCCAGCTTTGCTTAGGAACACTGAACCTCCAGATATGAAAAGTCCTCATTAAAAGTGGGGCAAAAGACAGGTGCCTTTGCAGAGTGTGTGGGACTTTGGTGTCAAATTCAGCTGGGGAAGTGAATATGATTTTTTTGTTAACATTTGTCAATGGGAAATGAACTTTTTGCTTCTTTTTAGTCTCGCTGAAAGTGTTCTTAGGGTTTGTTTTAATGACTGTGCTGTAAGAGTAGATAAATCTCTTGGGCAAGGGAGAGATTGTGTCAGGTGCACAGCACTGGGTTAGTTGTGAAAGATTTTGTGTACAGTCAGTAGAAGCTCAGTGACCTGATCTGAGGGTAAAAACAGTATGGCAGTTTGGTGTTCAGCACACAGGCACTGGCTAAGTAAGAGGTTTTTCATTTAATAGATGGTTTTTTATCTAATAGGTGCTGCTGTTGTTGAGGTGTGTTTGACTGACAGGTGTTCTTGTTGATGTAGGCATTGACTGTTCTCAGGAGCAGTGAAGGTTTTCAGTGTCTGGACTGTGCTCCTGACAGAGTGGTGATAATGACTGCTAATAGAATCCGTGGTGAAACTCAATTTCCTTCTCTGCCAGGACACGGAGTTCCCCGGCGTTGTTGTCAGGCCGATCGGGGAATTCCGCAGCTCCATCGATTATCAGTACCAGCTCCTTCGCTGTAACGTTGACCTGCTCAAAATTATCCAGCTGGGCCTGACTTTCACAAATGAGAAGGGGGAGTATCCTTCTGGCATTAACACCTGGCAGTTCAACTTCAAATTCAACCTTACGTGAGTCTCTGTGCTTGGCATTAATTTCCTGTTCCCTTCTGCTGGAGTGATGCTTTCCTTTGGCAAATACCAGTGTCCATGTGTTTGTCATTGCTGGCTGGTTCTGAGCAACAAGGATGCAGATTCTAGTACAGATTATCTGGGAACCTCTTTTGGAGTGCCAGGAGTTAACAGTGTATCTGGAAGTCAAAGCCATGCTAAAATTCTCTCCTTATTACCATTTCTCTTGATAATTTTGCGTGATTTTTTTTTCTGGAACAATATTTGAAACCTCAGAGATAGATATATATATCTGTAAAACTCCATCTCTTTCTGCTAAAAATAAATGGATGTGCTGGTCTCATCAAAAAGAAAAAGACCTCTTAGCAGATCCATGCTTAAGTATAAGCTGGGATCTAAAAACATGTCGGTGTAATCATCACATCTGTTCAGGAGAATGGATCTTTTTAAATGTAGTGTGGCAGTTCTTGTCTCCTCCATACTGTAATATCCTGGGTTGCAGCTGAAACAAGTTTAATTATCCCTTCCCCTGTAATTATAAAGATAAACTCAGCATAATTACCGCTAGAGCTGTCTGGAAATAAAGAAAGGGTTTATCTGGCAAAACTACATATGTAGAGGAAATAAATCTATTTTTATGAAACTGTCGTTGGAAAGCATTACAAAAATTTCTGTCTACTATGTGCAGATCATCCAGTTCTTGACCCCAAAAGTTGCACTATTTACTCCTCAAATTTGTGAACTTCTTACAAGTATTGAAGTAAGAGTGAAGTGGCTTTTGCTGTGTGATCATTTCATTTAAATGAGTTACCATATTGATAGAACTTGGCTCTGTGTGTTTCCTCCCCCTCAAATGACAAACCAGTAAAGAAGTCGGGTTCCTGCTCAGCTCTCCACCAAGCACATGATTCTTGTCCTCCTCCTGAGTCAAGGATGGTGCAATTCTGTTTACTCCCATAGATGGAAGTGGAGGTGCTGAAAAGGTGGTACATGCTGTGGAGTGAAAAGGAAAAATGTAGACAGGAATGATGGTCAGTGCTTTAGAGCTGCACATCTTCCTGTTTGTGAGAGCTCCCCTTTCCTCTGGACATCATCTGTGGTGCCTCTTTGCCTTGCAGAAGGGGCATCGTTCAAACTGTCACTTTCAGTCCTACGGATGTGGAATCTTTGGAATTTGCACTAGCAGTGGAAGTGTTAACTAGTTATGATCACAGAACAGCTTGTTAGGGATGTAGGAGGCTGCACTAGTGGTATTGAAACTGAGCCAGTTTGAATTTTCTAGAGAGAGAAATTGGAACCCAGAAGTATCCTACTGGTTAGTCCAATTCTTGACATAGTGTGGGGAGAATTTTTCTAAAATGGGCTTGTCTTAGAAGCACCCTGAGTGCAAACTTCCTTTTTTTTTTTCCCTTCAGGGAAGACATGTACTCTCAGGATTCCATAGACCTCCTTGCCAGCTCTGGGCTGCAGTTCCAGAAGCATGAAGAAGAAGGGATTGATACTCTGCATTTTGCTGAGTTGCTGATGACATCTGGGGTCGTCCTCAGTGACAGTGTGAAATGGCTGTCCTTCCACAGGTGGGTCCAGGGTGCTCACTGACCCTCTTCGATGTCTTCTTAATTCTCTGCATTTTCTGTGGAGATTGACAGATATTTTAAGGGGAAAAATTAGCAGTCCTGAAGTTCTTAAACTAATCTTCAAGGTATGAAGGCCAGGCTTAAGAAGTAAGACACTTCATGGTCTGACTTTCTGCTTGCTTATGAATTCTTCTGCTGTTACAGTCACCCTCTCTTGAAGAAGCTACTAACAAGTTGAAATGTGACTTCTGTACTTAGTACATGCATTGTAAAGGATTTTTTTCTTCTTCCTTACAATGTTGGTGGTGCTCTGAACTTCCACCTGTGTGGTTAAGACATATTTTTTGTAGCATTTCAGCCAACTAGATTAGGAAGCCTCTGGTCCAACATGGTATCACAAATGAAAGGAATTGCCACCACCTCCTTCTCCCTCAATGGATATTTGCAGGGTTTCCTTCTTTTCTGTATTGCCCTTAGCTACAGAAATATACAGAGTTGGGAAGAAAGGTGTATTCTTCCCGATGGCTTAGCTGTTCCACAAAAGGCTAGTGAAGGCACTTGGGGAGCATCCCAAAGTTCTGTGTTGGCACACAAAATCAGGATGAGTTCTGTCTGAGAGCTAGATAGAGTTTTATGAATGTCAGAAAATGTTAAGGCTTGAAAGGCACAGCAAGTAAAATTCTGTTGAAAAAGGAGGTACTATTACCTTGGGTACTGCCTGCTTACCTGGTTTCTCTATGGTTTTGTTTTCAGTGGTTATGACTTTGGCTACATGGTGAAGTTGTTGACAGATTCCAGGTTACCAGAAGAGGAACATGAATTTTTCCATATCTTAAACCTTTTCTTCCCATCTATCTATGATGTGAAGTACTTAATGAAGAGCTGCAAAAACCTCAAGGTACTTTTATCTCCCCAGCAGGCAGGTGATGGTATCAACACTGTACATGTACAGGAATACAGGTGGCAGAACTGCTGCATATGTTGTCTTAAAATGACATAAAAGTCACTAGTGACACAGGAGCACCTGAGACACAGTTTGTGTCTAGTGGGTACTGCCATCCCCAGTTCCAGAGTTAGCAATGTGTTTATAATAAAGGGGATATTGCCACAGCCTTCTGGTTTGTGTATCAGAGGCTAATTATAATTCAGCATATTGATGTTTCCTATGCAAGGAGATTTCTTTTACATGAAATACTCCATGACTTGATTAACTGGTAAGAGGGTTGAAAGTAATTTATCTGCTGAATCACAGCCTTGAGTAAGGGAGGGAAAGACCTAGCATGTGTAACCTATGAATGTACCCACAGTTATCTCAAGTATCTGCAACAGAAAAAGAAGGTACCTAAATCTGAGAAGAGTTATTTGTGCACTCTTGAACACCATTTTGCTGTGTTTCACTCACAGCTGGAGAGTGTGTACTGCTGGGATCTGCACTGGTTCATCATACCCTGTTTGCCCTTGTGTTTTGGAGAAATGTGACAATTACGAATCTTGCAAAATAAAATCTCTTCTGTTCTCTTTGCAGGGTGGCCTTCAGGAAGTGGCAGATCAGCTGGATTTGCAGCGAATTGGACGACAACACCAGGCAGGATCAGACTCTCTTCTCACAGGAATGGCATTTTTCAGAATGAAAGAGGTACTGCAGTGTTCTTTTCTCCCCTTCCTGTCCATAAATGTCAACATGTACAACGTGTTGTTTGTTTTGGTTTGGGATTTTTGCGCCTTGTGGCCATCACACCTTAAACTGTCAGGAATAGGAACTGCTGATATTGGCACAGACTTGTTCTGTTTACTCACCTTTCATGTGCTTATTTTAATTTGCACACTCCATCTTGGAGGTGGCTGATTTCAAACGAGCTGTTAATTAACACTGGATGTTTTCTAATTTAGAGGCACAATTAAGCAATACCCTTTTCTCTGCTTTTTTCTTTTAATCTGCAGTTATTTTTTGAGGATACAATTGATGATGCAAAGTATTGCGGACGACTGTATGGCCTTGGCACAGGAGTGGCTCAGAAACAAAATGAAGATGTGGACTCAGCCCAAGAGAAAATGAGCATTTTGGCCATTATCAACAACATGCAGCCGTGATGAGCGGTGCCCCTCAGCAGAACATGTTTACCATATTGGCAGCTGCTGTCCTCAACCATTTTCCCTAAACATTGTCTCAAACAAAAAGCATCTCCAGTACACAGGCTGCACCAAGCCTTGCAGTTTTGATGAAGAGCTGCATTTTCCTTTGAAACCCCTGAAGAGTTGACTGAATTCCTAATGCCAGCATTTGTGGTTTGCCATATTTTTAATACCAAGGGCAAAGGACAGAATCTACTGTGTATACCTCTGGTTTTTTCCTCTTTTTACTGTACAGAATCTGCAAGGAAGATTTACCAGTAGAATATTGGGTAGAGCTAAGGGTTGGGAAATGCAGTGAAAATGGACACAGACACGCACGCAAATTTGCAATTTGTGTTTTATAAAGCTTATTTTAAAACTTCTGCATGTTGTGAGGGTGACAGCTTCACCTCATGTGTTGCTTATTTTATCTCTGTCTGTGGAAATTGCTCCCTTTGATCACTGCAGAGGTTTGGGAACAGATGACATTAAAAACGATCCTTGCAGCTAAAAATATTCAGAGATTTGCTTTAACAGCAGAGGGAATGGAGATTAATGGAGCTGATTTGATCAGCACTCCTTAGTTTCTAATTCTCTGTGTTACTGCTTTGACCCATACTAAGCCTCAGCTTTGTTCTTACGGGTATTAAGGAACTGTTCTGGAAATATGTTCAGAGGCCCAGAAGTTCACCTTTGACAGGGGATTGGACCAATACTATGACTTCAGTTTTCTTCACCTTAAACCTACAAATTTTATTCTTCTCATGCAACACAACTAGGTCAGCATGGACAAATACTTGTTCCTTTTCTCCCCCGATTCTCCAGCCCCTAATTTTACAATATGCTTAACAGGTAAAACAGAGTTTCTGATTTTTTCCCCTGAGTTTCTTGGTTTTTTTTCATTATAAACACCTGAAAAGTAGTTAAGAGGATGAAGAACTTGGGATTCTGACTTTGAAAAACATTCTATAGTATTTTTTTTAACAGCTCTGTAATGACATTTCTTAAAAGAACAAACCCTTTTGGCCATGTCACACTTAAAAATTTTTAAGACTTTGTCTGGCATTTTGAACAAGCTTAATCCAATATTAAAGAGTTGAGGTTTAGAGCTGGTATTTGAAATGTTTGTAAAGACTAGTTTTTATTTTTTGTAAAATAAATTTTTTTAAACCGGGCTTTGTTTTGGATTTTCCATCAAGCACTAGAATTTCCATAGTTGAGGCTTTGGAATCTGAATTTGGGAGACATATGCCTGAAGATGCTCAAGTTTGTTTCCTTCACCATTTGTGATGTGCTCCTGGGGTAGGTCTTAGCAAAATGTCTTTTGAGCATGTTGTACAGTAGCTGAGGAGAGCTGAAGAGCTCTGGCAGAGCTGTGATCTCTCCCTGCTGGTCTCAGCACAGTCTCACAGTCTGGTGCAGTGTTCCTGCACTGCAGAGTGGCCACTTAAAGGGACAAACTTGTGTGTCAAGTTTTCTGCTCCAGCCGAACTCCAGCAGTTCCTGCTCTAAGTGCAGGAAGGCAGTTTGGTTAAGCACTGGCTCCCCCGCCTGGTTTTCAGTTTTTGGATAGAATTCAGCAAATTCAAATTGGTGGCAACACTTCACTGGTTAAACACAGCTACAGCAGGATGTTGTTTCAGTCTAACCCTGGCTTTCACCTGCTGCTCTTGAAGTTGTTCTGAGGCTTTACTCAGCTTGAAGCAGAATATCTGTCAGGATTAAGTCTGCATTTTGGCTGGCAGAATCTGAAACAGCTTTTGATCTAAAAAATCCATCACTCCTCCTTTTAATTCTTAATAATCTTTACTGTACTTGAAACTTTCATGATAAACACTTTCCCCTATCAACTTTTTTTGCTCCATTTAAAACCTTGCTTGTAAAAATGACTAAGATGCTGTGTTCACAAAGGCTTATGCACCCTTTTGCTTTTTCTAACAAGACAGACAAAGCCTTTAAGTAAGCTGGTCAAAATACTACACGTTCAAGACTGCAAAATCCAGGACTGGTTTTGGCACCATTCTAGAGAACTTATTTCTATACATCAAATTAAATACCAATTCATGGTGGTAGAAGACTTTATTTAAAGGAGAGAAAATAAACTCACAATGCTTTTAAGAACAATACTGGCCTAAGGGTCAGTTTGCTTACAGAAACCATTGATTTCCTGAGGGCAGCTACTCTTCCTCCTCTGCCAAAAGAGTACACAGTTGCTCAAAATTTTCTCTGGCATGTAAATAGCAAGAGCTTTCATCAACATGGTATCCAACAAATAAAAAAAACTATACAAAAATCCGTTATAACAGTTCAAGCCCGCGCTCTACTGCTTTTCAGTTTTCTAACAGTCTCCTTAAATAAGGATCAGTGGATGAGCACAAGTGGATGTGTATAAACCTGACATTTGGTATCAGTAACAGCCACAGCCATCAAAAGAAGCCTTCACTTGAAGAAAGAGCAGCCTTAGTGTTGAGTAGCTGGAGGCAGCTCAAGGGAGACAGTTTGGTCTCCAACTGTCATGTCAAGAAGCTCCTGGCAGCCTTTTTGTAAACACAAGCACTACCGTGTTTCCTAAGGAGGGCCAGAGCCTCTTCCTGCAGCTCAGGAGGACACTGGGATCCAAGGTGAAGGAGCACAAGGCAGCACTCCAGCACATCAGGGAATGGGAAGACCTGCAAAAAAAGGAACATGAGGTGATATCTACAGTTTGTATTAGAGTTGTTCAATATAATCAGGCAGCTCTCTGAAGACACTGCTTTGGAGCATTCTCAGAACAGACAGCCAGGAGTCAGATGCATCTTCTCTTCACATTTATCCAGGTTTGCCCCCTCTTGCCCAATCACCATGGTTACATGTTTTCAAATGTGTGATGTGTACTTTCTACAGTTCCTATCTATAAAGGCCATTTTATAATTTAAAGTTTTGATTTAATTGTTAATACTTTTTTTTTTTAATACATAAGTAGGAAGGGATTACTCTTAAAATGAATGGGATAATCCATACAGGATATCTAATTGAGTTCTCCCACACATGAGATTTAGCTGTGCTTTTCAACTGCATAGGGAAAATTATACTTGAAAGAACAATACCACCCTGATGCCATGTGTCAGCTCTCTCAAAAGTGCCACAGGATCACAAGGAACATCACTGTTCCTTTTTGTATGAAAGGGATTCTGTGATGAGGCTGCCCTTACAGAATGACTTTCTCCATAACTGCAATGGCTCTTCTGAAAACTTACCTTTAAATTGTCTGGGAATTCAGCTAATTTCTGCTTTGCTTTCAGAAGCTGCTTTGTGAGCTCAGGGAGTGTAACCAGCTGCTTTGCTTCATCTTTGCTGTCAAGAGAAGAGCAGGTGTCATGAGTAACTCTTTTGTTAGGTGACTGTGTAGCCTCCCTCCTGGACAAGGAGCACAGGAGAGAACTGGCTGAGTGTTTCATGCTCTAGCTTGTACTTTCCAAAGTCCCAAACCAATGTTGAACAAAGAAACAGAAATCTTACATCATGCTTAGCCTTTTCATTATCCTCCCTTTTTCAAGCTGCCCTGTCTATTCACTATAACAATACCTCATGCATCACAAAACTATTCAGCTGCACTAAGTCTATGCACGTGGTGGTTCAGCCCAGGGGAAATGCAAGATTTCTGAGCTGTATATTCAAGTGTTCCTGGGTGATGAGATGGAGATCAGAGGCAGTCCAGGCTAAACAAGAAGTTTCCTGCACAAACACACAAAAAAGCAACACTTTTCAACACACTCATTCCTGTGCTGAGTCTTACCAATTCATCTGGTTGCTATCAGAGCATGGTTTGTCTGATTTAGTCTCTGAACTCTGTTCCAGGTTGCTTCCCTGGGTGTTTCCATTTATGTTTTCCTGGAGATTGTTCCTCTGCTGCTGATGCTGGCGGATCATTTCTGCTAAAGTCTCCTGGACCTCAGCTATGTCTCTCTGGGTGTTCTGCAAGGCAGCCATGTCTTCAGAAAGGAGCACTTGGCAACCCTTCAGTTTTGACTGTCTGTCTACCACATCAGCTGAATCAGTTCTTGAGTCACTCTGTGTCTCACATTTAGGAACTTCAGTTGTACTGCAGAGGTTTTCACCCATCTCAGCTGCAGTCTGAACCGTTTCCTCAGGGGATGGGTCACCTGAAATACAGCTCTTCTCAAGAGCTGTCTGCTCATTGGGACATGGCACAGGACCCAGCACAGCTTTCTGCAGGCCAAGGGAGTCTTTGGGTGGGTTCCACCACAGGTCATAGAGCACTCTGTAAGCCACAAAGCCCTCCAGACTCCTGCAGGCATCCATGCTCTGAGAATTTGTGCTGTCCAGTTTGTCTCTCAGGTCATCACAGCCTAATAATGAGAAAAGGATTACAAATATTTCATTGAGCTTTCCAAAGACAGTGAGTAGATCTGGTAAATGAACCAGGAAACCCTGGAAACACAAATCAGGGATTTACTCAGATGCTGGCAGAGCAGTACATTAACTATGAAAGCAAAAACATCTTTGGCATCTTTGTGAATACAACACTCTCTTCTAGCTAAAACGTTCTCATCAGCTATAGCAAATTTCCTTGGTGTCAAGCTGCAAAACACAAGAGTCACATAATCACGAGCCACAAACTAAATGCACTGCATACTCTAAAGAGAATGGAGGGCAAGTTGGAGTATATTGCTATAAAATGAAAACAACATTCTGATGTCCCTCATCTCTCACAGAAGAGAATTCACTCATTTTCCCACATCACCCACACCAGGTGACACAGCTCAGCTTCCTTCCACAGTCAGGAATTTTCATCACCCAGTGGCCTTTGCACTAGCCAAATTCCGCAAGTTTCCACAGGTATGCCTATGTCCTGCTGCTTCCAAACATTATTTAGCCTAGGAACATTAATGGACACAGCTGTGCTGGCAGGAAAGATCCCTGTCAGGGGTAGAAGAGACACAAGGACAGACTTACCCTCAGGAAGGATGACACTGCAAATCTCCTGCATCAGAGTGAAATTCCCAGCATCAAAAGTGCGGGTCACAGCCCCAAGAATATTTTTCACTGCCTCATCCCACAAACCCAAGTGACGGCTCAGGGCTGCGAGGGCCAGGTCATGGGAGATATGGAAAAGCACCTAAAGGAAGCATCAGAGAGCACAGTTAATAGTTTTACTGCAAAGTGTGAGCTTATGACAACTGTGGAAGAGCCCAGAAGCACGTGACTTCACCAAAAGCAATTTTAGTGGCAACGCAATTTACACAGTCTCCTTCGTGCAGGAGATAGAGAATTTCTACATCACTTGGAGCTGTAAAATCAGCCAGTGTGCTTGCCTGTGTCTAAGTAAACAGATGAGAAGTGGGAGCAGTGACTCACTGTGGTCACAGAGAAGAGAGCTGCAGGAGCACCAGTCTATGGACAGACCTTGCAAACTATTTTGACAACAAGCAGCCCTACCTCCCCTAACAGTCCAATACAAAGCCCTGAATCAGTGCTGAGACTACTCAGCTCTGTCAATCACTCCCACCAGCACATCTCAGTGACCTCAGTGCTGACCCCAACACCCTCTGTCAGTTCTTACCCTGCACAGAAACAAACTGGTGGCTACACAAAGCTGTCCCAGCTGCTGATCATCTCTATCCCAGACTAAACCCCCATCCTGCAGCAGGGTGCAGGTATCAGCTCCCTGGAATGGCTGCTGCACCACGACAGAGTGGCTGGGTTTAGTGCCTATGCCCAAGTAAGGATTTGTGCCTGCACAGACCCAAGTCCTTTCACCTGCTTTGGGTGTGTGTTGCTGGTTGAAGGAGGATGCTCAATCCTGCGAAGCTGCTCCTGTGCACATGTGGCTTGTTCAGCAGTGTCCATGCCCAGGACATTGTGCCACACTTCTGTCACCATGTCAAAAAACGAGGCCTCTCTGTTCAGCTGCCAGCTGTGGTAACAGGGGGACACGGCGCTCCTTCGCTCACAGGGATTCCTTTCACTGAGGCAGCTGCAGAGCAGCTCGTTCAGGCAGAAAACAAGTCTTTGTCCCTTTAACAAGGAGGAAAAAATACACTAAGCTGTTGCAACAAGAAAAACAATCCCTTGCTGACCACAGCAGGTAGAGTGACTTAAGAACATAAAGCCTGGTAGCAGCTTCTTGGTGACCAAGCCAAGGGAAGTCAGAAGGAAACCTCAGAGCAAGCCAAGGTAGCCACCTGCTTCTCAGTCCACAAAAAGATTTCAAATTTAAGCCTCCAGCAGCTGGACTTCAGTTGGCTCATTTGTTCCTTTAATGTAAACAGCAAATACTTCTTTCTTCTCATGATCAGTATTACACTTAAAAGAAGAATCCCACTTTTCTCTACAACCTCTCATATAACAGCAAGCACAGAGTCTACATGCCTCCCCACCATGACCATTCCATAGGGTCATTCCAATATACTCCTAGAAAAGTATTTTGAGGCAAAACCAGCCCAAAGGAGCACCTGTGGACTATTAACAAGTGGAAAGTGGTGCCAAGTTATGTCAATCTGGAGAAAGAGAACACTGAGGAAGGTGCAAAGGAAAGGACCAGACTCACAAATAAAGTTTTATGCTGCTGAAGGACTTCCTGAGCTCCCACCCAGTTCCTGGCTAACAGCAGGTCTTGGGCACATCTCAAAGACAAAGTTGCTGACAACTCCTCCTCTCCAGATATCAGAGCAAGCTCAGCAGCAGTTTTGAGAGATGTCACATCCCCCTTTTTTGACAACACTTTAACAGCATCATAGGGTGAGGAAGCTCCCAAATAACTGAAAAAGATAAAAGCAAACAAGTTGATTGGTACTAAAATAGTTTATAAATTGTATTGCAACACAGTAGCACAAATATGCAAATGAAGATGACCCTGGACTTTCCACAGGTTCTCAGAGCTCTCATCACTTTTTCTTACCAAAGTTTACTACAGACATATGGTGAACAATCTGACAAAGCCACAAAGGGGAAGTCACACAGCCTTAAAGTCAGGACTGAAATCTCTGGTGGTCTGCATACCACACATGGCTTGGATGAGCAATAAAACTGAACAGATTGAGGAGACAAAGGTTATATGCAGCTGTTTGTCCCTACTGCATTTCTCTGGTTTCATGCAAATCCTTTCACAAAGTGTGATACCCACAAAAATGCCAGAACTGAAATCAGCATCAAGCAGAGGACACTACTCCAGCCAAAATATTTCAAGGGGTATTAGTAATTTTGGTAGCTACAAAGTTAAAACACTCCAGTTGGAGCAGGATAACCCAATGACCATCCTGGTCATTATTAGCTTAGGCTTCAAGAAACTTAAGATGAACTGCTGCCCTGCATGTTTCCAGTGGAAAGGCTGGAAATCTCACATAGTCTTTTTGTAGACAACCTGATCTTAGCCTTGCTAGACTAGTTTCCAAAAACTTCCAGTAATGTCTGAGGAAAGAGATGGCTCTACTGTAATATGGTGTTTGGAGTTTCTGCTCTGAACTGCTCTCTGGAGCTTCTTTTCCCACCTACTTTAGAGGAAATTTAGTGAGACCAGGCTCAGAAAGCACCTTAGACAACCAACGACGAGACCAGTTAACAGATTTCAACTGATACAAAACCAAAAACCTTCTTTCTTTGAGGCATGGAACCAATTTTGTCTTCTCCCCAGTGACACTCACCATTTGGCAGCCATGGAATAATGACCATCTTTCTCTAGCAGAGCTGCCCAGCTGGTGTAGAGTTCCTTCAGAATTGGATCCTCTGGACGCAGCCTGGCCTTAGCCATTACAATTGCTTCCCTAATGCACATAAGGGAAACCAGACAGAAAAGTTATAGTGAACCAAAATGCTCAACCTACCCCACAAAAAGAACAGGATAAAGTGCTAAACATAAATATACAGCAACCTGTAAAAGTTGTTCACTTTCAGGAGCTCGATGGCCTCATAGACTTTATGGATGGACAGGAGATGGGAGGCAGCCTTCACATACTGCTCCTGAAAACACAGCTGCTTGGCAAAGGCTTCCACTGTCCAAACCCAGGCCTGGTATCCAACTGCAAAAGAGAAGGCAACACCACTGGAGGCAGTTTTATGGCTGGAAGAATTCCTGTGTGGTACCATCACTGGTTTCTTCAATATGTCCCCCTTCTCTGCCCCAGGTTAGTTTCTATTTCTTAACCATCCTAACACAAGTCAGTGAAGTGGGGCAAAACTAAGGCTTGAACACGACTGCAGAACTTCACTGCCAGTAAAGTAACTTAAAAGCATTTTTAAACCAGCAGCAAGCTGCAAGGACTGCCAATCATATCACAAAGAACTAATCCCTGAGTTTCTGTCCAGACCCACCAGAATGAGAGGACCCTTGGCAGCCAATTCCAGCAGTTTATGAGGTGCTAGAGCAAACATACCCATGGGTGACATGGCTACCAGCTGGTCTGTCAGCTGCCCCTTCTCAGCAGCTGCCTGGAGGACACCCTTCATGTCTCCCTTCCACAGCATCAGCTGCTGGAAGAGCTCTGCATGCCCATTCTCCAAGTGGTGCTTTCCTGTTGGAAGGAAACACAGCATGAGTGCAACAGCATCATTTCTCATAGTAAGATAGCCTGGCAAAAGAGAAATCATTCAAGCTTAAGGTAAGGCAGGTTTGCATCTGAAAGGTGTAAAAACTACCTGGGAAAAAGATGTATATTCTTCTCACACAGAGCTGCATTCTTAATCCTAGACTGTAATCCACAGTAAAGAAAACTCAAGCAATTTCCCCAATTTGTTTTCTACCTGAATATAACAGTTACAGTGGACATATTCTTTATGCCACTTACCTTCCATATCAATCATCTTGTGCAGAGAATCCCTGTCAGTGAACAGCCCCAAGTGGATGCAATCCTTGAGGTCAGAGGACACATCTTCATTATTATCTAAACCAGGCAAGAAGAATGAATATTTAGGATTTAACACAAAACTGGAAACTGGAATGTGCCAATTCACTGTACCACTCAAGTGCTGGCAAATACTTCTGTCTTCTACTTTCTTTCCTGTACAGCAGATTCAATAATTTGCTGGTCAACACTCAGATCTAAGTTTGATATCACACCAAGTCACACTTTTTGATAAAGGTGAGGATTTAAAAAAAATAATGTGCTATGGTTAAAGTCAAGTCCCTGGACATTTGATTTTGAGTACCAGAGAGCACCTACCCTTGAAGTATTTTAAATTTTATACTGATACCTTTAGTTTTCAGACATGCAGCCAGCCTCAAGCAGTCTTGATGCAATTCTTCTTTTGATCTGTGATCCATTAATGTGCTGAAGGGCAGAATAGAACGAGGCTTCTTCTTCTTCAGAGAGGCATCAGGAGCTGAAAAATCCAACACATTTCAGTCACTGCTGCTGCAGCAGAACTCCCCAGTTTATTTCAAAAGTACCCTTTTCTTTCTCTGGCACTTATTTGGTGTCACATTAGGAAGGGAAGGTGCAGTCAAACAAGTCTAGAATGGGGAACTCTGCCTTGATACAGGACTGTTAAAAATCCCTGAGACATACTAACTTGGTTTCTCTTTAGGTGGATCCTTTTTCACAGGAGCAGCTTTCTGGGTCACAAAAGGCTTTGGCAAGCTGAATGAAGAATAATCACATGCAGATGAGGATGTATCCCTGGACACTGTGGAGTCAAGTGATTAAAAAAAAAGGAAAAGCAATGAATGGAAATGCACACAGAATAATTAATATATTCACATTTCTGTTACATTAATTTTGAAGCAGACAGAAACCAAGCTTTGCTTTGCCATAGAATTTAATGGCTTTTTAGGGAAAAGAATATCAAGAAAACAGAACTGTCAGAAGGCTAAATGAGATTTCAAGAGACACCAGTGAAGACCCAGCAGTATTATAATATTTATCAATGCTGATCAAAAATGACATTGTCTCAAGCCAAACACAGTAACTGTTTATGAGGCCATAATCTTGTTATCTAAAGACAGTTAGTCCCAAAGTTTAGTTTAGAGAATTATAAAAGGCATTCCTGAGCCTTTTTCCTTCAAGTGGACAATTCCAATAAAACCATACAATGAGAAAATCTGCATGAAAATTAAACTTGGTGCTGCTCTGAGGGCTGAACAGTCTGGGAAACACTGAACGAAGATGATTTGATTATTACCAGTCACAGAGACTTTATCAGCCAACTCTGCCTCCTGAGCTTCTTTTTCTCCTTCATGATCTGACACTCCATTTTCCTCCAGCAGCACTTCCTTCAGGCTGTCATCTCCATTCATGGCATCATTTCCATCCTGCTTGCCTGGACTCTTGCCTATAGGCTTTTTCTTCTTCTTTGCTTTGACTTTTGGCTGTATACTTCTTTTCTTCTCTAATTCTATACTCTTTTTGCCTGTAAAAGGCACAAATTTTAGTGTATTAACTGTTGTATCTCAGGATCAACATTTAGTTTCCAAATAAGGACACTCAATTTAAACCTAGACACAGTTTGTTCTTGAAGAGGAAGAGGCAGATTTGGAATTCAGCACAAGAACTTGCATCATTTCAACCTGGCAACTCCCCATTTCTCAGCTCCAACATCACCTTCAGGGAAGATCTCCTGTATGAATGCACTCACCCTGAGGAGGCCGTGTGTGTTCCTGCTTGGAGATGTGCCATTTGTGAACAGAAAAATCATCTGCTCCTGTGTAAACACAATCTGGATCCACTGGTGACCACTGGACACTCAGCAGGCGGCCCTGGTGCCCTCGGTAGTTGCAGAGTGGCTCTTCCTTCATCACATCCCACACCTTGGCAACAAGAAAGAAATCCAATGGCTCAGAGTCACTTCTGCACCTAATGCCCTGCATTTTCTCGTGATTTGCACAGGTAGGAACTTCTCTTTCGGGATTTTGCAGGGGTATTTCAAACAACCAACATGCAAATGGAGAAAATGCAGGGCTTCCTCTGTTTGCATTGATACAGCTGCACAACATCTTTCTTTTCTAAGGATCCAAAAATGCTGATATGAAAACCTTCATGATTGGACTTACTAATCAATTCACAAATCACAACATAATCTGCATATCAGGTATCCAGAACCAGCAGATGGTTACCAAAGGTAAACTTGCAGTACTGCAATAGTTTATCCCACAAAAACAAGTTTTGCTTTTTGATCAATGATTTCAAACACAATTCTGAGGTGCTTTGGACAATACCTGTGCAGTGCCATCATAGCAAGCAGACACCAGCCTTCCCTCGTGGTGGGGGCTCCAAGAAAGGCTTGTGATTTTAGCTGTGTGCCCAGCCAGAGTTCGAAAAGGCTCTGTTATGGTCAAAGGATTTTCTGAAGAGTTCTCTGAAAGAAAAAAGAAAAATTATTAAGTATGGCCAGAAAGATGAAACAGAAATAAACAAACAAACAAAAAAAAGATGCTAAGATTTGGGATATAATCTGCAAACCCTTACCTACAACACTCTTCAGATTATGCACATAAATGGTGGCATTGATGGAGCCTGAAGCTATCAAGTAACTCAGCTCGGGCTGGGCCCCGTGCTCATGGTGCCAACGAATGGCATTGATCAGTTTGTGATGCTGCTGGATAGTGCAGAGCAACTTCAGGTTTGGTGCCTGAAATATTTCTATCGAGCTGAAAAGTAAGAACAACAGTGTAAGAATGCCAGTAGTTGGTGGAAATGGGAACTTTTTTGTTATCTTGCATGAGTAGAACTGGAGCATGTAAATTAGAGTAAATGAGTTTGTACTTTCTGGATTCAACTCAAACCCTGGTTTCACTGATCAGCAAAAGTGCATTTCAACCATGAGTGGATCCCTGAAATAGAATTTAATGTGATAATGAGGATCCTCCATGCCAAGAGCAGCTACAACAAATAACAGCAGGGAATGCTGCATTATCATGATTCAAATACATCAGCAGTGAAAGAAGGGAGACAAACCAGGGCAACAAAAAGTACTTTTGCTTCACCACAGTGACTGCAGTCAAGATGAGCACACACAGCACCTTAACCCAAAAGTGGGACATACCCATCCTCATTGCCAAGAGCCAGGAGTTTGCCATCTGGTTTCCAGCTGATCTCTGTACGTGCAGGCAGCTTGTGCTGCAGAAAGAAAACACAATTATTGCCAAAACCTCTTAAATCTCTCTCACATACATTCAACAGAGCAAGGCTGGCAACTGGACAGAGCTGCAATTAGTCTGCAAAATGAAAAGTCATAGAAGTGTCCATTGCTTTTGTAGCAGTGACATAAACCTGAGCAATTAAGACTGGAATTACTGATGCAAGAACCAATGATTGCTTTTCATTGTTGTTTAGTTCTGAGAAATATTTTGAAGTTTTGTCTGGATTCCAGTAGGACATTGATATTTCATATCCTTACACTCCTTGGAAAGCAGCAGAGATTGCTAGCAAATTCTTTCACAGTTCAAAAGAAACCAAAGTTTACTCTTAATTATCCCTATTCATTTGAATTCAGACAAAAGCTACTTACAATTTACAACTCAGATGCCTAAATATGATAATTTCAATGCCTCTGACATTACTCTCTTAACCCCTAGAGAGTCTTAACTCAAGGAAGAAGCCAAAACCCAGCTGATACAAATCAATAGCCTTGGACTGACTTGAAAGAACTGAAGACCCAACCCACTTCACTTATTTTATACTTTCAACTAAGAAATGACTGATCACACTTGAGAAGATACTCAGTGATGACCAGCCACTCTGCACTGGCTGCAATATAAATGGAAACAGCTTCCTGCAAAATCATTATTGTTTTTATGAAAAACTGGTTTTAAAAAGTTCATGGCTGAAGCAAGGGAATTAAAGGAATTGAGGTAAATAACTCATGCATGCCCACCATGTGGTCTAAACCAGGATATAATTCAGGGTATTGTTTCAAGTGCTTTGAATCTGGAAATCTACTACTTTAAACAGCCACACACAGTTTTAAACCCAAACTCTATCCCCTATTTACCTTTCCCAAGTAAATCACAGTGTAGAAAATTAAGCAATTGATGCCAGAAAAAGATGTGCCATGTTGATACTGGGAGAAATAACCCACCAACCACCTTCTTCAGACACAAATATATAAACTCTTTAAATAGTTAGTGTCACTGAATTTCATCTGTGGAGACTGAGGGGTTCAAGTTTTTTATTCCAGATACATCAAAAAGGCAAAATCAGAAACTTATGACTACAAGACCATGGAGATTCTGGCATGGTTACTATGAATCCATAAAACCCCTCAAATTCATACTCACTTTGATTGAATTGGTGTCTCTGATGACTTTGTTGATGTCATTTGCTTCTCCATTAAGCTTCCAGGGATTGTGTTGAAAAACAATTCCTTCTCCAGCACAACTATATAAAGTTACAGAGGGCTGTTCGCTTTCTTCTCCTATCCACCAGAGAAAAAGAGCTAATTATACTCTTCATCACTCTTCACAGAACTAATGTCTCCCACTATAAATCAGAGCATTATTTCAAAAAGCAATATGCATCCTTCAATTGCCTGTGGTCCAGCAGCAGGAAATTCTTGCAGTACAACCTTCTAAAAGGAGCTCTCACTTCTACCAACAGATCCCTCATAGCACAATCACTCCAAACAGTAAAATTCCCTTTAAATTTTGGTCCTTGAAAGAAAAAAATCCAAGTTGTGTAAGAAGGGCTAAAGTTCAAATGGCAGAAACTCTGGAACCTGTATTTGATTTGATGCAATTGCTGCAGGAAGCTGTGAAGTTCCTGGTCTGTACCACCTTGAATCAAGCCCAGAGGTGTGGGGCACTACTCAAACTTATTTCCTGAGGTACCAGAATTCACAAACCACAAGAGTTTGTGCCTTTGCAAACTGTTAATAGTTCCTCAAGCAGAAGGAACTTAGCTGCTCCAAAGCATTGCCATAAGCAAATGGGGTTGCTTCTCCTAAGAAGGGAGGGAATAGCAGCTTCCAGGCATCTGTGTGCTCTGCATGGACATTCTACTTTGTCACAAGGTGCTGGAAGACTCACCAGAAATGAGAGGAGGAGTTGGAGGACCCCAGGCTAGCGTGTACACTGTCTTCTTGTGGTAAGTGCTGGAGATCTGAGGTGGCTTATTCTTAGCACTGGGCGGGAAGATAAGGAAACAGGGGCAGTCAGATTTCAGCAAATGGAAATTAAAAGAAGGTAAGATCAAAGCAACATACTTGAGACACCAGGTGCTCTAACATTATAAAGCCATGGCTCAGTCAAGCTTTCTTTAATATCTGCTGTAGGACACTACTAAAATTGCAACATAATTGTCCTGGTGACCTTCCCCTCCTTGCTGCTCCTCCTTCCCTGAAAATGTCTTTCGAGGTAAAGTCTTCCTGAACCTCATGCCCTCCCACAGGTGACCTCTGGTCATGCAATTTTAAATCTACCTTAAAGCAAGTTCACCTTAGAAGCTCACAGACATAATGCAAATGAAAAAATGCACTGAAAATCCAACTGTCTGATTAATTTGAATTTAATCTCACTCACCTAACAGCAAATATATCCCTCAGGAAAGAACACACCACCCTTGGGTGGTAACACACCAGCAGGATCTGACACTAATGAATTTGAAAGCTACTTTTTTTACCTGCTGGACAAGGTGTCAAATATGCCAACTTTTCCATCATCTGTTCCAAAAGCCAAGGAGCCTTCCTTAGTTGGATGCCAGGATAACTGCAAGAAAAATAGAAAGAAACACAAAATGACCTAAGTTACAAACACTTTATTGCTAAATGATAAACAAAAGCAAAATGCTGAAACTGATGAGCAAGGACCTTATACCCACCCTTCCAAGCACAGCCACTTGATTTGATCACTCTGCTCTGAGTATCAAAGGCTTTCCCCCTTCCAGATATGATGGGATTAGATGCAAGGGACTAAAATCATTAAAATGCTATTTGATAGCTACATTACAAAACAGAAAGAGCTGCCAGCTATTTTACCACGCAGTAGCTTTTGACCAACCAGTGGTTAGACCCCAACTGAAGACACCTGGGTTGGTTGTATTTTTCTTTTGTATCTGTCAAACTTCCAGGCAGAGCAAGGGCAACCATGGATGAAGCAAGGAAGAATCATGAAAGAGGACAAAAGTGAAAAAGTAACATAACAGCCAGCTAGACTTCAGCTTATTTCCACTAGATGTAAATGCAAGCTTCTAGGATTGTAAATAAGTCTAAAAACTTGTTGCCAGATTCTAGGATGTATTGTATGCAGAAAGAATTGAATATAAAATGAACAACGTGGCTTTATCTCATTTTAGTTGGGACAAACCTTCAGAGTCAAAGAGAGAAAAACATACTTGAAAAAAATGGAGTCAAAAGAAGAGATAAGTGGGGGAGGAAAGGAATCCAAATCACACTTACTGCTGTAACCTTGGACTTTATGCTTTGCCAGAAGGTTTTAACATCATAAGTGTTGTTGATGGCCAAAGTATTCCACACTCGGATCATGCTGTCCCCAACGCCGATGGCGAGGCAGCCTGTGTCCACAGGGGAGAAGGCAAGGCTGTACACAAACCCTCCAAGGGAGGGCATGGTCCAGCTGCAATCCAGGGTGGACAGATCCCAGCATTTCACCTGAAGAACATTGAAGGAACAAGGAATGGTTAGTTAAACACAGAGTGACTGACAGGACAAGAAAAAACAAAGCACAAGCTAAATGAAGAATCAGAGGGTCAAATGCAAGGTTTGGCAGGATGTGATCTGCACCCAGAGGATTCCATGTCACAGACAGGGCTGCACTAGCTGCAAGACTGGAATTGACACAATGAATATATTTTACTAAGTTTCTCTTCCAATTTCAAAGCAGGAGACACTCTGCTGCCTGTAAGAGACCGAAGATTGAAAAAAAAACCCCATAGAAAAATAGATGCCTTAGTTTGTACAATTAAATGATTTTAAGAAGGAAAACCAGGCCTTTTAAAAGTGAAACACAGAGAAAAAGAAGTGGAAAACACCTTTCATTAAATGCTTACTATTCAAGTCCAGAATGTCATAAGCACTCACCATGATAAGAGTTTGAGCTTATAAACTAACAAAAACATACACAACTTGTGCTCAGAACAAATGTCAGGAAGTCATGTTATAAAATGCTAAAATAAACCCACTTCAAGAGACAAACTGTGGCCCTAAAGGGGTTAGTCTCACTCAGCCAAACTGCACTGTAGAGGCATTCCTATGCTAATGTTTAAATGGTTCTTACATCTCTGTCCATTGAAATGGAGAAAAGGAGCTCTCTGTCTTGGTGCTTCACAGAACTGAGATTGAACACAATTCGAGAGTGGTTCTGTCCTTCTGAAGATCCCAGAAGAGTCCACTTGCGTTTGCCAGGCTGGGTCAAATTCCAAAGGAGCAGTTCTCCTCTGCAAAATTGAAATTTATTTAAATTTTTCACTCCAGAAAAACAACACAGGCCCTAGACAGACTATATGACAAATATACTGTAAGTCAGGAGTAACAGAGTTCTGCACATATCTGTAAAAAGCTACACACACAAACTCCACCTGAAAACTGCCATTTTCTCCCACTAGATGGGCAAAACCCCAATTAGTGCTATTAGCAGTCAATATTCAGTCAGATTGTTGGACAAATTATGGGACAAATAGTAATTTTCTCAAAGTCTGACATTTGCATGTACAAGCAGCCGCTCATTCCGTTTTTATGCTGATATTCCTCAACTCTGACCATCTTGATTTGAAAATCTGACTCGTGGCCTGTTCTCTCCCATTACACTGGAAAGGAAGGAAGAAGGGGGTGTCTATTCTACTCAGCACTTCCTTCAGTGGGAACAAATGAACCTGCAGCTGCTGCTGAGTGCCCCACTCACCCAAAGGCACTGGACACAAGGTCTGAGGGGTGGCCAGCAGGCCAGTGCACTGTCAGCCAGATGCGCTCCTTGACCGCTGGATCCACGGCTCCTCCTCTCCTCTTGGTGGGTGGCAGCTTCAGAGTCATCACACCTGTAGGACCAGGAGGCATCACTGCACCCACACCCCCAAATTCCCAAACAGATGGAGGGTCCTGTCACTCTGCAGCTTTAGTGACATTCCCTGTGCTTTCAGCACACCGAGGCTGCAGGGCAGGAGCTGCTCCACACCCTGTTGCTGTTTCTCTCTTACTTACTCCTGCCTCTGGTACAGCTCCATATCCTGATGGTTTGATCCTTGCTTCCAGAGGCCAGGTAACAACCTTTCTTCGTGGCTGTGTCCTGTGTCAGCTCCCCATTTGGAACCTTGCCTTCCTCTGAAGGAGCTGCTGAAAACCATTGAAGTCACATTATTACACTTTAAAATTTAAAGCTTCATAAAAATGAGCTGAAAATTATACTCATTTGTATCAGAACGTGTTTTATTGAACTTATCAGTTCTTTAGCTAGACACTAACCTTCTGTAAAAAATTCAGTCCCCTAGAAGGACATTTACATGCAGTAAAAATTACAGCACAAACTGTGAATCGTGTGTACATACCCTGGAGCTCATCCTGCCAAGCAGGTAACCTTTCTTCCCCAGGCACAGGGCACCAGGCCAGACCATGGATTTCATCCTCGTGCCCTCTCAGCCGGTGCACAACTTCTTTCTTCCTGCTGATATCAATTATCACCACCATGCCATCCTTGTAGCTGAAAGCAGATTTAAATTAATGATCCTTGGATGCTTGTGGAATAATATCCAAGCTGATTAACAGCCACTTTGCAGGGCCACTACCATAGAGAAGCCAGCCTGGACCCATTACACTTTTACACATTTCTTTGCCTTTGCAGGTTTACCAAATTAAATGTTATTTCTATTTTATTTTACTCCAAAACTAAAAGAACAACCACCAAGACCTCTTAAAATTTACCTTTCAACCATGCAGCAAAACCTCACAATTAAACTCTCGCAGAAGAGAGGAAAACAAAAGGAATATTAACTAATGAGCATTTACCCAATGGCCACCAGGTTTTCCTGATGAGGAGAACAGGTGAGGCAGAAAACTGTCCGTGGCTCTGGGAAGAACTGCTGGCTGTCACTTCTGTTGTGCCAGTAACAAACAATGACACCTTTCTCATCCCCAGACACGATCAGATCTTTCACAAGAGGCGACCAGTGCAGCGCAGAGATGGGGTTCTGAAA
>VWZP01005349.1:303439-460057 GCA_013396995.1 Dicaeum eximium | reverse complement strand
GTCCCCGGCCCCGGCCCCGGCCCCGCCGCCATCGCCCCCGCTCCCCCCGGACCGCCCACGTGCTCCGGGCGTTGCCGCCGAGCGCCCCGCACGCCGCCGCAAACTGTCGCAAACCGCGCCCCTGCCCGTGCGCCCGCCCATGGCGCTGCCGCAAAGCGAGGCCGGGAAGATGGCGGCGCGCTGGGCGCTGAGCGCGGGTGAGGCTGAGGGGACGCGGCGCTGCTTTGGGAGGGTCTCGCTTGAGAGGCGGCCACTGGGTTGATCGGAGGGATAGAGCAGCTGTCGAATGGGGAAAGGCTGGGAGAATTTGAGTTGTTCAGCTTGGAGAAGACAGGCTTCGGGGTGACCAAGTTCCGGTATCTGAAGGGAGCGTCCAGGAGTGATGGAGTGAGAGTATTTACAAGGGATGGAGTGACAGGATAAGGGGGATGCCTTCAAACTGGCAGCGAGTAGGTTTAGACTAGATATTATGAAAAAATTCTTCCCTGTGAGGGTTCAGAGACCCTGGCACAGGGTGCCAGAGAAGCTGTGGCTGCCCCAACCCTGGCAGTGCCCAAGGCCGGGCTGGATGGGGCTCGGAGCAATCTGGGATAGTGGGAGGTGTCCCTGTTCATGGCGAGGGGTGGGACTGGGTGCTCGTCAAGGTCCCTTCCAACCATGCTGTGATTTTATGATTCTGTTCATGCCTTGCTCATTTTCCCTTCCCTACAGGTGCTGCCTGGGCACGGGGTGTCCTCAGCTGGGCACGGCCAGAGAGGTGAGTCTGGCTCTGTCACCCATCCCCGGGTGACATCCCTTGGGCACTGGGACAGGCTTGGCTCCCTGGGGCTGGGCTCTGGCGTCCCCTTGGCCACCTCACCCCGCCCTGGAGCTGTGGGAACAGCTCAATCTGCCCCTGTGCTGTCTCTCTGTGTATTCAGAGCTTGTGCCATGGTGGAGATGTCCCTCTCCTCACTTGTTTCTTTTAGATATCTGTGTTTTCTCTGACAGGTGACAGTAATGTGCTGTCTGTGCTGTTCCCAGTCACTGCTTTCCTTGCTGGCTGAAGTTCCCCCTCATTCTGGAGGAGCCCCTTAGCTGTGCTGTAGGAGCTCTGGAACATTGCAAATAGCTGAAAAAATATTCCATGGCATTGAAATACATGTATTATGCTAATTTCTGCTTGCAGGATGTGAACAGTGATGTACAATGCCCTTTTCAAACTAATCAGCATGCTCTGTTTGCCTGTTGTTCCTGAGATGCTTTGCAGGGGTTGGGCACACACACAAAGACATTCAAGGCTCAGTAAAACTCACAGTATTTGGTGTTGAGCTCATCTGTTTCTTGTAGTCACAAGTGGCTGCCCACTGCTGCTTTATCCAGGCAGCAGGGGGCAAAATGTAGCTTGGTTTTTCAGAATCTGAGGTGAGCAAACTGCCTGAGAATTAATTTTATTGTTGTCAGCTGTCTGGTTTGTGTATGGACTTGGTTGTGTTTTGGAAGCAGTTTAGAACACCTCTCTTTTCAAATTTCACAATGTTTATATGCCTCTAATGCTCTGAGATACTCAGCCCCTTGAAAAACTAGAAATTTTCACTGCTAAATATGCTGTTGGTAAAAGTTAAATAAGTGTGGAATTACCTTGGGAAGGGTACAAATGGTTTGTGTGAGTCCTGAACCCCACGAGAACATCAGAGCAGAGGTGGCTGTGACTTTGTGTGACAATATGAGGACACTTAATGGGGAATCTCATGCCAACATTCATGGTTTGCTTTAAGAAGCTGGAGTCTTCTTGCTGAAATAAAAAGCCCTTTCAGCATAAACTATAAAGGATTTAATAGTTTGGTTTTTTGAGTGTACAAATGTGCCAGTTCTCTTTTTCAAGACAGCAAGTTCACAATTTTCCAGATAAACTGGGCAGGGACAAAGACCTCTTGTGTTCAGCAGCTGAGGCTGTGGTCTTGTCTTGCAGCTGGCTGGCATCTGGTAGCCTTTTCCCTCTGTCCTGCATCCACACCAGCACATCCCTGTGGCAGAAGATTGGGAAGTGGGAGAAGAAGAACAGGATTGTTTACCCTCCCCAGCTGCCTGGAGAGCCTCGCAGACCTGCTGTAAGGATGCACCTGTGAATGTCCTTACCTGGGAGTCTCCAATTGCAATTTCTGAGCAGATTGGCACTGTCTGCACAGGGTGACTGCACCAGGCACCAGTTTGAAAGCTTATTTGCTCATTATTTAGGGCTCTATTCAGTTTGGGTGTATTGTAGAGGTTAATAGCACTTGGAATGTTTCCACCTCTAAATTATATTGGAGCCTGGAGTTACTTGGAGCTGATCACCTACTCAGTGTGTGGTTCAAGCTGTATGGGGCCCACCCTCTTTGTAGAAGTTTCTGAACTACAAGGAGGTAGAAATTGTACTGTCAAGAGCTGGTATTCTGGAATTCCATTGTTATCATTTTTCTTCATTAAGAATTGATGTGTTGTGGCTTCTGTTAAACACACTGCTCAGCAAAGTAAAAGTATTTGCACCTCAAGAGAAATGGGTTTTTTTTAGGCATGTATTTTGTGGGCCATGGGCATTTATTGATTACTTTTGTGAACATTGTGTCCTAGGACATAGAAATCCCTGCTATGGACTGTGCTGACTGATGCAGTGTGTGAAAATGCAGCTGTTGACAGACTTGTTTATTAAATCAGTGTTTTACCTGTTTATCAGGAGTGCCATCTCTTTCAAATTTGTATTCAGGTTAGATTCTACCAGCTGTTGTTGGTCCCTGTTAGCAGTAATGTTAAATGTGGAGGCAGCTCTTTGTGCCAATCAAACTTGAAACCCTCCACCCTTCTAGAGGGCTAATTCAGTTCATTCTGGCAATATTGTTTATTTGCTCTCCCAGTAAGTTGAGTTGACAGCAGGGTAATATTTTTGAAGCTGAATGGGCATGTCAATCTTTGCTTCTAAAGTGGGGAGAATGAGAGGAAAAGATGGTGATAAACCTTCTGATTATCCTTTTCAGGGACTTCTAGTTATAAACTAAGTGTCATAAGATTGTGTTAAAATTTCCTGCGTGCCAGCACCTTTTTTTAGTGCTTTCAGTTTCACATGTCAAAGCTATGCCTGATGTGCTGTTCTCATAGTAGGCAGAGCCATTCTTATTTTATTCCTAGTAAGAGCATAGATTGTGCAGCAGACATGGATGCTCCATTCCTGTTTTCACAGCAGAATTACTCATCCTTTAACTTTTTTTTTTTTTTTTGTCCCTAGGAAATATATCACTGTCGGAGGGAAATAAAGTACAGCAAAGATAAGATGTGGTATCTGGCAAAACTGGTAAGCAAAGACTACTTTGTACTGTGCTTGAGAGAATGCAAAATTTAATTGCTGTATATATCTTACCAGCCTCATTCAACCACAGTTTAATCAGCATCTTTATAGCAGAGTCCTGGGGATGAGCATGGGTCTGGACAGGGAATGGCTGTTTGTAGTTTGGTTTAGCTGTAAGGTATTACACTGAAGAACTGGTAATTAAGGAAATGCCAGTATTTTTGGTTTTATAATAGCAGTATAATTTAAGTAATGTCTTCTGAATAAGAGAAAGGAAACATTTGTAAATGCAGAAGTTAATTTTAACACTTTGGTTGCAGATAAAAGGAATGTCCATTGATCAGGCTCTCGCTCAGTTGGAATTCAGTGACAAAAAGGGAGCAAAGGTGATCAAAGAGGTAAACAGCAGTATCCTTTAACACTCCTGGTTTCCAGAAAACTTTATAATCAATACCTGTCACCAGAAGTTTAGAGGTATTTCTACCTCTGTGGGTTTTTGTGTTTCAAGTAAGCCTGTTGGGAGCACATTCTAACAAGATATTTTTGTTGCAGTCACGTAACGTTGTGACTTATGAATGTGTTGGGGTCACTTGTGCTGGCAATATTTGTCATGGTGATAAATTCCATGTGGGTCTCCTCTCTAGCAGTGCTTGGTGTTAAGTTCATGGTAAAAGGTGCAGAATCCTGATCACTAATGGCTGCTACATCTGTGTGCTTTGGTTCTTAAACTGCAAGAAATGAAGGATATTATTACGGAGAGGACCGAGTTCTGTGAAGGCACAAAAGCTTTGAATACACTGTAGTAGTTTGGATTATCAAATTACTCATTTTCTTGGCTGAAGTGATGATTTCTGGTAATAATTGATAATAAGTGATAATTATGGCAAAGAAACGTCCTGTATTAGCTGAAAATATTGAATGGACCAAATTAATTTTTGCTCACCTTGGAATTTATTTCTAGTTGGATGTCTAATTACACAAAGATGGAATTACACATGGATGGAAGGCTGACAGATGCTGGTGGAATCCCATCTTTTCCACTCCCTTTCCTCCCCAAAAATTGTCTCGAGGCTTTTCCATTTTATGTAAATGATGATTGTCTTTTAACAGTTTTTATCTCTACAAAATACTTCTTCTAAAACTAACCTAAACTTGCAATTTCCTTCATGTTATCTAGAGATAAGAAATAACATTCCCTGAATTCCTGCTCAGCATTTCCATTTCTTTTCCTTTTGTTACAGGTTCTGTTAGAAGCACAGGAAATGGCTGTAAGAAAGCACAATGTGGAATTCAAATCAAATTTACACATAGGTACATTTTTTAAAATTTAGTGCATTAGAAAAAATGTCATCCTACTCTATCCTACCCTTTGCAAATGTGTTATATTTAATAAGATTTTGATGCCTGAAATCACCAGAAGTGACTAGAGGACAGTTTCTGCTAAACTGAACTTTACCAAGACATGAAAGGCACATCTCTGCAGCATTTTTAATAAGGTTGTATCCATCTGAGAGTGGAATTTCTGCTGTTGAACAGAAGGTCTCAAAGAGGAAGATGCTTGATACAAATATGAAAGATTGGACAGCAAGAAGCAAACGGTTTCTGGTTTTTAATGTTGCCAGTCAGAGATGCTGGAAGCTTTGTCTGTGGCTGGTACAATTTAATTTGCAGGATCAAAGTTAAACTTCTGTCAGACACAGTATAAAAGTAAATGGGAAATGACAGTAAACTTCTTAATAGAAAGACTTGTCTGTAGATGATTTACAGGATAAGCTTGTAATAACTAAAGTACCTTTTAGCCTAGAAAAATGTTAGAGAAATATTTACTCTTAGGCGTTTTGAGGCCCAAAGAAAAAACTTGCCATTTTGTCTAATAGGGGATGAATTTTACTAAACTGACCTCATAAGCTTAAAGTCACCTGGACTGTAAAGAGAATTGATTGGAATTCTTGGGAGCCTTCCAGGCTTCTGCCACAAGAAGGCTCAGCTGTAGTGCAGGACTGGATGTGCAGATAATGAAAATACCTGTGATGAACGCAGTAAAGGGAGAAAGGAGGGAAAATGAGGTCTGTAAGACTTTACAGGAATTCATGAGACAAACTACTGAAAGGCAGCGAAACAAATACCACTTTCAGAGGAGCTGTATAATCTAGTAAGTGCTCAGTGTGATTTGTCCTTCACCACATATTTATCTTCATGTGCCTGCTTTCTAAATTCACCTATTTGGTGCTCCCGAAGAGCGTTAATGCAGCTCACGAGTTCCTCCGTAGCAGTGATCTGCTAAATGTAACAGAAGAAAGATGGAGGGGAGAATCCCAAGTAGAATTAACTTCCTAGAAGCAGCCATGAAAAATACCCTGGCAGGACAGGTGTTTTATTGCAGCTGCAGCAGTTTGTTCCTGGCTGAATAATCTTCTCTCCCCTCTCCTTTTCCTTCAGCGGAGTCGCAGACGGGCAGAGGCCGTTACGTGAAGCGGCTGCGGTGCCACGGCAAGGGCATGTTTGGCATGATGAAAATCAGCAGGTGCCACTACTTTGTGAAGCTGGTGGAAGGTCCTCCTCCTCCCCCAGAGCCACCAAGGACTGGCTTTGACCAAGCAAAGGAATACGTGCAGCAGCTGCGAAACAGAACCCTTGTTCACACGCTCTAGTGGCTGTATGGGTATCTCTTGTTGGGCAATGTAGTTGTATAAAGGAATAATTAAAGTCATGGTTTAGTTGTATCTTTGGTGCTGCTGGAGCTGGATGATGTGAGGAAAAATCATGGGTTTTTTCTTATTTGTCAAGTCATGGGTATGGAAAAATCTTGGAGCAGCAGATGTTACTTTTTCTGAGTTACTTGGACCACGGCATTCAAGCTCGACCCTGGACTGTCAAATCTAAAACATTTGGTGCTGTTATAAAGCTTGGTGTCTCTGTAATGTATGGTGGGCCTTCTGTTGTAAAACTGTGTGCTTGACAGTCATGTTGCAAAGATCAAGCCTCAAACTAAAATTTGACATCTTTAAGTCGTTACAACATTGGAAAAAAACAAGTAACCGTGGGCAAAACCAAGTAACAATAATATTTCAGAATATCAGACATCAGTTTTTGGTTTATCTGGGCTGTAACAGCTTTCATTGTGTGTCTTGCATGTTGTGTGTGGGACAGGGAAATAAAAAAAATCCTTGGAAGTTCAGGCTTTGGCAGTCAGTAGGTGGCAATATTTAGTTTGTCAGAGAGGAAGTGGCAGTGAAAACTTCCAGGATGGTCAAACTGTTTTGGATTTTGCCCATGGCATTAATAATCTGATACAGGCATGGAGTTCAGGCTGTTCTCTCTGGAAATTCATTGTGGGTTCCAGGCAGAATATGGAGAAAAGGTTTCTTTGGTGAAGAGTGAACTAATTCTGCATTATCTGGAAACAAATTGCTTTTGTAACACTGAGGAAAGTGAAACACTCCATGGATTTAATATGGAATGGCTTGTTGCATATACAAATCAGGCTTTCAGTTCTCTGAAAACAATCCCATTTTTATCATTACTTCTTTGAAGAGAAAAAGACTGAGATTGATAGGGGGAATCTCATTTCACTCAAATCAGATTTTCAAATCAAGGTAGTCAGAGTTGATGAGCATCAGCATAAAACCAGAATGAGCAGCTGTTTGTACATGCAAATGTCTGATATTTAGACCTTTCTTTCCCATTCTGGGAACATTAGTGAGAGGTAGCTTGCTTACCTCATTTGGGTCTTTTTACTGCAGCAACTCATGGTAGCTTTTCTTACATGTGTTTGCTTTGATCAGTGCTTGTATGATGGCAAAGGAACAGTTCCTCTAAAGAAACAAATTATTGTCTTAACAAAGGTTGGTACGGAGTGATTTCTTTTGGCTACCAAAGAAAGGGTCTCATGATGTTAAAGAGTATTAGGAGACGGTGAAGTTACACAAGAAGCACATTGAGAGCTCAGTACCATTAATGGGGGCCTATTTGTAATCTGGTTTTCTGCAGTGCACCTTCAAACACATTTCTTGCTGTAAAGCCACGATTTAGCAACTTGCCTGAAAGGTGTGTTCTGATAAAACTCTATCTCTGCAGCCCCTGATGTGTGTTTGAAGAACTGTTTCTGTTGTACTGTGATAAACAGCTGTGCTGGGCTCTGCCAGCTGCCCTTAAACTCCTCTGTCAGAGCGAATCTCTTACAAGTTGTGGCAAACTTGAATTGTTTATAATCTTTTTGGGGATCATTGATCTGGGAGAAGACTAAAGAATCGCAAAATAATCCAAGTTTAATGAGCACTCACATATATTACACTTAGACACATGTAAATGTCTAAAACCTGGCTTCTAGGAATTTTTTTCCAGTACCTATTTCTCCTGAATGCTGTAGATTTTGCTTCAGATCCTTTGTGGACCTCTAGAGAAAGCTGTATCCTTAGAGATATCATTACTCAGGTTATGAATCCACAGACAGAGAGAGAACTGAGAATGTGACTGATGTATTTTCCAGCTTCTTCATGATTTGCAGGTGGCCCTGAAAGTCTTTTAAACAAGCAGACCTGGGCTTTAAAGATTTTTCAGTTGAAAAGCAAGATTGTTGCTTGCTCTTGTTTTCTTCCTCTAGACAGTAAGTGGGAAAACTAATTTTTGCTACTTTTTTAGTAGTATTCTGTGCATTGGTAACATTTTCTGCTGCCTTAAATATGCATAACCCAGAACTGGGTTGGTCCCTGTCTTTCCCTGGTAGGATGGGAAGAATGTCTGGAGTGGTTTCTGTGGTAGGTCCATCAGAATGCTGGGAAGCTGAACCTTTTCCAATTCAGTAAGATCTAGTGACACAGCTTTATACTGGCAATTCCATATATAATTGTATATTTATACATTTTAGAGGTTTGATTCTACTGTGCTTTCATGGTAATTATAGTACATCTGCACCTCAGGTGTTTGGTACAGATTCAGACACAAAATTTCATGCTAACTGCAATAAGCCTTTAGCAGATAATTTATTATAAAATAATGTTTTAAAATGAACTATCACCAGAAGGGATGGAGAGGCAGTGGTGCCTCTACTTGGTGCTGATTTCACGAGTAACATCTGGGGGCACTGTAAACTCGCCACTGGTGTGTTTGTGCTGCTGGTACAGAAACAGGAGAAGGAGCAAGTACATGTGAAGGTGTAGTGAGGCTTCAGGGAAATCTGAAGAGAGCAGAACTGTGAGATCTGCTCAGGAATGTCAGATTTAACTGAGGAGAAACTTGTAAACCTGCTGTTGGGCTTGTTCATAAACATTTTGAAGTATCCAGTGAGAAAGCAGAAGTACTTCAGTCAGGCAGCCTGATATCTTTATGGATGTGTGTGGTTTGTTTGTTTATTTTTCTTTTTAAGACTTCTGGGCAGTTACTAATGAGGTGGTTCATCAAAGGCAGAGTAAGAAAGGCTCATGATTGTTGTTGTAAAATGATCATCATCCTTTTTAAAAAGTGGAAGATAACTGAGAGTGTGAGGATCAGTGACTGACAGTGGGTTCTGCTGGTTCTGGCCAGGTCTGTACTGGGAACTGCTGTGGTGAGGTTGCACTAGAGCTCAGCTGGTACCTGGGCACTGACAGGTGTGTTCTGCCCAGTGCTTCAGCTCTCTTGCTGTACCTGGTGTGAACTTGGCTCACAAGGTCGTGCAGTGCAAATCCTGTGGTTCCCTGTTGGCACAAACAGGAGCTGTGTGACAGTCCTGTCTCTGCGCTGCGCTGTCACCTGGGAAATCCTTCAGTCACTGGAGTGAAGGAGCAATAGGAATCACTGCTTCCTGCCAGGCCCTATGAAAATCCACTGCTGGGATGCTGGAGAGTAATTTGCAAACACAATTCTGCTTTGAATAGAAATAAGGTTACTCCTAATGTCCTCAGTGAACCACAGAAATAGAGTGTGACATTCCCCAGCATATGAGCTACAGTTTTGCTGAAAAGGCCCCTAGTTCAGGCTCTTCAAAGAACAAGCCTTTATTGCTGAATGACATCTATCCAGCAGCACTTCAGCCATGTAATTTAAAATAATTAAAAGCTGAACAAAGTAAGAGGCTGTAATGGCAGAAATAATCACACAAGTTGCTGTGTGCTGGAGCCTTACATGGTGAAAACAACTTTAGGAGAAAGTTTCAGGGACTGACTTTTGAGTACTTAGACCAAAGTAAGGAGCAAGATATCTCTTGGGAATAGTCAATGAATGCAAAGCTCATTTTGTATTTACTCTGTAACATCAACACTCCCTGCTTGTTTCAAGGAAGTTGTACATTAGCATGGAGGGCAGGCTGCCATTGAAGGGAACGAGCCAAGGAGACCTTAACTCTACCTTGGGCAAATTAGGCATTCACCTCAAGAGTATTAGCTGAGGAAATTAACCTAAAAGTCTACACTTGAAAACAATGACAAAATGTGGGGCAGAGCATCTGAGTAACTGCTGCATCTGTGGCTGGTGCTTGTGTGAATTTCACAGCAGTGCAGCCATCAGGTGTTGTGGGGTAAAGGACCTGTGGCACCCATGTTCCAGTCCCAGTGCTTTTCTGTTTGCACTCATGAGGACTCCTTCACTGCTAGGAATTTGTCTGCTATGTGGGTGACAATTTTCTATCCTAATAGAAAAGTTGCAAACCAGTTTTCTGTCTTCTGTTATTAATCAAACTCTGCTGCCAGAGTTTGAGTAAGAGTGGAGTAAAGGTATAGGTACATGCTGTTGTGGGGAACTCCATCCATGTGTGCAGCTAATAAGCTGGGAAATGTGTCTACAACTCTCCTATTGATTATCACCTTCAGAGCAAGACAAACATGGGTCCTTACTGTATGCTGGCTGTGTAAATTAAAACTTTATTTAACTGAAAGCAAAGTGAGATGCACTGCACTGGCCCAATACAAGATTGCTGTTCAGAACCAGCTCCTCTAGATGCCCAATTCTTTGCCTTCTTTTTTCCCCACTTCAGATTCCCAACAGTGCATTAAGATGAACTCAGTAAATTTTCCCCTATGTAGTTTACAAGCTCAAGGTTATGGGCTAGAACAAGTAGTGTCATGCTATAAATCAGGTTTAATGGAACAGCTTGGGAGAGTGCAGAGGAGTCCTTCCCCTCACACTGTGTTTGTCCAAAAACTCTGAAGGTAGAGCTGGCATGAGCCCAGAAACCCCACAAAGGGATAATTAAATAATTAATAATAAGCCTCTGCTGCTACCCTCTCTCTTGACAGGTGAATGTGGCAAGACAATTTTCATTTTCTAGACCAAGGTGTATCTAGAGAATTTTGGGTATGAAACAACCAGAACTGAGGTGCCTTTAGGAGGGGGAGGTGGCTTCCAAAGGCAGTGAAGGGAAGGGGCAAAATTATTTGAAACTTGGATTTACTTTGGGCTGACTGGAGTCAAGAGCAAGATTCAGAAGTCTGGTGCAGTTACACCTCTCTTACCTCTAAAAGTCAGCAGAAATTTCTGAGATCAAGGCAATAGCAACTGAACTATTGGCTGAGTAGCCAGAAGTGTCTGCATTTGTCTCTAGTATGTCACACTTGAAAGCAGAAATTCCCAGCTGTTCTCATCAAGTCCGAGGTGTTCCAGAGATACTCTTCATTTTTCTTTTGCTCTTATTATCTGTCTCTTTAGGGGGCCTGTACTCACTGCTTTTGTGGGGATGGATGCTTGGAAAGCAATTATTGTTCATCTTCTCCATCTGATGCTGATATGCCTGTCTTTTTGAAGGCTTTCAGAGTCTGTGGTGGGAATGCATTTCTCTTCCTAGTGTTGAGAGATTTGTATTTTTAATGCGTATTTGTTTTATCTATCACACGCTAGATTTATTCACTTGATAATCTCTCAGCAACACAGGCAATCTTCTCATGTCCTGATCTAGTATGCAGGGATTTTATTCATTTAACAGTTTGGCTTTGGGCTGAGATAGCCACGAGAGGTAAATCCTGCTGTGTACTGAGTGTGCTCGCCACCCTCAGAGCAGCAGGGACTCGCAGGGAGCTGCAGCTGCTCTCAGGATTGTGCTCTCAGAAGCTTTCTTTACACATGTAATATGTGAGTAACTTACTGTGTGGTGCATGTACTTCCTTCCCAGACCATGTCCTTCTTTAATGTGATTTCTTGCTGATAAGTGAGGCTTCTTGATGGAATTTTTGCAATGACTGTGTTCAGTTAACCACTTCTGGGTATCTTGGGAGTTCTTTTTTACATCTGTCTGCTTTGATACAACACAAGAGCATCCTTCCTTCTTCAAGTTGTGTTTTCTTAAAGTTAGTTGGAAAATGAGGTGGAAGAGCAAACAAAACTGCTTTAATTCGGTGACATTTCTGCCCCAGTCCATCACAGTCCTGGAATAAACTCAGTATCATTTTGCCTGAATGTAAGATATTAACATTTCTTTCTATCTACAGCAGGGGAAAACAACAGGTCTTTTGTTCTCTGGCACAGAAGCTTCCAACATATTACTCACTTAAAAAAACCCTCCACAAACTTAATTCAGAACCTTTATCACACAGCATCCTATCTTTATTTTTCAGAGATATTTTCAGATCTTATGTTTGCTCCTGATAGCAATCACAGGGGCCAAAATCCTAGGTTTCAGAAGGAGGCTGATAAGAAATCTTTCTGATATGGTTCCTGGGAAAGCAGGGCAGTGGGAGTGATGACCCAGGGATGCTTCATGTACCCACAAGGTGAAAAGCAACAGCAGCCCCTGTGGTTGACAGTTCCTTGGCACAGCTGTGACTTTGGCAAGTCAACACCCTCATGGCACTGACAGCATAAACATTTTGTGGCAACTGTGAAAAGCAGGCAGCCAATTATTTTACTCATGATTTCTTCTCACTGCTCTCCTCCTCCTCCATCTGCCCTAGAGAGAAAAACTTTCTCCCCTGTACTTTGCCCTCATGGATAATGGCAATAATATTTTCTTTCTGTAAAAATGTGGTGCTAATACTGCAGTAGCCTGTGCTGTGTGGGACTTGGCTGTGTGATTACAGTCCTCCTCTAAGTTCCCCCCGTTTTCCAGACATTTCTAGATCCTGTCTGTGACTGTGGCAGCTGTAGCAGGGATAGTCTGAGTTTGCATCCCCAGTGACTCCTCTCTGAGCTCATCCTGCAGGTACCAGGTTTCTGCCAGCCTCTGAGCTACCTGGGGTGAAGCATTCAGCAGTGAAAAGGTAACTTCAGATACTCCTCCTCCATCGATTTTAAAAGGAAAGGGGTGCAGCTTCCCAGCTGAAGACTGTCCTCTGCCTCACCACTCCTGTCAGCTATGGAATCCAATACAGCACTTTCATCTAGAGACAGAGATGAAGTGGTTATTAAATGCAATAGAAATCATTCAGGCCCCTCTTGATTAAAAGTTTCACTCTTACCTCACTGGCTTTCTATGGTTTTTGAAAAGAGCTCAGCCAAGACACAGAGCCAGGGAGGGGAACACTTCCCTGCTTTGTTGTTTTGAGGGGATGGGGCTTTCAAGCACACAAAGGTAGTGTTTGCCTCTAAAACAAATGTTTGATACATTGAGATACAAATCTTAACCTTGAGAGGCTGGGGACTCTTTCCTACCCAGCCTGGGCATTTGAGCAGCAATCCAAGTGCATTAAGCTGTGTGGAAATGTCATCTTCTGGGAACTCATCATGGAATAAAGCACCAAACATTTAAGAAATAACCATTACTTTGCATATAACACATGCCAGAGAAAGAGTGTGAAAAAAATGTCAGCACCCTTCTATCAGCCAGCTCTTTTGAATAAAAACATAAAATATTAATTTAAATCAACTGAAAGGCATTAAAAACTTGATGTTCTCCTTGCCCCAGAAGTACTCTGCTGATAAGAAACAAATTAAAAATGCAGAGTTTTCAAATAGCAAAAATGTTGCATATTTTAAATGAAGTTGGTCTTTTTATGTATAGCGTTTTGGACTAAAAAAAAATATTAAATGCACATAAAAATGATTACTGTAAATGGTGAAGACATCAAAGTTTGGCATCAAAGTTAAATGAAAGTGCTTGGAAGTCTGTTTGTTTGATCTGTACATAAATAAGCTTAAAAAGAAGCCAGGGTGCTCTTACACAGCTGGAACTGGGTAGCCAGTTCAACTTCCTCTGCATCCCAGAGATTCCCAAAGTAGGTAAGATCCAAACATGGTCAGTATTTTTGTTGGGATTTTTGTGTTTGCCCGGCATGCTTCTCTGCCAGGGAAAATGAGTTGGCAGAAAACACAAAGTTACAGGCTCTTATAAAACACAGAGTGAATGAACTGCAGGACAGTGAAATAAATGCCTCTTTCCTCTTCTGGTTTTGGCATGAGGGTTATCAAAATGAAGGTGAGAGATGAGTCCTTGACCTTGTTGAAGATAAGGCTCTTATTGTTAACTCTATTCCTTCTGGTTGTGTTTCACTGCCCATTCCTGGGTTGGTAAGGAGTGTGAATTAGGAATATGGGTCAGAGCTCTGTTAATTTATATCAGCTACAGATCTGCTACAGAGCTAAGCCACACTAATGTTTAGTTCATTTTCGTTTGCTCTTAGGAAAAAAAAAAAAACCAGCCAAAAAACTTGAGATGTGGGATCTACAGGAAAACGTGGGACTTGGTGCCTTTCACCAGAAGATCCCACTGTGCTTTACAGTGATGAACTCCTGCAGGAACCTGCACGGTGCAGAGCAGTGACTGAGCTCTGGGAGCTCTTGGGGTATAGTGCAAATGTGAGACCTTTGTCTAGAGAGAGCCAAACTGCAGCTCATTCAGTTTGAGAACTTCAGGTTGTAAGCAACTGAAGCAAGACTTCAAAGAAAACCTCCTTGTCTCCTGTGACTTTTGTTTAGCAGCCCAGACCTTTGGGATCAGCAGCTTTCAGCACTTCAGTGTGCGTGGCAATCAGCAAAACTTGTTCTTAAAACCTCTACAAATTTACCCTGTTTCATTTGGCTTCTAATCAGGGCTCCACTATCACAAACCTTTTCCCAGAACCCTAAGCTGGAGCTGCCCGTGGCTCCATGGTCCACGAGAGGATGTTCTGCTTTGAAGAGCAGCTTGAAAGGCCATGTGTTACCTGACACAGGAGAACATGCTGCTCCTTCACCTGGCCTGTGTTTGTAGCCCTGGAGTTAAATGTGCATCCTCCTCAGGAGGCACATCCCAGCCTGTGCCTTTGGAGATGGTCACTTCAAGGCTTCTTCAGGGGCTGCTGCATGAGGTCACTGCAGGGCAGCAAGTGAGCAAAGCCTTAGTAGAGGGCTTGCCCTTCAAAAATTCAGCTACAGCCTCAGGGTGTGTGTGCCTCTGATTTACAAAGGTGTTATTTTTCCCTGTTGAGAAAGTAAAAATTTTCCTACCCCCATGTTCTCTTCCATTCAAGAGTTCTGCAACACATGTCCCCCAAACCAATGAATTATCTTGTTAAAACAGGGTTTCTTCTTCTTCCTGAAAATTTCCCCTGTCAAGAGCTAGAAGGAGTAACCTAAAGTCTCTGCATCACTTTCCATTTTCTTGCTGTGAGTGGGAGTGCAGGAAAGATGCTTTTTATGAAAATAGCTATTTTTTAAGAGAGAGAAATAAAAAAACCTCCCCTGGAATGAAAACACAGCCTGCATCCTCCCAGAGGGGTGGCAGCTGAGGTGGCAGGCTGCAATTTGGCACTGTACTCTGCTTTTAGGGCAAGACACTGCTTTTTATTTGGTGAGCCCAAATTTCTCTGGAGCCCTGTGAGGCTGGCTCGAGGGTGGGTGCTCAGGATGTGCTCATCCCCCTGCTGCAGCACCACGCTGAGGCTGCTGGCCCTACCTGCTCTGAGGATGTCAATCAGCTTTTCCACCTGCTTTCCTGGCTCTTGCAGGTGTTTTTATTGTAGCTGCCACTTAGCAGCATCTGGTTTATTTTAGTTTTGCGCAGTATTCCCCATTGCTTCCATTTAGTGCCAGGTGGGATTTCACAGGGACCTGCAATGCATCCCGAGGGAGGGCTGAAGGAAGGAGGCTGCAGAAAAGACCAGTGTTGATAACAGGCTCTCAGTGCATGGCAAGCTGGTTTTGAGAGGTGAAATTAGCTCAGAAATCCTCATGGTTTTGCTTTGTGGACAAGAGGAAAAACCAGGAAGACTCAGTGTTATCACCTGCATCTCCCTTGTCTGGGAGAGCTTCTCTGAAAGCGCAATAAATCTGTTTTCCTGTGGATGCAAGAGAGCTCTTGAAATAATCTCATTCCAATACCTCTTGTTATTTTTAATGGATTCCAGGATGAGTTGGTTGCTATGTGTAGCTTTTTTACATAAAAATTTGGGGTTGAACTCAGCTGAATATTCAGTCCAATTAAAAGTAAAGTCTTTGCTGAAACAGAGGCAGGGGGAACAGTGGCGAAGTCTTTCATGCAAATGAACAAAACAATGAAAACAAGAGGAGTGAATGTTTGTTATTCATACATATTCTTACAGGTAATTATTGTGATTTCATTCCTAAAAACTGCCCGCTTTAAGAAGAAGTGATTGTATTCTAATAAGTACTTGTTTATTAAACTTCCAGTGACTGAAGTTGAATATGAATTATTAAAATGTCTGTGAGGTGCAGGGTTGTTTTTCTTTTGCCAGGTGTCTGTGAGAAATAAAAACAACAGGAAAATGTGCAGCAGGAGAGGCAAATGCAAGGCAAGAACTGGCCCTGGATCAGTGGTCCCAGTCCTGCTGGCCACCAGACAGGATGCCCAAAGTGTGCCAGCAAAGCCAGAGCTCTGTCACCTGCAGGACAGGGGAGGGGAAGGGTCTGCACTGCCCAAGGAAGCCAGCTGGGAGTTTCCTGCCCTCAAAGACTTGTGTAAGGCTGAGGCAAATATTTCTCTTGAGAAATAAGAGGAAATTTGGGTGGGAATGAGAATCCAGGAGTGCAAAGGTAACAGCAGGTGTGTTGCAGCACATGACAAAGAAAGAGGGAGAAGGAAAGGGGGTGGTCTGAGGACAAGTGGCATCTGTCTGTTTGTAAAAGGCACTGTGTACCCCTTTAATTTCCAAGTACCAAAAGGATTTAGACTTGGAAGTAATAACAGAGCAAGGGAAGCCTGAAGAACTCGATAGATTTATTCTTGTAAGAGGTTAATGGCTTAGCCCTTAAAATGTACCAGAAAATGCAAGGAGGTTTATGTGATGACTTTGACACATTCTGGCAATGAATGCAATGTGAAGATGTTCCCTCCATTTGCCTTAAGCCTCTGACTTTACTCTGCCACTGTAGGAAACTCACTGTACATTAGAAAAAAGAGCAGATGTGAATTTCTGTTGGAAAATAATTGTGTTTTTCTTTAGCACAGTTTACTCCAGGAAGGAAGCTCTTGCCTTTCTAGTTGGTATCTCCCAGGCTTCCCAGCAGTGTCAGGAGCTGCTGTCCAGGTTTGAGGACAAGTGTGGAAGAGATTGAATTTTCTAGAAAATCAGTGACAGGAAGAGAAGAGATCCTGTAAGTACCTGAAAAAGAAAAACTGTGATGCCTTCCAGAAAAGAGACTTATCCTGGTCCTGCTCCAGGAAAACTCCCACCTGGAGTTCCCACCTTCCTAAAGCATGAAGTGCAGCAGTCGCTTGACACAAGTCAGTAAAAATCAAACTAATTTTTTTTTTTCCCCCTGATTCCTGGGAGTTTTTGTACAGTTTTGTCTGAGAGGAATGCAAGCCCAAAGATTCTTCTTTAAGCCCAGCAACCTGCTGGGTGACAGAACACAGGTACAGACGTACCCATATCTCTGACTGCTGGTTATTCATGAGGTGCTGCAGGCATCTGTGCCTTTTCAGCTGAGCTCCCTGCTGGGTAGTCCTGCTTCTGTCACTCTCCCAGCAGAAAAACACACCTTGGCCCAGTGATGTCTGCACTGCTGTTTTCTTCACGGTGCTCATATTCTGAGCATTTATAATTCAAAGGTCTTCAGAAAGAAGTGACAGTTTCTCTTCTAGGAAATAAAGAGCATAATGACTTGTGTTAATTATTCCTCCTGGCTTACTCACTCACCAGGTCATGTATTACTCCAAGGCTTTTAGTGCCTTGGGCCAAAAAGGGTCATTACAACTCACAGCCTAATGGCCTGACCAAAAAAATGGAAGTGAGGGAGAACCAAGTCCTGAGTCCTCCACTGAGCTCTCTGGAGTCATTTATGGATGCCTTGGGAATTCTACAGAGGAACAGCTTGGAAAACAAACTGAATTGTTCAGTGTTGAGTATTGCTCTCGTGACATCTATGCTATTACAAAGATTTACAGCTGGAATAATTCGATCTGGGTTTTTCTCTTCCCCCCATTGACTCACATTTTGGAAAGCAGTCAGGCCCTGAGAGTTGGGTTTTGCATAATTGAAGCACCAGAACATATTAAGTGGAACAACTAATGGGGACGAATTTTTTTCCTTTCCATCCAGACTGGGTTATCAATTATGAATTAGTGGCAATCTAAGATCAAAGGGGTTCCATTTTTGCAGCTGAATTTGAGGGTTTTGGAACTGAAGAGATGAAATGCAGCTAATGACTCATTTCAGGAAGGCTGAGACAGGAGATAACTGATGGGTGGGGTTAAATGTTTGCTTTAATATGTTTCTGACCATGGACATACATTCTCAAATGTAAAACTGGACACTGAGATCAAGTTAATCATATAAAATGATGCTGTGAGCTCCTCTTGTGGGGCATGGCAGACAGCAATCTGATCTGCAGCATTTTTTCTTAGTGCTGAGCATGACCTAGTTATTGAGACACACAGGAACATGTTGAGGTTACCATGCATTTGTTACACAGAAGGCTGCTTTGCATCAGTACAAGTCCCATCACTGCTGAGAAAACACATCTCTCCAGCAACAGCAGTTCAGCACATGTTTAAAATAAAAGAAATTTTAAAAAAATTGTGAAGGTTTTAAATTAAAAGTGGCTACAAGCCAATGGAGGGGCATTGAAAAGAGCAGCCCAAGGCAGGGCTCAGCCATGTGCTGCTCCCTGAAGTGGCAGACAATAAAGCAGCTCATGATTCAAGATAGTAGGTGGTGAGACAAAGATCTGGGAGCCTTAGGGGACAAATAAGAATCTGCTGTGCTTTCTGCAAGGGGAGTGCAGAACACTGGGCAAAGCAGGCAGGAGCACCAGGTGCCTTGGCTTTAAGAGTATTTTCTCCTTGAAGCACTCTGCTGCAGAGTGAGTGACCCAGGTGAAACCAGGTGAAAAGAGTTTGTGGTTAAGTGCTCAGAGCTTCTCCCCACAGCTGTTGGTGGGGCTGGCAGGAGCAAACACCACCCATGGAGCTCCCCTGCAGCTCCAGAGAGGAATTTCTCAACCTGGAGTCTGGAAGGCAGCAGGAAGAAGCGTCCCAAAGAGTCCTGGTAAAAGTGAGTTTCTTACTGGTGTAATAAATCTCTGAATTCCTAAAGGGAAATTACTGGGGAGGGGTCTTGGGTGGGCTGCTGGGGCCAGCCCTGGGGGTGTGAAGCCTCTGAAGCTGCCCAGCATTTCTGTTTGTTTTAATCAGCTCTTGCTTCAAGCACACAGCAGAAAAAGTCAATTATCTTGTGTGCTTTTATGTAAAATATTTTCTTTGGCCTCAAAGTTATCATTTTTAATAGGATGTTAGATACATTTCATGCTACGTATTACTTGTTTTGTTTGGATAATGACTTCTAAATAGGAGTTTAGATAAATTTATTTGTTTCTTGTTTTGTTTGGATAATGCCTCATAGTGGGACTTTTGAAATTAATGTGAATCTATTACTAAATTATAATGAAGCAATTATGAAAATAATGAATTTATCATCAAACTGCTGTTTGAATAAAAAGGAAGGAGGTTCTAATGACTGGACTCACCTTTGCTGATGTATTAGAGAGAAAATGAGGCTGGGAGTACTAAATGTTATATTCAAACAGTTTAATGTATGGAGAGAAACTTTCAGAAATTCACACTTACATGAAATTGAAAATGAGTATTTATTTTGGAATGAAAAAACTTTTCTGACTGCAGAAGCCAAATGGAAAAAACCTGCTTCAGCTTTCATTAAGAAATTGGTACATTCCGCCCCCCTCCCCTTTGGTCTTGAGGACTTAAAACACCTTTTTGGAAGGATAAATGATACTGAAAACTGTTTTCCTCCTCCATAAATTTAGTTTTTATTGGAGTTCTGATGTGGGCAAGGTGTGTTCTGATGCTCTGAGTTGCAGAAAACTTTGTTATCTGTCTGTAACAGTGAGCCCCTGGAGATGAGAATATCTCCCTCTACAAACCACTAAAGAATCTGCTCAAATCAGTGGCTTAAAAGTTTCTTTTTCTTTCTCTGGATCAGTGTCTGCAGTTGTTCACTTTATGTTTCTCCAAGTGCTCCTCTACTTCCTGATACTAGTTTTGTTTAGGTATCTGCTAATTTATAAATCTTTTCAGAGACAATAGAAGGCAGGACCTGAGCATGGTCTTTTAGAAAATAAACTTAAACCAATTTCTATAGGGAAAACACTCAGCTCGTGATTTGGACTCTGAGATAGATTTGGTGATGACTCTCTCTTCAGACCACAGTATAAAGCTTTTTTTTTTTTTTTTCCTAAAAAGGATCTTCTTATGGCTGCAGAGCCATTGCTTAAGAAGTTACTGCTCCGTCCTCTTCAGTGGTTTTTGGGCTTTGATGCTCTCTGGGCAGAGGGAGCCCTGAGAGCCTCTGTGCTGCTGTGTTTGCCCAGCCTGGGCTCATTATGGATCCTGATCCAGGGCTTTCCTGAGGTGAAAACTTGTCACAGCAAAGCTGTCATGCTCGGTGGGCTGCTGGGCTGAGGTGCAAAACCACATTCCTTATCTCTGCATGGCTCTGCATCCTCTGGCCTCTTCCCTGCTGCTGCCAGGACATCCAGCAATTGCTTTCCCTGGATTGTGCTGGTGATGGGATTGAGAATCTCCTGTCCCCTCTGTTTGCTGTTTGTTTTATTTGAGGTGTTGTTAACCTTTACTCAGTGCACTTATTTACTTCAGGTTTTAATAGTGTGATAAGGTCACTACAAATTTAGTGGGAGGCGTTTTAAGCACTTGCAGCAATAAATCACAGTGTACACCACCCTTGTGCAGTTTATCCAGAACCAGAGAAATCCATTTTGGTCCATAATATGAAGGCCAAATAAAGCCAGGTATCATAGTGAGAAAGCTTTGACATATGGCTCTGAAAGAACCTGCACGCTTCTCCTCTATAAATTAACAGCTATTTTGCAGAGCTGACAAGTAGCTGGTACTCTTGGAACTGATCCTATTTGTGGCTTTTTTTTCCCCTCCCCTCTTCCATTCTAGTCTCTTGATCTTTCCCTTTAGAAAATCCAAAGAGTAGAAAAAGCAGCCTGTTCTCTAAAGTAGGTTGTAAAACACTGGTGGTGTGGACCCATGTCACAAGTCTGGTGAACTTGCTGGTAGTGCATGAACCCCTAAATCCTTGGGGACTCCTCTCTGCAGGAATATGTCCTTATCTATTCCTTTATACATTGGATTTTTTTTCCTTCTTAGACAGGACAGCCTTTGCAGGTAGGATCAAACCAGGCTGCAGGTCATGCTAAGAGCTGCAGAGTCCAAGTGACCAGAAAGGGATAGCAGCAAGCTCTGTTCAAGAGCTGTAGATAAAGCAAAAGGGGAACGTGTTGTGGGCCAGGAAATGGGCTGGGTAACCTGGCATGGATATCCTGCTTTAATTCCTGTTGGTTTATGGCCCCTGCAGTACCCCAGGAGCCCAGCCAGTCATCTGACCTTACCCTGCCTTTAGTCCAGCAAAATTCAAAGGGTGTTTGAGAGAGGAAGGAAGAGGGGGAGGAAAGGATTAGTTGCCAGCAGTGGTGTTGGACTCCTGAACTCTCTAAATGACCCCAGAGGAGATTGATTTCACCTGTAAAGCCCAGCATCCTTCTGGGTTTTAAGCTAGCATTAAAAATTAAATGCCAGTTTCTGTGTTATTAAAGGTGGAATAAAATTGCTGCATCTTACCACATTCAGAGCAAGAAAAAGATGGAGACTCTGTAGAGCTCAGCAACGCTGTTACTGTGAAGTGCAGAAGTGTGTGAGGAGGAAGGATGGCTGTCTCCTCGAGTTTCTCCTTCATCTGTGTAGTGAAAGAAGAAAAAAACCACTCTGAGTGAGAGACAGGGCTGTGATGTCTGCCAAACTTGCCAGAGAGCAGAGTCTGGCTAGGCTGTGAGTGCTGCACACCTGATGGATGCTCAAACACAGCCTCCCTAAAAACAGCAAGTCAGGTTTTGCCAGGCTCTGCTGCCTCTCACTCAGTGTCAAATGCTCCCTGCACGAGCAGCTCCCTGAGTGATAGATTAAAAAGCAGCAAGAGCTCATCAAAGTCCGGGTACATCTCTTTTAGGTAAATAAAACCTTGTCAGCTTGGAGAACTGCAGGGACTGGATGGATTTTTCCAAGGCCTGAGGGTGAGGCAGTTTCCCCCTCACCATTATGGATGTGTTTTGGGTACACATAACCATTGCTGGTTCTGCCATTTTAATTTTAAGCCCTTGCCCGATGTTTTTCTGAAGAACTGCAGCTCCAGGAAATGTCTGATTTGTTTGTTTCCAAAGGTACAAAACTCTTACCATCACCTGCACAGGTGTATCATGAATCTCTGACCTGTCTGCACCAGGCTGGGAAAAAAGCCAAACCTTTTTTGTTGTCAAACCCTTGGACTTTTCTCAAAGTACACATATTTTTGGAGCAGTGGGGCTGAGTACAGGTGATGCACAGGACCTGTGTAACCTGATGGGAGGTCCCTACGACAGGACATGAGAGCAGTTGGTCTGTGTCATGAAATTCAAGGAACAGGGGCCAGAGGTTGGAATAAACTGGATGTGCCCTTGCTGCAACCTGCCAGGGGTGCAAACCACAGCTGTCACTGGCAAAGAACAGACTGGAGCCAGAGTCACTGGGGAAAGGGACACTCACCTTTAAACAGGGGCTGTGCCTCTCTCAAGGCCATGGTCACCACCATGCACTGAAAGCTGCAGCTTCACAGCATTTTCTACGCCAGGCGATCTCTCTCAAGGTCTCCAATGTCCAACTATTCTGATAATCATATTTTAATTTTTTCCTGACTATGTCCATAACTTCTTTTCTTTAGTAAAAGTCTGCTTAATGCACAGCCATGTTGTAAAGTCAAGTTGCAGTTCCAACATACCCCATCCTAAAGAAAATATTTGTTCAAAAAAGATCCATTTCTCAGGGAAATTTGCTTTGATTTGCAAAACAGAATATGTGTTCGTTTAACTGCACCATCCTTTTGACAGGTCACTATTTCACCCTTTTTTGTGCAGCAAAAGTTTATTTTTAATAGGTTTATTGCTTTTTTGGTAATTTTTTTTCCAAAGGCCTCACTTCAGTGCTCTGGTTCTGGAGTATAGAGAATTAATTCTTTTTACAGTAGTCTATTCCTTTTACAAGACCTCATTTTAAGTGTAGCTCAACTGTATTACAAATAAAAGTATGTGGTCCTAGAGGGACTACCAAGCCTCTAATTTAATATTGTACTGGAGGCCTTATAACACCAGTGCTGCTGGATTGAGGTTTTCTCTTCTGAGCCCTCTCTGTCCCCAGGGGAGTCACCCAAGAGGTGCCAGGTTACTTTTGAAACAACTGTTTATTGTCATTTACTCTGGTGCTATTTCTGCATTGTCAGCACTCAAGTCCCCAAACTTTTGACATGGGATGAGAACCCTTGTGTGGGGCTGCCAGGATGGAACTGGAGGTGACAGAGGGAAAGGGCACAAATTCAGGTTGTCCTTTATAAATATGCTTCTAATTGTTACCTTGCTTTGAAAGACTTTGGAAAAGTGTGGACATATGGACTCCCCCAGCATTCAGTTGTTTTCAAGAGGCATATTGTGAGTGGGTGAGTGTTTGATAGGATGGAAATAAGGAAACCAGAGTTTTCCCAAATGGTGAATCACTTCTGGCTCTCCCATTAACAGAAGGTCTCCCTCTCAAGGTGACTTTATTAATTGGGCCCTTTATCATCTCTTGCATTGCAGAGGAAAGTGAAAAGATATCAGCAACTGTGTGTGGCCCTGCAGACAGCTACCGTCTGCAAAATCATGCACTTCCCATCAAAAAGTAATTAAATTAGCCCAGATTCCATAAGTAATACAACTGGATCTCCCTGGCACCTCCCAAGAGAAACGTGCTAGAAGTCAAACACACTCAGAGACCATATTTGCAACTGAAACAATTATTAGTTTAATTCAGTCGTCAAATTAATTTTACAGAAGCAGGAAATGCCAATCACCGGAGGAGGAGGGGGGAGCAGAGTGTGGCTCCCACCTGCTCGGGCTCCAACAGGACTGAGGGGTGCAGAGAGGGGATGGACAGACTGACCACTGGTGGTGTCCAGACCACCCAGAGCCAGGAGCAGCCCATTAGTCTGTTCTTTCCTTGCTTTTCTAGACGGAATTTTTATTTTATACAATGGCACTGGAGATCCATGACCATAGGGCAGCTCCCTTGGCTGCCACAGCTGCTGTATCCCATAATCTGCAGGGAGCATGGAGAGGTTAAGACCAGAAACAAGCCAGGGCTCCTCTTTGTGCATCAGGCACTGAAGAGAAGCAGTCATGACATCTAAATTAGAGCCTGGTAGGGCTGTAGTCAAACAACATCCTGAGCATTGCCATGAAGTGCAGTAAGTGGCCTGTCACATGCAGTTTGCTGCTTTGCTCATCCCCTGCCCTGGAGACGGCCCAGGAGTGCACCAGGAGTTATTTGCAGCAGCAGGAATTTCCCCAGTAAGCACACACCTTCTGCCTGCTGGAGAAAGCAAGCTGAGGTGTGGAGATAGTTACAGCAGAGGGTGTAGTGAAGGTCCTTTAATCAGACAGCCCTTGGAAACTCTTTGAAAGGAATAGAAAAACATGGATGCAAAAACTCTTTATTTCTTTTTCCTGGCTTGTTCTGCATCAATCTTTTCTAGGAGTCAGGACTGGGTTTCAGCATCTCCATTTCAGGGTCCATGTCAACTGCACTGCTTTCCTGAGAGGGTGCCTGTTGCTTCACGTCTCAGGGGTCACCAGTGGTTGCTGTTGGAGTCCTGTTGGGGTGAATCAAGACTCTTGACTCCAATATCAGAAGGCTTATATTATTTATTAAAATAACTCTATAGTTCAGAAGGATTTGGGCTATTTCTACCCAGGTACAGAGCTGGCATCTTGCTTCTTCAAGCTCTATACCCAAAAGTGCAAGAATGCCAGAAAATGTTCACAAAGTCAGAGACTCAGCAATTCTTTATATCATAGGTTGAGAAAAGCAAACCACATCTCCCATATCAGGAGACAGGCAAAGGAATGAATTTTGTCCTTGAAACACACACACAAAGATTTGAAATCTGCAGAGAAAAAGAGCTTTCCCATGGAAGAAAAAACTCAGCAAGTTGGCACCCAAGAAACTTATAAAATATCCAGTGACAGGTGCCTTTTCTAGGCTCTTTGGGAGTCCTCATTTTTCCTTGCACCAGTGGATGTGCTTGTTCCACCTATACTCAGCTTGTCCTAAAATGGATTGATTTCTGGAGTTCCTTTACCTGCTGATGGCTGTCTCTCTTTGGTGCCTAAATTTTTCACAGTTGCTTTCCTAAAGGTATTCTGTGTTCCACCCAGCACATTTTAGCATTGGGATTAGATTATTCTATTTTGATCTGTCAAGTGTTGGATTTTTTTTTTCTTTTGACCACACAAATGATTACCTTGGCTGATCTTCACTCTCCTTGTATTTATGCCTCTATGCAGGTTTCTCTGTATGGTTTGGTTGGTAGGTTAACCACTTGAAATGTGACCTTTGACAGTGGAGGGGTTTCTTTTTGCTGGTACATGTGGATGCTTCAGGCAAAGTGACTTGAGCTTTTGGATTGACAGATAAAAATAAACTTAATATGAATTTTTAAAATTGGTTTATGAAACCCAGCACTGTATTATTTCCTTCAGTGTTTCATGCAGTAAAGAATGCTTAGACCCAGGCATGTAGTCAGAGCTGTGATACCTTAGTGTGTTTGAAACTTTGGCTTGGGTAACCTTTCTGGTCCAGCTTTGATCCAGACTTGAAGTGAAATGAGGCAGGAGGGAGCCCTTGGAGGTAAATCCTGAGTGCTCTGTGTGGGCAGTTCAGCCATCCACATGGCTGCTGTTAATTGTAATGATGGCTGTGAATCTCCATTCTCATGGATCAGGTTGCACAATTTCCCCTTTGGTGCCATTGGAGCATCTCTTGAGGTTCCCTCTTCCCTTTTTGCCATCAGCCAGAGCACCTGCCTCCCCTCCAGAGTCCCCCATGGGATCTCCTTCACATTCTCCTCCAACAGTTCTCATTATCTGGGGTATTTCATCAGCATTTACCTCAAGGAGAAGATCTGAATTATCCTGCCAAGGCACAGTAACAAAATCTGGAAGGGGCAGTGTGAAGTTGGCACCCAGCACTCAGAGCAATGCCCCATCAAGTTCCCTCTCCAGAGGGATGTTCCAGAGGGATGTGCTGAGTCCAGAGCTGGGACCACAGGCACCATCCATGTGAGCATTTGAGTTTCTGTGCTGTTGCAGCAGTGTCCTTCAGGTTGGCTCTAGATGTGATGAGAGAGAGATGAAAACTCTCTACAGGAAACTGGCAGTGAGAAGGGGCTTTGGCCAGGAGATCCCAAAATCTTCCTGCTGGCCATGCTCTGCCTCACAGCACTGGGGCTGAACCATCCCTGGTGCCATCTGCAAATCCTGCTGGTGGCACTTCACAGAGGGATCTGACCCCAGCTGCAGTTCCCTTGCCCACTTAAGCATGTTTATTTAGCTTTGCCAAAAAGGTGGTGTGTGAAAATTGCTTTTATTACCAGAAAAAGAAGTTTGCAATAAAACCTGTCTCCTTGGGTGCACTAATTCTATTTTACAAAGAAAGAACATATTGTTTTAATTAATCATATGAAAGCAAAATTAGCATGATTATGTGAAAGGTGCTGTAAATCATTCTGATCCACATCATTGAACAAAGAGCACTTAGTTATTCCAGAGTTGTTAAAGATTTTATCTACCCAAGTGAAAATTCAATTAGCACAAACCAGTCTCATATAAAACTAAGGATTCTGACTGCAGGAAAAACTTTGTATGTGAATACTACCTTGTGCCAGTTTGATAGATTACTGTAATTAACTGTATCCCATGCAAGCTAAACAAAATTTACAGAAATGTTGTTGTACAAAAGGAATATCTTCTCTCTCGTTCTTGGCTAGAAATTTGAATAGTCTCCATAATATTGTTCTGAGGATCCTAATCCCTGTCAAGGTAAAAAAAAAAAATGCTGCCAACAAATGCAGAGGGCTCTGACACTCACTGTTTGCGTTTTTATTTTTTTCCCCCTTCCTGCTGCATCAGAAACAGGCACTGCACTTAACATGTCTCAACTTGAATTCAATTAGTTAATCCAGGATGTTTCAATTAAGCAACTTGAATTCAATTAGTTAACCCAAGACATTAGTAGAGAAAGACAAACCAAGAAAGAAATGAGATTGCTTAGAAAAAGAGCCATATTCCTGTTCCTGGCCTTGCTGGGAGACTGGCAGAGTGCTAGAGGGACAGAAATGCAGGGCATGGCAAATTATGCCAGAATGCATCATCCTAGTGTAAAAATAACTGTACAAATAAGCATGTTTGTTCTTGGACGTGTCTTTGCTCACCTGTTAATTGTGTTTGTCAGGCTCTGGCTGAGGTCTCCTCCTGCAAGGGAGAAGTGCTGTCGGTGTGTGTAGGGTGAGGCTCTTTGCTGGCCCACGTGTGCAGTGAAATATTGATACAGCTCTGGGGCTGAGGGTGGTTTCTGTGTCACTGACACCCCGTGATGCTCTTGGTTTGTCTTGCAGAACACTTCATTAAGCAAACAGGAGTGCCCTGCTCTAGTGGGAGTGCTCAGGTAGAGAGGAGCTGGTAGCTCTGTTTGAGTATTCCAGATTAAGCAGAATGTGCCCTGTCCCTTACCCAGGCATAACTGGGGAAGATTTGGGCAAGATCATCATTATTATCCCCAAAGATTTGTACAATTGTCTCCTGTGGACTGGACCATGTGTCCTGAGGAAGGCAGCACTTCAGGGTCTTGAATGTAACTACTACACGTTCTTGTTGAAAATGTGGTGGTTCAAGATATGACCTGGGAGTGTCTGGTGTCTGTCCTTTGACTCATCTTGGCCTATCTTTCCTGTGGAGAAGTAGGAAAAACCATGATGAAATTATTCAGTCTGAAGGAAGAATGGGAGAGTGAAAATTCTCTTCTCTTTGGATGCTTGGGTGTAAAATGTGACCAGTCTCTTGTGCCAGTTGTTTGCTTTGATTGGATTTTTTGTGTAGCTTGAACTTCCTGTCAAATTTAACTAAATTGTCCCAATTTGGATGTGAAGATGGCTCTGTTTGCCAGAAGTGGCACATATTGAGTGTTGTGGCCCTTGCACCAGAGTGTCTGACTTATGGGGTCTCTCTTGCTTTTTGGACTGAAAACAAAAAACCCCCAGGAATGTAAGTAAGCCTTGCATTGTAAAATGGGTTGGTGCATGTCCCTGGACTCCTCATCCTGCAACTAAGCTTTGTGGCAGATCTTGGCATGTTTGATAACCAAAAGAGTGCCTGGATGAGATCTCTGTGTGCCCTACCCATTGCACTGATCATCCCTGTTTGATTCAGATGAGGGAAAAAATCCCTACAAATTGCAGAATTGCTGGCACTGCTTTCTGCAGCACCTGAAAGTGTCTTGGACTTCTCCCAGACATGTAATGGCCTGGTCTGATTCTACTTCTATTACAGCTCAAGCACTGGAAGTCCTGGGGCCAGATCCTCAGCTGGAATAAATGAGGATTGCTCTGATTGCAGTCAAAGATCTCTGCCAGGAGGCATCAGCCAAGGGGCTGCCTTTTTTTTTTTTTTTTTTAAGGGAAAAAGTGGGCAAATGGAACTGGTAGCAAAGAAGATATAAATGTCTGTAGATATAGGGAAAGTAAGTAAAAGTGTGGCAGGGGGAGTGAGGGGGAGAAGATGGGAGCAATCACTTGAAGCAGCTGTCACAGAATCATAAAATCTTTTAGGCTGGAAAAGACCTTTAAGATCATCGAGTTCAACGTTTCTGTCACTGCAGTTTAAGTGAAAACATTTACCTGCAGCACTGTGTGGCTAAAGTTATGTTTGAGCTTGTTCCTCTGAAGGTGAACAGGCAGGAAATTCATTTTAGTACTTAAAAAAGAAAAAAATCAAGCATAAACCCCCAGAAATGAACATCCCCCGTGCTAGTGGGGGCATCAGTGGGGTGTGACAGCTACAGCCTCTGCACCAGCCCCCATCCCACAGCTGCTCTGTATCTCTTCCCAGAACAAATCTCTCTTTCTCAGCAGTTTGCCTTCCCTGCCAGTTTAATTTCAATACAGCTGGATTTCAGGCTTCCTCCTCTTAATCCCCACTTATTTCTTTAAACAGAAATGGTCAACCATTTTGGGGCAAGGTGGATTAGTGGAAGTGTTGGCAGAGAGCAATCTCTGTGTGGGAAAACCCTTAGCGTGTTTCCCCCAGTGCCAGATTAGCTCAGCTGGCCCCTGCTGAGTGAGGAAATGGGTCATTGCTAACGTTGTTTAATTTTGCTTTTCTGAGCTGGGCTGGGGCTGCCTTAGCTCTGCATTGCTTGGCTCTATTTCATTTGCCACTCATAAGCCTTGTGCCTTTCAATAGCAGGATGGCTGGGGTGACACTTTTACAGAGCTAAAGTGGGTCAGTTGGGGGGATTTTTGCCCTCAAATTTTGCACTGGTTTAAAGTCAAGCATTCATTGAGTAATTTCTTCATCCTTTTCTCTTTGGCCCCCTTACACTCTCTTGTTCTGTTTGCTGACTGGACAGTAACTCATAACACTACAGCTGTCACATTGTGGAGTTTATTTGCCTAGTCACTTTTTGTTTTGCAAAATTAATTAGATAAGGATAGATTTAAGTGACTGTGGAAGTCGGTGATGAAACATTACATTCTCATTAGCTGGAATAATTCAGTTGCTCTGCTGTAATCTGCAGAATCTCCACAGAGCCAACAAGATGGATGTGACTGAGAGCAGGGGAAGTTCTGCAGTGACCTCTGGCCAAGGGGTGGTGGTGGGATGGTTCCTTGCAATCAATATCCCTCCTTTGGAAAGGGCATCCTTCCTGCTCCGAGCCACAGAGCGTGGCCAGGAGGCTGCTCCTGCTTTTGAGGAGCAGAGTCAGCACTTCTGGTGCATCTCCAAGGCTCTCCACCCTGTCACTGCAGATTTCCAAGGGTCCCTTCCCACCCTGTCACTGCAGATTTCCTGCTTGGAAAGGCAAAAATTATTTCTTCTTATGAATAGAGAAGAATAGAGAGGAAAGGAAAGAGAAAAGGTGATAGAGAGAAGGAAAGAGAAAAGGTGATAGAGAAAAGGTGATAGAGAGAAGGAAAGAGAAAAGGTGATAGAGAGAAGGAAAGAGAAAAGGTGATAGAGAAAACCAAGTCAGACAGAAGTCTGTATAGCAAATGGGATTGAGCTTTGGTTTTGGGCTCATATGTCCAAGCATGTGTGATTTGAGCACTTAGAGTTGCTTTTTTGTCATCACAAATGCCACCATGATATAGGTAATAAAAAATAAGAGTTTTCTATTGGGATGAATAAAGAGACAAATTTTGTATTAGTGAAATAGGATTTCAATTTTGTCTTAGCCCAAAAAAGTTGATTTTTGGGGACTCTCGTTTTAGAATTCAAGCTTCCTTGTGCAAATGGTTGTTGTGGAGGCTAAATGGAAATCTTCCATGTTTCCATGTGGGAGGATGGAGCTCTGCTCCTGCAGAGGTGTGAGCTGTCAGGAATGCTGAGCTGCAGCCTGAGAGCAGCAAGGTGACCAAATTCCTGGGAGACAAAAAGCTGGAGCTGCACTGACACCAGGCTGGGGGCATGGATCTGGGGCTGGATGAGTCCCTTCTATAAATAATTGCCGAGGAACACAGCACTCGGGATGCTAAGGACAGAAAACAATGCCAGGGACAAAAATGCACAGCTAGGGAATACTCTGAGGGACTGGAATGAATCATAGAGTGAAAAACAGACCAGGGGAAGGTTCTGGGGTTATAGCAAATAATGATGCACCTCTGCTGTGAGGAGTCTTGAATGAAAGGCACTTGGTGAAAGTGCTTTATAAGCTGTACACTGGATTGAATTCCCACTGAGGCCAATGCAATTGCTCCCATTTATTTTTTTTAATGAGTTGATTTGGGCCTCAGTGGCCATGTTTTGATCCCCTGTGCTTTGTGGATGTTTTCTTACTCTGCTGGACAAATATATCAGTTGGATTCAGCTGGACTGCTCGAGCACCAAAACTGTTAATTGTGAGTTAGGTTATTCCTGTTATTGTTTAGGATCATGAGCTGTCATGGCATCAAGAACTTCTTTGCCCACCAGAGCTTTAAAAAGCATTTCTGCTCTGGACATAGATAATGTTCTGGTGCTGGCAGGGCTGTAGTACTTCAAGGAAAGATAGAGATCTAGAAAATATAATTTATTTCCATCAGTGGAGAGAACTTGGCAGATTTTTTTAGCTGAGAAATGAAGACTGGTAGTAGGAGCTTGTCAAATCAAAGCTTCCTAACCATTCTCTTCAAACTAGCATAAGAAATTCACCTGGATTAGATGCATGACCTAAGTAAAATTAATTCTTTAATCTCCTAATGATACCAAGCAATTAGCTTGTCAGACATTTGTAGCTGCCTCAAAAATATTTATATTTTTTAGACTTGAAATGGGAAAGACCATTTTACCCTAATGTCTTTAAAACTGCCAGACATTCCACTGGCAGCAGCAGGAATCTGAGGAGCAGAATGCCCTTAGTGGAGGCCACACAGGGGTCAGGTCCAGATCCCCATCTCCAAAGCTCTGCTGGATCTTTAACTCTTGCAATATTCCCTCCCAGACCTTCTGGTTAAGGCAGTGCCAGGACACTCTCACCTCTTTGCCTTTTCCCTTCTTTCCCTCTAAATTACTAATCACATCTATCTCTGTTTATTTTAAAGTTTGCTATGACCACCTACCACATAATTGCAGATCTGAGTGTAAATCAGGAAAGGCACCTGGGGCTTGAGTTTTGTTGTCAATAAATCATCAGGACAATCTGGGAGCTGCAGCAGGGTGAGCTGTACCTGTGGGCCAAAGGGGTAGGACGCTGTAAGTGCAGTGAAGCAGGAGAGCGGAGAAAAAAGAACTAATTAATGCTTATTGAATAAAACTATTCTGCTCTTTATCTGTGGGAATTAGATTTAGGAAGAATTAGATTTAGAAGAGGCTCGAGCAAGCTGATTCAGTGACATGGATTTTGGTGTAGCACCGAGGCCAGCGTTGTTTGCAGAAGCAGACACCAAGGTCATGTCTTTGAACTACACATGTTTTTGATGGGAGTAAAAATGAAAGACATTTGTGGTGTCTTTGAACTGGTATCAAAAACAAGAACTGGAGGTCACAAAGTGACAGTGAAGGAAAGGATGCACCCGAAATATTCATGACAAAAATTTCTTCAGCTGGGTAGAGCTTGGTACTGCACAAGGACTTGGCTGCCTAAAAATACCCTGCAAGAAAAGGCTGGAAGGGAGCAGAATGGGTCTGCTTTGGGAAAACAGTGCTGTAGCCTGTAAATCAAATTGTTTGGAGTGATGGCTGGGCCAGTGCCTCAAAAGTCTGCTGTGGAGAGCAGCAGCAGCCAGGCACCAAAAGAGGCCCTGGGTCCAAAGAGGTACCTCCACAGCCTTGGCAGGGGACAGATGCTCCTCTCCTCTGCAGCTGGTTTGGTACAAAGGACTGCCAAGCTGGTGGGTGAGGTGAGAGAGGCAGTGGGAGTTCAGGGCTGGTTTCTATTTCCCCACTGCTCCTTTTCCTGGAGGTTTCAGCCCTGCAGATATCTTGGATCCCTGCAGTGCAGCTGCTGCTTGGTACAGCAGCATCCCTCTGTGCCATGGCATGGGGGGCATGTCCAGCTGCAGGGGGAAGGACAAGGGTTCCCAGCACAGCCATGCCACTGGCAGGGCTCCTTTCAAGTGGTTTTTTGTTTTTTGGTGAGTGTACCATGTCTGCAGCAGTGGAGCTGGAGACAAGAATTGTGGATATTCTCAGTTCATTCGAAGAAAGAACAGAGATAATTGGCCTGGGAAACTTAGAAGGACAGCTATTATAAACAATAGCTACAGAGAAGATATAACAATAGTTTATAGTTCCTTCCTTCTAAGTTTCCCAGGCCAATTCTCTCTGTTCTTTCTTTGACTGAACTGAGGATATCCACAATGAGTCTCCCTGAGACAAAGGCAACATGAGGAGGATGTTCGAGGTGGGAAAGGCTGAGTCAAGTGTCTTGAAAGAGGTTATAAAAGTCAAGTGCCTAAAATGCCCCACAGTTTTTTCCTTATGGACAGTACATGGCTACACCAGGACCCTGCTGAGACCCCTGACTCACCTCTCCAGCTCTTCCCTCCCCCCTGTGTGGCACAGCTCAGCTGATGCAGAGCCCCTCAGAACTCAGCTGAGCTTAAGGAAAAAAGTTTGCCTTGACTGAGTATCTGCTGTTGGTTATTCCCACCTACTGACCTTTCCTGGCTGCTTCCTCTCCCTTCCCTGTGATGCCTTCCTCCTGACTGTGACTGTGTCAGCCTCATCCATCCATCGAGGAGGAGTGTCCTGAGGAAGGGCTGTCACTCTTGATGACTGACAAAAGGAAGGGCATTTGTCCTTTTGTCTATCAGTGTGATAAGCAAATCCAGTGCCAGTCATTTGCATGCAGGGAGGACGGTTTCATTAAGAATTTCATTAAGATGGTAATGTTTAATGTTTCCTGGAAAAAATGAGTTTTTAGGTTGTTCAATTATATAATTAAAGTCAGAGAATTAGGGAAGATTGCAAGCTGCTTGCATAATGTGGGCAAGTTTAATGGTAAAACTTGTAAATAAGTTCAAAGGAAATGAGCTTTCTTTATGTTACTTGCCTTGAATGGAGTTTGTCCCCTGCAAGGGTGAGGGATATGGAGAAGGACAGCAGGGCACTTCACAGGCTGTGACAGGAATGAATTAACAGACAGATGCCAGTTTTCTCTGAGTTTGAGCAACAGGAGATGGCTGACCTGCTAAAATGCAGAAAGTGCTGCCAGGCTGGACCAGGCTGCTCCATGGGCTGTGCCAAGGCTGGGATTTCAGAGCACTTCCTCCACTTTATTGCAGAGCACTGGGTTACAGGGGCTTGGCCTGGTGCTCTGCAAGGTTCTCTTTTCCCCTCGAGTGGGGTTGAGGTGCTGCACTCAGGCTGTGCTGGAGCTGCCTGCTCCATGTGTGGGTTCCCAGAGCACAAGAGGATCTGAACCTGGACCTCCTTGGTGTCCCAAAGGCTCATGAGGCTCCCTGACTCCTGTCCTGCACCAAAACCACTGATCTGTGAGTGGGGATCTCCCAGGGAGCTGCTGTGCTCCTGCCTGCTGAGGGTTTACAGCTCCACGTAGTTATTCCAGAAGATCTCCAAATTTTTTCACAGCATCCCTCAAATGTCAGTCCTGAAAAGTAACATATAAAGGAAATTTATTAGGGAGAATTCCCAGCAGAAGCTCAAGCAGTATAACACCTTAAAAAGAAAATGGTGACCTGACAGAGCTGCAACAGTGCCATGTATTATGTGCCTCTCCTTTAGGACTTTATATAGGTTATTTTAGGGAAATAACCATTTTGGATGCACCATTATTCTTTATAAAGGAGATCTATATTTGAGCGGTTTGAGAATGACAACTGATTCCTTCTTGCTTATTTTACCTGTTTTTCACAGTGTTCCAATTCATTTCATTGCAGGCTTTTATTTTGTTTAGTTCATGTCTTTTGATTGTTGTCCAGCATATTAATATTTCATATGGAAAATAATTTATATGAATTAATTAATCCAGTACTCTTTTACTCATTCATCTTGTGAAACATTCACCAAAAAATTCTTTAATTTATTAAATCCTGTCATTTTTCCCCCAACTCTATATACATTTTATAACCATTCCTTGGGTTGTGAGATGGTTTAGAGCATTTCTTTTGGAGCATTGGTGATGTTACATTTTTGGAAACAGATCAGGCTGTGTATTTTCCACTGCTAATAGTCTGGTCTTGGTGGAAGAGTCCCTTTAGCCCCTGAGTGAGCTTTTGCCTCAATATCTATTCTGAGAGATGAACACTTCTGATTTTTTTTTTCTTCCCCCCCACAATTTCTGTGCATTCAGCAAATCTCAGCACATTGACAAGAATGATGCATAGGTCTTTCATTATTATTTATCTGCAATGTTTTATGCATCAATGAATCCCATATTTGCCTTCTGCCTGATAAATTCTTGGCTGCAGGGAGGAATGTGCCCACCTGGTCATTAGCAGTCAAAGAATGGTGTGTCCTAGGAGAATACTGCTGGGTCAATAAAATTGTGTCTAGGCATTATGCTGGACAAAAGGGGATTACTGGGGTATTGAATGGGAGGTGAGTGATTATTGATTGAAGTATTTGTGTTTTGAAATAGCTCTGAGTAAAAACATGTTGTCACGTGTTGGCACTTGCCAAACTTGTGGTTTTTCTCTGTGCTAATGGAAGGAGTCCTGTGCTGCTCCTTGCCAGTGATGTTATTCCCTGCTCAGGTGTGGAGCCTGCCCTGTACAGAATTTCAGACTTGATTTCTGGTTCTGAGTTGCTGCCAATGGAACTGGGAATGTTGGGACTCACAAGGTCCAAAATGCACCCTGGGGATTTGCCCCTGACCCACGGGTCCAGCCAAGGCCAGCCCTTGCCCCATGGCTCAGTCTGGCAATGACCAAGTTGTCTGAAGTTACTCTGCTTTAGCACCACTCTCCATTTAACATTCCCATATTTCCTGTCATCGGAGCATTGAGAAGATTGGGAATGTATTTTGCTTCCCAAATTCCCCGGAGGAATGGGATTTCTTACTGCAAAGTAGTTAAGAATGCTGCATAGATGGGGAAGATTGATGAGCAGTAAGTAAAATATTTAAAGACGTGTGTAAGACGAGCTTTGCATGGTATCCATTTATCATCTTGAGTACATTTCATCTCCAAGCTGAGTTCAGACTTTTAAAGGAGAAAACGAGAGCCTCCTGCTCTTGGAACTGCAGCTTTAGAGAACTTCAAGGAGCAGCAGCCCCTGCAGAAGGAGTCAATCTGTGGATCTTTATTGAACTGTTACACTCCACATTTATTGCTGCAAAGGCTTGGTTGCTGCTGATGGCAAGAGGGACACAATCAGACATTTCAACAGTGTAATTAAGTCTGGTGTGGAGGCAACAAAGTTGTTCCAAGGTCGTGTTGTCACATCAGAGCAGGCTGTTTCCTGCATCTCATTTTTATGCCCACACACAAAGAGACACTTTTCTGGCTGATATTTATAGAGAAGTCCTACAGTCATTTTAATTATGCACAACATACTGATGCCTGCTTCACTGATCATAATTGCAGCTCTGACCTGTTTTATTTTGTGATTTAGATGCTTTCTCTTAAGCATTGCTCTGGGCTGTGATTTACAGCAGCAGGTACTGGAAGTGAGGAGACAGCCATTGATAACACAGCTTTGGCTGGCAAGGCTGAGACAAGCTGGGGGCTCTCACTGAAGGGCTCCTGCATGTCTTGAGCAGTCCTGCCATGTCTGGGAGGGAAGAGACCAGGTGTTTGAAGCATGGTCTGCCCCATTCTGCTCCCATGACCTGTCTTGTCCACCCCCTCTAACTTTGTTTCCCCTCCTAGTGCGTTCTGGCACAAAAAGTTCACAGCCAAAACCTTCACACTCTGTCTATTCCTCCTCAAAAGGATTTTATTTCTGATCTGAATGCAAAGGCAAGTCCAGGAGCAAGGTGAGTGCCATACCTTGTGCATGGTGGTGTCCAAAAAAAAGCATCCCAACACTACTGCAGTGCCCTTTCCTTTTGTCACATTAAAGTTTCACGAGGAGGAGAAATCCATTTCTTGTAGAACAAGGAAATGCAGGAACGTGGCATCTCAGGAGCAGCAGTGCTGCCAGTCTGCATGTTGTAGCAAAAGCACCCCCAGGGAGTGTCTGGGGAGACTTAATTTTTTAAATCCCTTGTCCTGTTGTTATGCCACTCGCTCGTTTACCAGCAGAGGTGTCAGAAGTCGAGTTCCACGGGGCCTCTGCAGTGCTTGGCAACAAAACATTTGTCACCTAATGCTTTTAAGTGGTCCCCCAGGGTAGGAAAGATGTGAGTGTTTGGGAGAGAAGATGACCCATTTCCATCTTTCAGAACTCTTCTTCATCTGGGAGCTTTGCTAGGAGGGATTTCTGCTGATGGAGGAAACACAGGATGCAACAAGCCCTTTGGAGAGCTGTCTTGCCGTGGAGTGTGGGTTACAGAGCCCAAAGTTTTGATCACTTTAGCCCCTTTAATAGGTCAGGGCTTGCATCTGTCCTATCCAATTCAAATCCCCTCTAAGCAGCACATCAGTACATGATCCTTCTGCACACAGACCTTGTGGTGGATATCCTGAGCTGAGTCTGGAATCATGAACCCTAAATCTGACTAATCCCATGTCCTGGGGCTCCAGAAAGACCATTGTGGCTGCAACAAAGGCTTGGGGTATTCCACAGGGTGAAAGGATCCTGGCTGCTAAGTCAGTGAAGTCACCAGGCCCCCCTCTCACCTGGCAGGTACAGAGCAAGGGCTGGTCCCTGTGTCTGCTGAGGGAACTGGGAGCAGTTCAGCTCTTGCTATGCATTTTCTTTTTTTTTAAACAAATTTAACATTTCCCCTGAATTCTTCACTTTGTCTAAAAGCAACTGGTGGTTGGATGGACTGGAGAGCCACATCCACAAACAACAGACAGAAGTTTAATCCAGAATTAGTGATCAGGAAGGTGGTTTGCTGCTTGCTCTGCTTCTCCCCTGGGGTCAGTCTGACTGTATTCCCCTCCAAGGATGGAGTCTGCTTTTTTTTTTTTTTTTTTTTTTTTTTTTTTTTTTTTTTTTTTCTTTTTTTTTTTGTGTGTCTTCTGTGGTATTTTAAAGAAACCTGACATGGCATAACTCTTGTAGGAGAAAATTGTGTGTTCCATAACGTGACACTTTAATGGCTGTGGGACTGTCCAGCTCAGGGCACCTAACAGCCCACTGGAATGGACTATGGCTTTTGTCACCTCCAGGGTAATGGTCTGTAGTGCAGTTATCTGCTCTGGAATGGGCTTAATGCCATTGCTGAATCTAGTTTGGAGAAGAAGCCTTAGTAAGAGAGGAAGTGTTGAGGTGTATTTCAATTGGGTTGCTGTTTTGTTTGCTTTTTGTATTTTTTTTTTCCTGAGGGTAAAATAAATGCAGGAAGTGTTGGCCTTATTCTGTAGCATTCACAGGCTATTTCTGCTAATTCTTTTAGCAGAAGCTGCAACAAAAATTCTCCTTGTCTCAGTGTATCTCAGCAGTGCCTCTTCATTCAAGGTTCATTGCACTGGGTGAGAGACCTGGGAGCAGCCATTCACTCTGTGCTGACCTGAGGTGTGAAATTCATTTTATCAAAGCTACTGAGTTGCTGTGATTGTTCCTTATTGTGTGAGAGTACACAGTGTGGGAATCCTCTGTGTTCCCCCACCTTCTCTAGTTGCATCACATCACCTGCTCTGCAAAGCCTGGCAGAAGCTGTAAACTTGCACAGGGATTTCAGAGTGGTGTGGGGCTGGTTTGGGTTTGGGTTTTTTGGTTGTTGTTTTGCTTGATGTTGTTTTGTGTTTATTTGTTTTCATTAAAAAGGGGGAAAAAAGAAAAAAACTCAGCCTGCTGACATACTGAATATTGACAATTTAACTTATAACAGAGGGGTGATTTCAAGCATGGTGCTGCTCTTCAAGTAAGACCAAGTGTTCTCAGTAAGAGTGAAAACCTCTGGAGACCAAAGCAAGTAAGTAGCAGATTTGGAGTGGTGTTTGCTCTGCCTGTCTTGGAGCTGCATCCTCAGGCACAGACCTCATGCTGTTTCATCCAGAGTGGTTTGCAGACCCTGCTGCTCCACCTGGCTCTTACTGAGGTGGTTGATCAGTTTTTGTGGTGCCTAGACCCAGTCTCAGTGGGTGAGGGTGTAGGATAAAACCACCCTCCATTGCCCCAGCTGCTTATTTCCTTTTCCTTGGGCTCTTTCCCCCAAGTTCTGCAATTTCCAGAAGCAAATGCCTCAGTCTGTCTCAGAAGAGGCTCCAAGTGGCAGGTCCTCGAAGCAGATGTGACAGCTGGATCAGGTTTGTCACCCAGCTGGTGCCACCACAGCCAGTGACAGCCACAGCAGAGGCCCCTGCCAGAGGCAGAGGAGCCCCTGAGAACTGCCCAGCACAAACCAGCTCGTGGACTACTGACCATCAGTGCATGGGCACTGCACAACCCACTGGGGTTGGGGATCTGCTGCTCCCCTGACCGACGCTGCAGGGAGATGGGAGCTGCTTCCCACCTGGAGGGGCTGCTGCTGGCTGCCTTGTGAAGGGGGCTGCAGGATCCTGCCTGTTTCAGAGCCTAAACCTCCCCCTTGGAGCATGGTGTGGCTGCTCTGTTTCTGGGTGCATCTCTGAATGTGCAGAGGAGTCTCAGGCTCTGCCCTCTGTCCTTGCAGGGAGCTCATTTCAGATGGTTTCTCTGCTGGGTGCTCACGCCACCTCTAGAGCACAGCTGGTGAAAATAAACTAGATGAGATGGATTATGTAGCTACTGAGTGATGATCTATCTTGAGGAGTTAAAGCCTCAAAGTTTTCCTGTTTTTTGTTATGGTATCCAATGTGTTCCTGCTTCCTTCCTTGAGTCAAGTGGAAGTTGTTTGGGAGTTATGAGTTAAATGGATTTAGGTACTTGGCTCATTGAATGCTAAACCCCTTGATGTCCCTTTGCTTTCTGTCCTTACAATCTCAAGGTGTCAGTGAGTGATTTCTTCTGTCTTTCTGCATGATGGAAAGAAGTCTGACAGTGTGGATAGATGTCACTCGCTATCAGGTGCAGATATGAAATGGCCAAGAAAAGCACAATGAAATCTTAAGTAATTTCCTTTACTGTCTTCTGAAGCTGGGAGGATGCTTTGTTTTGATGTGTGGTTCCTTCTTTTACCCAAAAGCATTTCTCCTTCATTCTTAACCTTTGGTATTAGCAGGTCAAACGAGGTTGGCAGGGCACAAGCAGAAAGCGACCTCTGAACCCTGCAGCCTGAGCACCACAGACCTGTGCTGGGTGAAGCAGCGCTCTCCTGGCACAGGCTCCAGCTTGGTCCTGACTCAGATCCATGTGGACACTGCTTTTGTAAGCATAAAGCTTTCTGGGATCTGCCTCCCTCACTTAGAAGTTGTAGTTTTTATGCTGGCACGTAGTTATTGGAAATCACCAAGACGCTGCCGGTTTGCATGTCATTAAAACCATCACTGTCAGCCTTCTAATTCCAGAGCACAGCAATATGCTGACAGCAAAGACTGAGGAGAGTGGTAATGACATCAGCAGGACAAGCAAGGAGCTGTGAGGGGTTGTGTTTGCCCCAAGAGAGCCTTCCCCAGCGAGCAACAATTGCATGGCTCACCTTCCTGTTCCGACCTGGCAGTAATGCACCATCAGCTGAAAGCCAGGAGCTGTTTATTGATTATTACACACCATCATTAACCTGCACATGCTGAACAGAGGCATTGAAGTAGAGAGGGAAAATCTGGCTTTCGACTCCTGGGACTGATTTTCCAGGGAGGTGAAAGCAAACCTGTGACAGTCAACAAATTGGGAAATTCCTGATGTGTCACACATCACTGCCAGCCTGTGGAGCAGCTCAGGGGGATCTGATGCAGAAATATGAGCCATTAACAGACCTCATATGTTGTTCATATCCTCATGGATGGGCCAAGGTATAAAATTAGCCAGGCAGTACAACAGACTGCAAGCCTGGCATTTTGGGAAAGTTCACCTTCCAGGAGTGCCCAGGATGGGTGATGTTGCTTTGAATGTGCTGCCTTTCTGTTTCAGAAACAACTGGCCCAAAACAGCTGGGGCACGGACAATGTGGCATTGCCAGCTCAAAAGGGGGAGGTGAGCTTGTAGGCAGGCAGAGGAACAGGACTGGTTTTTTTGTTTTGTTTGTAGAAATATGAGTTGCACACTAAATATTGAATCCTTCAGTAGTGACGCCAGAGTTTGTAGCTTTGCCCTCTTGCTCTTCAAGCCAGGTCCTTGTGTGTTGCTGAGGCTGTCACCAGTCCTTCTCTGCTCATCACTTGTGCTGTAATCAGTGAGAAAATGTGCCAGAACAGGCATGTGTTAGAGCAGCTTACTAATTTTTATCAGACAATAAATATTTTCATTTATTCTCTGTTGCAGAAGAGGCCTTGGTTACTCTTTGGGAAAATTGAGCAGAGATAATAGGTTTCTGCTAATGCTGCTCTTCTATCTTGCTTACTCAGAGCTGACCCTGTCTCTGTGGTGGGGGACCAGCCTGTCCACTGAACATGTCACTGCCAAAGCAAACTGTGTAAATCTAATGATGTTACACACTGCTCTCCAAGATGGAGAAAACATTTGTAATACTCTGGCTTATCACTAAGCTGCCCAGTCATGAAAGAGGCAGAAAGCTGGTGCATCCAAATGATAGTGTAAAAAATAACAGAGGAAGAGAAAAATGTTTTAAGAAATCCCACAGTGGTATTAGTAGTTTTTCCTGTCAAAAAGACCAATGTTTCGGCTGGGTCAGCATGATTGTAACAGCATCTCTGAGATGTGGTTTGATGCAACATTTGTGAAGGTATTGTTTGCTAAATTTATTTTAGTTTATCCCTACCAATCTCATTCCCCATTCCATAGTTACTGAGAAAAAAATAGGCATTATACACACTCTAAATTATTAGGTTTTTCTTCATGGTGACTACCCACTGGTGAGCTTTAGTAACAATTATCTTCCTCCCAAAGCACAGGTCTGCACAGCAAGAGATTAGATTGGTTTTGTGACTTTGCATCCAACTTTCTTTCTAACCTTGGGTGAACCTTTTGATCACAATTATGTCTCAGTGCACCATTGTTATTAAACCTAATGATACTTAAACATAGAATTTAAAACAAATGTTGTGATGTTAATGGGTACTCTGACAAAAGCCTGCCTCTCTTTTTTTTCCTGAAGATCTCAACTCAGGGCTTTCACTGAGCTTGGGGACAGCTGACCTTTTGTTTGGCCAAGGACTGCAGGTCATGGGCAATTTATGGGGCTCAGGGGAGCCAAGGCAGCCCCTCTGCTTGGAGAGAACACACAGCTCCTGCAGCATCGGTGCAGATGGGCTGTGCGGGGTATCTGGGGGGTCCAGGGACACCCTGCCGTGGGCTGCTTTGGTTCACAACCACCTGGGGCAGGGGGCATGGCCTGGGATCTGCTCCCACTCACACCAGGAGTGCTGTGCTGCTGCCCTGGCTTGGGCGCTTGGGGTGTGTAACAATTCCCAGCCTCATGCTGAGCGTGGCTCTCAGCCAAGGCGATTTTGCCATGACTGAGTTACCCCTATTGCTGGTTTTGGTGCTTTTAGCCTGATTGAATTGGTGTCTCCTGCCAACAGAAAAAGTGAAAAGACCTCTAGTGTGCTCGGTGTGTTTGATGTGAAATTCCCAAAGAATGGATCCTTGCTGCATCCCTGATCTCTCTTATCTCTGGCCATTTCTGTCTCTTTAGTAGAGCAATATCCAGATAAAGCTGTCTAATTGCTTGGGAAATCTCCTTTCCAGGCTCTCCCGAGTCAGCCAACCCACCTCCCTGGCCCTGCAGCTGATGAGGAGTGTGAGGTGTAGCCCCAGGGACATCTCTTGCTCCACCTCCCTGCTTTGCTCGGTTTCCCTTTCAGGAGAGGACCGAAGGGCACGAGGGGGGTTCCCAGAAATGATCCATCAGCACAGTGAATGCTGTCACTTCCTCCCCATCACTCACTGGAAGGGGACACTGCATTCTCGATATTTGACTTAATTGCTTTCTGAATGACAACACATTAGGTTTAATTACCCATAAAATTGAAGTACAGAGACTTTGGGTCCAAAATAATTTTCCAGCTCAGTAATCTATATGTGCCCAACCTCTCGGCATGGTGTCCTGTATTTCCAAAGGCATTTCAGGGTGCAGTGGTTACACGTGTGCCCATCAAAACATTTTTACCTGGAAAGACTCCTTTTGCATGTGGCCTTTTTGTGATTTGGGTTTGGCTAAAGCTGAAGTCTGCAACTGAAATAACCTCTAGGATTACTAAGTAAATGTGAAATTCTCCCAGGTCAGAACTGTAGTGTTGCCTTTTATCTTTGAGCTGATTGCTCTTGTAAAAAGTTGCACTGGGAAAAACTAAACCAAATAAAATAGATGACAAGCATCCTCTTTTAACTCCATTGATATTAAAAGAAATAAGCCAGATCAAATGCAGAGGAAATAGCTACAGAGAAACTTTAATCTGCCTATGAAATCTTGTAAAATTAAAAGAGAAAGTTGTTCTTGCTCCTATATTGAAGTGAATAGAAACAAGATTAAAAGAGACATCCTTAGAAATTCTATTTCTTTCTGTTTCTGCTTGTTTCCCCATCCCTTTATCCAGCCATTTTTTTTTCTCCTGACCAGGGTCTGCCTGGGCAGTGCTTGGGCACTTTCAGCTGCATGTGGAGTCTCAGGTTCTCATGTTGTCATCTGCTGGGGCTGCACAGGGAATCAAACTGGGCAACACTTAAATTGCTTTAAAGTGTGGTTGAGATGAGGCTTGACAGACTGAAAACAGGGCCATTCTGCCCTTGCTTTTAGTGGGTTTTTTTGTGACTTTCCCCCCCACCTTTTTTCCCCTTTTCAGCACACAGCTCTCATGTATTTGTAGGAATCCATTACTAGAACCCCCTTTGCACACCACAAAGATTTCAGGAAGGGAACGCTGCTCTTTCTGTGAATAAGAACACCTGGAATGAAATAACTGGCATTAGAAACATGGAATCTTTCATAGAGGTTGGCAGATGACTCCCTCACACCCTGGGATATTTTTTTCCAGGGGGAAAAATTGCTAAATAGTAAGAGTTCTGTGCCAGTGTTTGTGCACAGGCCACAGCACTGGGAGCCTGTGGCACTGAATCCTGCACCTTCAGCTGCACCCTGTGGAATAATTCCTCCTTCATCTGGAAGGAACCAGCAGACTCCAGTTTTATCCTGTGTGGCTGTGACTCTGTTCCCATTTCTTCCCAGTCTGTGGGAAGAAGACACAGCACAGTCTGTTATTCATGGTGGCACTGAGTTCAAGGAATTAAATCAGAGGGGTACAGGTTAGGTGAGCTCAAGCTCAAGCACATATTAATTACCTCTATTTCCATGGTGGTTGGCTGAGATTCTGCTTGCATTGACTCACAGCTTTGCTTGTGCCTGCTCTGTATCTCAAAACCATCATGAGATTTCCTGTTGCTTTCCCTATAAATCATTCTTTGTCCAACAAGCTGCATACCTCACTGAGCAAAAGCTGAACGTTCCCTCCTTTATCTGGAGTATATATTATTCTGCTAATGCTCATATGGCTACTTTTTATTTTTTTCAAGGTCATTAGTCACTTGCCATGATGGTAAAAATGTGATGAACAGCTCCATGAAAAGTTCAATGAAATGAATAACTAGCTTTAAACTGTTTTATGGAAAAAAAAAAAAGAAGGCAGCAGTAAACCAGGCAGTGTGTTTCATGTAGATGAGTCTTCTATGACTAACCTTGCAAGGCTGAAATTCAGTCTTGTACTTTGATTTTTAGATACCCTTATGAAGTTACTCTAATGATCAAGAATTTCCTTTATTATTTCCCTGTGTTCTTTATCTTCTCAGATAAGATGAGTGGTAACAGAAATTTCTATGCCTCTGAGGAATAATGCTATTCCTTGTGTATATTTAATTCCAGAGCTTTCCCCCATAAGCCACAGAGTAGATGACTAATGAACTAGTTTCACTTGGAGCTGTTCTGCTCAATACAGAACATGCTGTGACAAAGTAATAAATTCACCACAAAAGAGTTTATCATAGTAGAGGATATCCTGATATAGTGAGAACCTAGTTCTTCAGGGGGAAGGATGCTATAAAGATATCAACCCTGGTGTTTGTATTTATTTCTTCAGGTGAATAAGTAAATAAATCAGATGCAACTGGTGTAAGGAAAGAAATAAATTATAGTGGCCTTCAGGCTGAGCTGGGAGAATGACCTGTGCCATGGTCCAGGCAAATGATCCAACACCTTGCTGTGAACACATCAATCTCCTGTGGTGACACAAAGGATTAAAGACTCATCAGAGCTGTTATCTAACTTAGAGGTGTCCAGTGAGACCTCAGGAGGGTTAGCAAGTTGCTTTGAGCTTTTGTTTGGAGATTGTTTTATTTCTGGGTAAGACATTGAGCTTATGAACAAAAATGGAAGTGAGAATGACTTTTTTTCCCTGCTGCATTTGAAGGTTTTCAGTGTTTTCATTTCTGGAAAGTTTTGTTCCTTTAACTGCTGCAATGCACACAAAGGTGAGATTTGTCCTTCTGGGAAACTCAGCACAAGTACATTAATCTATTTGAATCCCAAGGGCTTGCTGAGAGAAGCCTTGTATGGATCTTGATTCACCTTTGAATAGGAGTGAATTTTTGTTACCACCATAAATGAGTACCTATCTCAGTGCTGCCTTTTCATTTTTTCCCCTCACTTTTTTCTTATGATTATATTCTAAATCTTATGTTATTTCACTTCATAAATAAAATGCTTCAAAAAGGTCTTTAAAAAGAACAGGCTTTTGCATGGAAAAATTGTGTTTCTGCCCTTCAATCAGAGAGTCTCCCATATAAATGAAAGCCCAGGGAACAAGCAGAACTAAATTTTTTCTTGTCATGTCTTGCCACTGTAATTTTGGGAAAATGGCAGATTCAGGTTTTTTGACAGTTAATTGGTGGCAACTGCTGTAACACTTTGCATTCCTTTCACTTAGTGCCCTGTGCAAAGGTGAAAAGGCACATCTAAGGAACTTGTGGTATTTTGGTGGACCACCAGCTGCCAGCAGAGCTGGGAGACACCTTTTGTCACTTGTACCTGGTCCCTGGGGTGACAAGGCAGCTGCAGAGGTGACTTGTCCAGAGCTGCAGAGTGGGCTGGGGATGCTCAGAGCCAGGCACCATCTCCTTTGAGTCCTGCTACTCTCAAACCTTTATGCTCACAAATAAATAAAGGATAGACCCCCTCATTTCATGGAGTCAATATGCTAAGCTAGCAATATTTTGGCGGTGTCTGCTCCCAGTTTTGGAGTGCTTGATGCTGGCCAGGGCCAAAACGAGCTGCTCTGTGGGCAGGCCTGGTGAAGAAATACCTCTCTTTGTTTCTCCTGGGGCTATAAGTGGCTTGAGTTTCCTGAGGACGGCTTCTTGTTGTCAAATTATCAGTTATTATACTGCTGTTGAAATGCTAGGCTGAGTATCTCAAGTGCCACTTGAGCTGTAGCAGCAGATTTGTTGGCGAGCGGTGGAGACAGCGAGAGAACACAATGCTCGCCCAGGGAGAGGTTCAAGTTGTCACTTCCCTCTTTAATGGAGACAGGAAAGGTAATTAACAGCCAGCCTTGTGTACAGATTCCTATTTCATGGGGAAGATGACTCATTTTGGCTCCGAGCAAGCACGAGAATGAAATTAAACCAATGCCTGGTGCCATGCCAGTGACTTTGGCATTTTAAAAATATCTCCCCTCTGTGTCCCAACACAAGCTCACTATATTTTCAAAATCAGTATGTGCTTTGTGGGAACAGGGGTTCCCAGGCTCTTTCTGTAGGTGAATTACAGCTTTTATTTTCCTACTTGCATCCAAATTCACTCATTTAGTAACCCCAGTGTGCATTAGCTGTGTGGTTTTTATGTGCACCAACCTGTTTCCATAGGGTATTTGAAGTGTACTAGCTCAAGGTTAGATTTATTGGGGCAGTCAAGGAGTTTGTAGAAGGGTGTGTTGGGCAGGATACATGGAACATGATGTTGGGAAAGGCTGCAGTTATTCCCTCTGCTAAGATTGTGCTCCCTGCAGCTTTATCCTGCACCCCTGAATGTCAGGATGGATGAACCATGCTCTGCCTGGAGCTTCTCCCCATCTCCAAAGGGCTGTAGGTGTTTTGTGTGTGATGAGTCAATGGGAAACTCCAAAGAGAGATGCAATTAATGCATTAAAATGCATTAAAGTTTGGGCAAAACTGCTGCAAATGAAATGCAAGACACGCTGCAATGATTAGAGCAATGCATTCTTTGTTCAGTGGTGTGGGTTTACTCTGTTGTCCTCTTTGGGAAGTGACTGATGACCAGTTAGCCCTGCTGTTGTTTTAAAAGGATCTGGAGCCTGGAAAGCTGTTTGTTTCTCTGGGTTCTTTTGTTGGGTGCTGAATGAGGCTCCTTGACTCCAGTATCAGAAGGCTTATATGATTTGTTAGAATGACTCCATTATTCAGAAGGTTTTAGGGCTAAGGTGCCCACGTTCAGAGTTACATGTTCTTTCCTTCACCCTGTTCAGAGCAAGACTCCCCAATGCTTACAAAGTCAGAGAGATAAGAACCTTTACATCTTTGGCTAGAAAGAGAAAACTACATCTCCTGTATCAGGAGACAGAGCAAAGGAATGCATCTGTTGTCCTTGAGTCCACACACAGACACAGGTTTGTTTTTACAGAAATCTGCAGAGAAGTCAGCTTTCCCATAGAAGGAAAAATGTCCAGCAAGTTTCCATCTAAGAAACTTATAAAATGGCTGTGACACCCTGCCTTACCCTTGCTTCTGTCTTTTCATGCTTCTCCAGGGTCACCTGTGCTAACACTCAGCAGTGGACAAATGAGTTAGAATTCCAGCTTATTCCACCTTTCACAGCTGTAAAGGACTATCCAGTGCTTTTTAACTACCCTGCCAATGTAATAACCAGAAATAAGGCATATTTTGAGATATTCTAAATAAATCCCGGTGCTTATGCTGTCAACTTTTTGTACGATGTGGTAGAGACCTTGGATTATTTTAAAAATTTTATTTATTAAGGAAAAACAGCCATAAATAACCCTCTACTGATGGACTGATTCATTACCTCCTCCCCCGCCCATTTCCAAAATAACAACCCAGATCCAGCTCCCCACCAGCTTTACCACAGCAGGAGCAGAATTTAGATAATGAGGGCATGAGGAAAAGGTTACTAAACAAAGCTGAGGGAGTTAAATTTAGAAAAGAAAGAGCTAACAGGTGGCTAGAGAAAAGAGAGGGAGGAAGACTTTGGAGAGGCAGTGAATAGAAGTGTGATTGCATTCGTTATGGGGTTTGTATAATAGGGAAAATGTTGGGAGTAAAATAAGCTCCATAAAGAAACATTTAAAAATGTATTGTTTGCAGAAAACTGTAATCAATCTAACTGACAGTCAGAAAGGTCTATTTAAATTGCAGGGCTTCTCTCCCTTGCACTGTTACCAAAATCTGCTTCAAAAAATTGGGAAGAGTACAGAAACAGACACAGAACACGACAGGTTAAGCAATTTTTAAGTTCTAACTGGATTTGAACCTCTCCCTTTCCTGTATTTTATGGTATGGTCTGACACAATTTTGGTCCAAGGGCTCATCTTGGCATGATAATACCAAGATCCAAAAAACTTCCAGACCTTTGTTGGCTCGTGTGTTTTCATACCAAGTTGGTTTTTTGCCTCAAAGACAACTTTTATCAAAGGAAGCGAGTTAAACCAGAGATACAGCACAAAGTCATTTACCTGCTGCATTCATCTGGCAATGATAGCTTTGACTGCAACTGTGCTCCATAGACTGACTCCTAAAGCAGAGATTAATTCTCCATGTGGGGGACTGAGATGTAGCTAAAGAAAGAAACTGAAGTTTGGCCAATGCCCTTGGTCTCACTTGTTATGTTGGAGGATATTGCCTGGAAGAAGGATTTGGTTCACAGTATGTGATAAGAGTGACTTTGTGAGTAACACAATGCTGGGATTTTTGTTGCTGGGTGGTTTTTTTTTGGTTTTTTTTGGTGGGGGGTGAGGTTTGGTACCAAGGTTTTCTTAAGTTTTTTGTTTTATTCAAAATGGAAGAAAACTTGGTCTTGGCCACAGAGCCAAGAGAGTTTTCAGATATATTTGCCTATAGTATTCATTTTTCACATTATTTATCAGCAATGCTTCTTGGCTCTATCCATCAGTAATAAACTCCAGAATTGCCTAGCTCTTCACATATGGAGTCTAAATGAATTTTCATATGTAAATATTAATGTTGCATGCATTTGAAGTTGGACAGATGAATCCCAAATGAAGTGCTCCCTGTACAGAGCTGGAATTTGGGAGTCTCAGCTGCACGACATTTCAGAAGCTTTTGTCAGTAGAGCAGTATTAAGCCCTTAGGTAATATATTATTGTTTATATTTAGTGGAAATCCTCCAAGGATTACTTTCTTTCTTCTTGTAGAGTTTGACTAGATTAAGGAGGTGTACTGTGACAGTGCTGTGTCACTACTGGGCTTTAGCTGAAGGAGTAACTTGAATTTTACTGTCCCAGGACACACTGTCAGCTGTGCATTGATGAGGCCACGGTCCTTTTATGGCACCTACATGTGGCCTGTGCCTGGTGTGTCAGAGCACAGCATTATCCTGAAGATGATGCTTCAGTCTCTTTTTATGATTAAGGGACAAACTCTTGAATTTCTTCTTTGACATGATGGCAACTGACACCATTTTCAGAAATATTGATTCTGAGCAGGAGCATCTAGGTAGTGCCACAGCCATTGTTCTGAGGAGAATAACAAGGTTTTTCTTTCTCTCTCCTTTGTTAATTCCTGGAAAACGTGGCCTTGGCTGCCTCAGCCTGCTTTAAAAAGGAAAATGCAGCATGCAGACTCCTGGTCTTCACTCAGTGGAAATACTTTTATTTTGGACATCCTTTTTATTCAGCAGATTGGCCTAATCTCAGATGGCCTTTCGATCCAATTCTGCCCTGACTTTGATTGATGCTATCTCTCTATTTGGGGATTGACTAATTAAGGCTATGCTATCTAAAATCAGTTTTCTTTGCTTGTTGGTTTTTTGTTTTGGTGGTTTTTTTTCCACTCAACTACTTTGAGTTTGAAATGGAGCAGGGCACCCTGTTGTACAACTTCTTTTAAAGTGTTTTGTTTCTCAGAGTTAAAACCAAATCAGATTTAAAGTCTTCTCTTTACTTTGGAGTTTTTTCTGATCCAATCTACCTGTACTTATTTAACCCAATCACCCTGTTTCAGATTATTGTGTTGTTAATTATAGTATTGATTACCTCCTCCCCTCATTCATTTTTAAATTTTTTTGGCTTCTTAACCAGTAGCTTGAAATACTGCAGAGGAGTTTGCATAGCACATCCTTGAAATTACACTTGGAAACTATTACTTGGACAGTTACTTTAGAGGCATTCTTGGAGGTCATTACAGTTTTTGTCAGGAACAGTTTAATTCTCTGCCATTTTCCACTTTTGTTATTATTGTGGATTGTCATGGGAGCAGGTTAATTTGGTCCAATTTCCTCCTCGTGTTCTGTCCCTCATCTCATGAATGCAAACACGTGGAAACTGGACTCTGCAGAAGATTAAACCTGTGGCAACAAGTAATTCCTGTGACAGAGGCTTTAATGAAAAGAGAAAAAGACCTTAAAATATCTCCTTTCACTTAATAAGGATAATCTGAGCAGTGGTAAGAAAACCACAGGAGGACAGCTCTGACCTGTGCTAGTCACGTTGCAAGCCATGATGGGACTGGTCTTTGGGCTTGTGCATGGGAGAAAGTGAGTCCATGGGCAGGCAGGATCAATTTCCAAGGATTTCCATCTCCTTGGAAAGCAGAGAAAGCTCCTCAGGATGACCCAGGAGAAAATGTGCATGAAGGGCCAAGGGCTGCAGTGGTTTATTCCACACTGTCCCCTGCTCAGTGCCAAGGACAACGTGGAAACAGCCACCACCCCAAAGCCTGTCCAGTGGCAGATGTGTAGAAAAAGGCAGGAGGAATGAACAGACATTGAACCTCTCCCAGTCAAACCTTTCCAGTTTTTGGCAATTGCTGGTTTAGGGGTATTCAAGCCACACCTGTAGGTACTAAGTCTTCATGACTTTGTCTAGTCCTTTACTGAATCCTTTTAAAACTCTTTGTCTCGTGCAATAACTTGTGTCAAGGAGTTCCATAAATTAACTGTGTAAAAAAGCACTTTATTTAATTTGTGTTAGACATGCTGCCTGATCATTTCATCACATTCCATCCCTCACTCCCATTTATTAAGTTGGTAGGAGGTGCCCTCTCATTACCTTTCCACTCTGGATTTTGCAGACCTGTTACTCCTTCCTTCACTCTCCTTCCATGCTCTAGAGAGATCCCTTAAGGAATTCAGGCCTGTTAAAGGGGAGAGGCCAGCTTGGAGCTGCTCCTCAGGGTCACAGTGAGCAAGCAGTGCTCTGGCCCTCAAAGGCAGCACTCTGTCAGTGTGTGTGGCACTGCCATGGCACTAAGGGACCTGTCCCCACAGCTGTCCAGGAACCTTTAGCATGGCTTTTAGGGTCGCTTTTTGTAGCTGGAATCAGAGTTTGTTGTCACCTGCCTGTCATCCTAGGGAGAAAAATCATTATTTTTGTGAGTTTGTTGGTAGCAGGGCTGTGATTGATAACTAATCCCAGCTCTGGGTTTCTCCTAAGACTTGTCTCTTGCTGGCTCTCCCCTTGACCTATCCCTAAGCCTCAGAGGAGGAAAGGGAGCAGGATGAAGAATAGATGCTGTATTTCAGTGAGATTGCCTGGTCCATCATTTAGATGTGAGTGTGAACTTAGCTCAGCAGGTCAGTCAAACCCTCCTGTGCTGGCATCTCAGTGACTTCAGTCAAAGCCAAACACACATAAACCATTTCCTTCTGGCTTCTCCCTGGGTCAGGACGAGTGTGATCTCCATGCTGTGGCTCAGCTGTACCCTGTTCCTCCTGATCTGACCTGCTGGGGTAAAAGTCAGTGCCTGCTCTGTGTTTCCAGGCTCCCTGGGTGTCATTTGGAACAGTAATTCCTCAGCCTCCCTGCAATCTGTGCTGAAGCATCTCTGTATAACTCACAAGTGTTACTAAAAGACTGCCATGGCAGCAGCTTGGAGGTTACACCCACAATCTGAGAGGCTTTTGTTGCTGCAAACTGGCTCATTTTTAAGTGAAGAAATCAATATTTTTATAAACTGAATGTTGGGGGTTTTTTCCCCCAGTTCTGGATGCTCCCAAAAGCAAGAACGGTTCCATCAGATATTAAAATCTGGCTTTTGCTTTCAGCAGCAGGCAGGGATGTGTGTTATTACTGTTCTTGGACTAAATGTCACTCAGGATAATACAGAGCTGCAGACAAGCATTGCTCTGAAAGCAGGCCCTTGTCTCTCTGTATTTCCTCAGCACACTGAATGTTTGGCTAAGCTCCAGGAACTTTCCAAACACAAACAAGCATTTATGTATTAAGCCTTTTTATCAGTCTATGCTCTGTCTGAGCTGGGATGTGGGCAGCCTTTCTAATAAGGTGTATGCAGAATTGGTAATGGCTTTCCCCTTTCCACCTGTGCAACAAAAATATCCCAAATTTTAAATATTAAATCACTAAAAGTTTGGTTTTTCAGAAGTACATTGTTATCTTCCTTTCACTAAATGGTATTAGAAAAATAGGGTAATTATGTATTTGATAAAAACCACACTTTTTTTCTTAAGTAGATGCATTGCTGCATGTATATGGTGAGGACATGAAATGCAGGTTGAAGCTTTTGGATGTGGTTTGTGCTGGAATGAAATTTGGCAGCACTGGCCCATCCCTGTCCCCTGGTCAGTGGGTGACAGTCCCACCAGCTTCCAGTTAGAGCAAATAACAACCAAACTAATAACAGCTGTGCAAGACAGCCAGCAATTCAGGGTTTTTAAAATGCCTTTCTAACAGAAATAGCACTAACTACCTTTAGTGGCAGGGAAAAGTGGGAAGTGGGAGCAGTTGGGTGCTGTGCCATCTCCAGTCCCCAAAGGCTGTTTGAGGGTGTTGTCCTGAAGTCATTGCAATCTCGCTGGCATTTTGACTTGATGAAGTTTGAATTGCTGATGCACAAGATGTGCTTGTGGTAAACTCTACTAAAGGATTCCAGGGCTTTCACTTTGCTCTTTCCTTCCCCAGACTCGCTGAAATGAAAAAGAGACGCATTTGAAATACATAAATTTAAATATGTAGATGTATTTTAGATTTGAAGATGCAATCTGTGGCTCAGTCCTTAGTTTATGTCTCTTATGGCAGTGGGATGATCTCCAAAATAAGCTACTAGCTCTGAATGCTACCACAGCAAAACTTGGTCTCAAATAGTGCCTTGAAATAAAGTCTCATCAGCTGCAAGATGTGCTTTGTATTCAGAATGTTGATCATATGGACTCATTTCCCATACATTTATGGGTCCCATGCTATCCTCTCCCTCCTTAGGCAGCAGCAGAAAGTCCTCAAAAGTGAAATTTAAACATAAATGTTTGTCTCTTTGGATTCAAATTTCACTTGCATCAAATAGCATCTGAAATGATCTCATTTATGTTTTCATCAAATAGGTGAGTAGGAATTATTGAGTAATACCCTGGATCTCTGTGGGGAGCTCAACAGAAGTCAGCTGCATGTGTGCAGGTGTGGAAAGGAACAGGATTGGGGTCCCCCAGCTGCATTTCCTGTGCTCCCTTATCGGGATCCTTGTCACTAAAACAGCTGAGAAAGGGACACAGCAGCAGTGGGGGCACAGCAGCTCTGGAGAGCAGGGGTGTGATGGTGGCACCAGGTCCTGCCTGTGTCCAAACTGAAGATTTCAGAGACCTGTGAGGAGGGGACACTCCTGAGCGAGCTGCTGTCTCAGGAGTGGGTTCAGGTGCTGAATGAATTGGGCTTTGAGGAGTAATCTTTGATATGCCAGACTTTTCCCTGAAAAATCAAATATTTGTGTTCAACCACAGTTCAGTTTTAAAACTCTAAGGTAACACTGGAGTTCATCGTACCTCTCTTTCATTCCAGGAGTATTTATTTATTTTTTTCTCACCCCTGTTTCTGGCTGGTCCCTGTTAGCATGCAGCTCTCCTTGCATCTAGAGATCAAAAAATCCTGCCTATATGACAGGACTATTGAAAGTAAAAAGGGGATAAAAGAGTGATAGCTGGGAATAAAGCCAATGTTGTGATTTCTCAAAAAGCACCCTTCTGAAGTGCAAGTGCTCCAAAAAGGCACCAGATGTTGTGTGTGTGTATTTTTAATATAGCTTTGACTAGAGGGAAGAGATGAAGATGGTTATCTCTAAAAAGGGGGTTTCAGGGCTGGAGATGATGAGCTGAAGACCAAATGCTCCTTTTCATTTGTACTTGTCAGGGAGAGGAGGAACATTTCAGCTGATTGATCTTTGGGCTGGATCATCTGTGTCTGGTAGGCAGCAGGCACTTCACACCTCGAGTTTCTCAGCCTTTCTTCACAAACGAGGAGGGGATGTGCTCAGCACCTGCTGAGGCTCGGGATTCCCTTTATCCTGCGTGGGATCCCCTCAGTGTGAACCTGCCCTGCAGAGCAGATCCCCAGGTCTGCCAGGAGAGAAGGAGAAGGTGACAGCAGCTGGCTCTGCCCATCCTGCAGCTCTGCTGCTCCTGGCACAGCCATCCCAGAGAGGGGAAAGGAGCTGTTGGGGTTCTTGTGGAATGATGTTGTTGGAGAGGGTAGAGTGAGTAAGGCTCAGGGCTGCAGAGGGAGGCAGAATGGTCCCTGCAGTCCAAGATCGATGATGGGGCTTGGCAGCCAGTTTCAGTCCTCCCAGGGACTTCTTCCTTTTCTTTCTGTTCCCCATTTTAGCAGGACAGGCTCTCCCTGCTGCCCCAGGTGGATGATGCTCTCACCTTGACCCCTGTGCATCATTCAGTAGAGACCTCAGCCCAGGGAGAGCTCCTGGATGTGACCCAGGTCACACTGGGACAACTGGGAATGCTCTGGGAGAGAAATCCCCGTGGTAAATGGTTTGGAGGCACACAGATCCCACTGAGATCAGAGGAGCTGTGGCAGAAGTTTCTGCTCAGCAGCTGTGAATTGTTAGCAGTGCCAAGCCTCCATTCTGTTTCTGAACACATCTCCACTGGCAGGATAAGCTGTGAACAAAACAAGGTGCTTGGGAGGAAAGGGAATCAGCTCAGTGGGCTGGGAAGGCTGAGATTCCACCCCCCCACACCCAGTCATTTATCTGAACAACTCAAATTACAAAATGAGGCTGCTAATGCTGAGGTAGCCTGATGATTGCCACGGGGGTCAAGGAGCCACTGTGCTCCTCCTTGCCAAATCTCTAATGCTCTGAGCAGCTCTGAGTCTGTCAGTCCCTTTCTGTGTCAGTCATTTCTGCTGTACAAGAACAGAGAGAGGAAAAGAGGAGAAAGGGAAGGAGCAGGAATCTCTTGGAAAACCTGGGAGACTGCACCAGAGCATGAACCTTCCTGGGGCACATTAACAATCTCAATGCTGTTTGTGGGCATATTGTTAAGGAAATGTTTCTAACTAATAGCTCTGTTGCAGTTTGTCTGTGAAGAAAGCTTATTTGAGCATGATTTCTCCCAGAACATTTAGTGTTTTTCTTTTCTTTGGACAAACACAGAAGGGTAAGATGGATCCATCCACAAAAGCCCCAAAAGCTTGTGCTTTCACCAGTAGAGCTGGCTGTCAGCTGGAATGGCCAGGAGCATCACTCTTGGAGCATCCCAGTAATTGGACTTCACCAAGGAAGAAGTAAATAAAAGGTATCCGGTGAGGATTGCTCCAATAGCTTGGATTTCACAAATTGAAAACATATTAACTTCTGACAGCTCTGTTCTTCTATAGACAAAACAGCTGCATTCCCAGGAGCTCTGTGCTTAAAGTTTTAAACCTTTTCCCTTCTGGTGAATTCTTTGTGCATCTAAAAAAGGCTCCCAGAGCATTTTATTTTTTTTACACTGTTTTGCACCTTGGTTTATCATTCAACACCAATGCCAGAAGGCTCAAAATGTTCTTTTGCATCTGATTTGGCAGCATTCACTTCCACTTGGCACTGGGACATGTGTTTATGTCTCTTACTCCATGGGGTATGAGGCAGTAACAAATCTGGCCCTCTGGATATTTCTTACATTTGAACTCAGGGTTAGATATATTCTCTGGGACTCAGCAAGATTTCCATTCATTTTTTCTTTCCTCTGCTCATCCTCTCTCTGTTCTTGGTGCTTGCTGATAAAACTGAAGATAAAACCTTCCTTTAAGTTTTGGAGACAAAAAAAAATGTCAGGTGCATCTTAGAAACAAACTTTTAGTTCTAGTTCATGGCTGCTCTGTCCTGCTAGGCTGTGCACAGTGTATTCCAGACTGGAAAAGTTTGGGAGGAAGGAGATTTGTTAATATCTCATAACAGCCCTTTCTCAGGCTCCTCGAGGGAAAGCTCACTGCTTTGCCTCAGTCTGCCAAAATAGTTGAGTCGATGGGGGCCTTCATTTTTCCTTTTCCACATGAATGAATTTGGCTTGTGGGTTTTCCAGTAAATCACTAGAAAACTATTTGTGATTTGGCCTTCTTTGTATGACTTCTGCTCCGACTGCCAGTTACACCAAATAGAAAAACTGACAACAAGGCAGATTTATACTCCTCGTTGTGATATAAATTTGGGACACTTTTTGCTTTGTAATGGATTGCAGCCAACCCTTTCCTGTATCCACGAGAATGAGAGGTAGATCCAAGGTTGTTTTGTTAAGAAGTAGAGATGAGTGGAGCATGGAAGGCTTGTGAGGCAAACATGCCAGGCAATGTTGAATGGAACTGGGAGCACTGTTTTCCAGGCTTCTTGGGAAGCTGATGTGCTGCTTTTATGGCATTTTCATGCAGACATCCCTTGAAAACATCCTAGCCTTGTATACATCCTGTTTAGCCTCCAGTGATCAGATTTGTGCCTTTGCAGAGAAGAACCCAAGAACTCATTTCTACTAAGGCTTTCCAGACATTGCTAATTGGCTTTCAAAACTTCAGCTTATAATTACTTTTGATTATATCAATGTTTATATGCTACTGTGCATGCTATGGGCCAGATGGTACCGCTGTTGTTACCTGCATTGCAGATGCAATTTGGCCCAAATGGTGGTGTTAAGTCACCCCCAAATGTCTCTCAGGTGTCAGAGTTAAATATGAGCTTGTGTGAGTATAATTTTTCCCTCCTATATATGAAACAGGGCAAAGTAGGTAGGGTGAAAGGAAAAAAAAATATATGTAACCAAGAAGTACAGGTGATACAAGGCTAATCCCTGGCAGCAGCTTTGGGATGAGACAGCAGCCTTCAGACTTCACTAGTCATCCCAAAAGAACAGGTCCCAGGCAGCTGGGATAGGATTAGGAGAGTGCAGAAACACAGAGGCTGTGCTGTTCTTTGCAATCCTTTCCATCCCTGAGCTGCTCTCTGCAAAGGCATCCCACAGACACAGCTGGGCAGAGGCGAGGCTGGAGACAGCAGGGAATTTCACTGCTGCTCAAAGTGTTTCTTGCTCATCACGGGGATTTAGTGTGGTTGCTTACACAATAGGCAGCTGGATTGATTTAGCAGCTGTTGTACAGTGTGGTACCTAATATACTTGACATCTAATGGAGGAAGGCAGAGAAATCAGGGAGGCAGGCTGAAGTGACCATAATTACAGCTGGCAGCACTCCTGATTTTACCAAATCTTGGGGTGTCTGGTAGTGTTTGAGAGTCCTGTGATTATGCAAGGCTGTTCCTTTGCCAAGAGGGAACTAAAAGGCATTCCAAGACACCATTCTGATCTCCCTTTCTGCATCCTCCCTGCTGTCTCTGCTGCATGTCCCACCTCATTTGCCATGGCTTTTGCCCTTGATGTCTGAAATGCATCCAACCGCAGGCTGAACCTTTTGAAGTGACATCTTGGAATTAGGCACCCAAATCCTAGGAGATTTGCTGGACTTTGGCATCATTGCAAAGCTCTGCCTTGGTGATGCTTTTGGTGCTGTGACACTTTTGTGAAAACCAGAAACCCAGGATATGTCTCCCAATTTCTGTTTGCTATCTATAAGAAAACTTGGTTTGTGGTCTGACAGTTTTTAACCTCAGCAGAACCATCTGGGCCAAGCTAGGTGGGGTGAGTGGGGTGACTTTCTGGGGTAATTTCTGGCATCTCTTTACCATCCTATCAGGTACCTCCTGCTATTATTTTTGTGTGTTGCTGTTCTGTGCATAAATACATCCAAGGGAGCCACAGCCAGATGACCTCAGTTCTTCAGGACTTCCTGAAGACTGTGGGCTTTTCACAGGCTGCCTCTCCATTTCCCCAGAGGTCTCCTAAAGAAGTCAGGGTTTACTACACATTTTATTGCCTTCTAAATCTTTGAAAAGCCAGTTCCCTCTGGGCTGGGCAGATGCTGCAGTGGTATCTGCACATTGCTGGTAGGTTTGGCTGATTTGGGTTTCCTTTTGAGATCTGCTGTGAGTTTTCCAGTTTCAGGTAATAAAACATGTCAAGGAACTAATATTTTCTCTTGTTTCTCAGCTGCTAAGTTGCAGTTCCTAGCACTTCTAGAAGCAGGCAGAAATTTGAAGTAGATGGAATTAAATGGTTTTGTATCCGGATGGGTCTCCTAAGACCGTGGACTGCTGAATGTTGCCTAATCTGGAATAAAAGGGAGGTACTCATTGCACTCACACTTGTATAAAAGGGAACTGCAGGATTTGGGGCCAGCAATTTCTGAAACTTTTACACATGGTGGTGGAGGTACTTAAGAACTCAAATTTTCAGCTGTTCACTGTATCAGAAGTGTCTGACCCAGCCCAATGCTGAGCTCCCACACCTCTCTGACTGCAAGCAGAGGTGGTTATTTCTTGCAGGGTTTTGCATTTCTAGGGGAGGTTTGCCCTGCTTAGCTTAGACTGGACTCCAGGTACTTAATTTTAGAGATTCTCAAAGAAAGTTATGTCAATTTTTTAAAACATTAGCTTGTTGGGGGATATTTAAATAGAATTTATGTGCTCAGTGCATGCGTCCTTTTCCAGTTCTTTTTGGTTTGTGTAACTCATGTTTTCCTCACGCTTCACATCCATAACAAAAAAGAAAAGTTTCTCATTTACTTAGACTTTCCCCAAGTTCCAATACTTGTTGTTTCACAGAGCATGAAGAAGCTGAACGCTATTATATTTCCTGTTTACTGTTTGCAGTTATAATACCCCTCTTAATGGTGTGAAATATAAATGAATTATGTGCCCTCATTTGTGGTTGCAAGTTGCTGTTATAAATAATGCAAACCAATGCTCATGTGGTAGTAAATGAAAGTTTTTCAAAAAGAAACAGCAGGAAGAATGGAAGAAAAAAGTATTTTTGCTTGGCTTGTGGCATGCAATAATGTGTGTGACTGTGCAGAACTGTTCATAGACACACTCCTCTTGTTGTTTGGTTTGGTTTAATTTAAACCTTTTGTCTTAAAAACTGCTTATATTCCAAAATACCATTCTGGTGTTGCCTCGATTTTCCTGCTAGAGGTGACAAGTATGCTTTAAAAATAACTTTAATTGCAGAAAAAATTAGAAACTTGACATACAAATATTTTGCTAGGAGTGTGGAAATAAATGTTTTCTACAGGACGTAGAGTGCAGGCCTGGTTTTGAAATCAGTGAAGCAACAAAGTTGAATTTCTTATACCTAGGATACCATAAATAATTCATTTAGTGTTGTAATTTATCATTACCCACAATAATAAAAAAACTAAGTTTCATATATTTGTTTTTAAAATGTTTTCCAGCAGTGTTTTAGGAACTGCATCCTTAATTTTAAGTGCAGATCTCCCCAATTCAAGAGTTAGATCTGCTGGTACTATTTACTGAGACTGAATCCATCTCTGCCTCCTCCTGCAAAAACCTGCTGCTGCTTTTGAAAATGAGAAACTGTTAGAAGAAAACCCAAAGGCATCCAACAAAAAAGGAAAAAAAAAATTCTGGCCTGAAATGAATAGAATTGGTCGTGTAGTTCATATTATTCTTTTAAGTATTTTGTTGAATTGCAACACAGATTGTACAGTCTTGAGTGATGAGGGTCTAAATACATTCTTCCTAGCTTTATTCTTTAATAACTGAAGTAAAACTGATCATAATTCTTCATTATGTGTTAAGTTTCAATTAAGTGTTTTGTTCAGAAAAATACATATGTTAACAGCTTTCTGAATAATGCAAGTATTACATTTGAAGACCATCCTTCTTGCTCCTTTTGGCATTGCATATTTGTTCCCATTTCTCTTTTATTCTTCATTGCCACTTTTGACTGCTTGGCTCAGGCACAGGAGTTTATCAAAATAAAAAATGTTTTGTTTTAGATAAGTGTGAACATAGGCTGTGAAATGATTAAATGAAAACAGGAGTGAAAAATATCACCAAACTAATAAGCATCTAGAGCGAGGGCTGGGTTTAGATTTTTTTTTTGTTGTTTTTTTTTTTTTTTTTTTAAATTTTGGTTAGTTTTAAACTGGCTGTTGAGTTTGTGTTTAAATATCCTCAATTAGCTCTTGTGACAACTGCAACATCTCCTGGTGCTTGCAGCTTTTGAGGTTACTTAGAATAACTCAGATCCATGTTAGAGATGGGAAGCATCAGGGCTAGTTGGGGATTTTGGAGTGTCAGGATGCAGTCTGAGCTCTCTGCAGTGTTACGAGTGATATAGGGGACAGAAGAAGATAATATGTTGATTCCATCATTCAGAAGGCATAAAAGGCATTTATTAACAGAAAATCACACTCTTATAGAGAGCACAGTGAACCTAAGACCTGATTGGTCTTTAGGAAACCTCTCTCACACTCTTGGTCAAGAAAGGAACAATTCCTTCCTGTAAACATCCTGCACAACACCAGGTGCAGGGGATCAGATAATAATTGTTTTAATTCTTTCTCTGAGCTTTCCCAGGCTGAGCCTGGGGGAAGCTATGTGTCTCTGTTTCCAGAGAGTGAGAATATCCACATCTGCAGCTCTGCTGAGCTCTGGAGAGTCATTTATCCTGTTATTTCTTGTGATGAGCCCACAATGGTGTGTCCCTGCGCCCCGCACCGGGATGAAGTTCACGGTCTCCAGCAGGCAGAGCTGTTAAGTTTTTCCAGCAAAGCCAGCTCAGTGCTGTGAGCCTCAGCTCAGGATGTGCCTGTGGGTGCTGAGGTGTTACAGCAACAGACACGGTGCTGCTTTTTACCAGACTCTTTTGCCTGGGTGAATTTTAGGGATGTTTTGTCTTCTCTGCAATGGGCCTGCTGGAGAGGGGATTCGATAAGCGCACGCCTCAGGTGATGGTGATAGAAGAAAAAGACCACCGTGAAATCACAACAGGGATCCTCCCCACCTCTTTTCCTTGCACTCTACCTTTGTTTGTCTCAGCAAGCTTGAATTGCAGTCCCATTGCTGTTAACCTTTCGACTGCTGCCAGGTTACCCAGAGAGCTCAGCCCCAGCTGGCAGCGGGAGGGGAGGTTTGGAGAGCTCTGAAGCGATGAATTGGTGCTGGCACTTTGCTCAGTGGCACTCTCTGGAAAGTGGGAGATGTGCTCTGCAGCTCTGTGGTCTTAATACCCTCTGGGTTCCACCTGAAATCCAGGAGCAACAGAAAAGAGAAGAAGCTGCAGCGTTGGAAGGGTTATTTTATTTCCTGCCTTCCACAACTGTCTGCTTTGCCTCTGAAAAAGGAGACAAACTTTCCCAGCTCTCGTGGCAGCCTCCTGGAGGGGAGCACCGAGGTAGGCTGTGTCTCCCAAGGGCTGGCCTGTTCTCTCCCAGTCCAGCACCCAGTTCCAGACAGGACTGACACCTTGTTGGGACTACCTGAAAACAGAGGCCAGGCAAAATTAAGGGAATAAAACAGTTATATTTTTGAAGGGCCTTTAGGTACATTTTGGGCAGACAAAGCCCCCCCTCTCCAGAGGCTACACCCAAAATGGATGATGGGTGACAGGTTTTCATACTTTTATAAGTTTGGTCCATTTGCATATTGGGGATTAATCTTCCTATTACAGCTTCAGGTAATGAAGTAATTTACCCCAAGTTTGCTCCCCCCCAACTCACTTTTGTTCTACTTTTCTCAGGGCCTGAGACAGTGAGGTGTCCTTGATTGCCAGGCCTGGAGAGGAATTGTTGTGTCTGCCCAAAATGGGAAAGCAGCAGCTCACACTGTGTGTGGAGTTTAGAGTTACACACTAAAGAACTGCAGGATTACAAATCTATGAAAAATACACAAGCTAAAATCCTAAGGCATCAGGAAGGATGTGCCACCGGGTTTCCAGGTGTTTGCTGGTCTGTGGTGCTGGTGCTCCACGCTGCTGTCAGCCCTCCCAGAGCTGTGCTGGCTGAGTCCTGGCTGTGCCAGCGCTGCCATCTGCTCCGTGCAGGGCAGGGAATGTTCTGTCCTGGCTCAGTGTGCTCTGTCAGCAGCACACAGGTGCTCCATGGAGCCCACACAGCCATGGCAGCTCCTTGGCAGGGAGGGACGCTGCTGTCCCCAGGAGCTGCTGGCACATCCCCTGCAGCCTCCCCTCTGAGCCTGCTGGGCACAGCAGCCTCTGTCCTGCTGCCCTCATCATCCTTCTCCAGAGAATCACACCAGATAAATGTCAACAAATAACTCCAGCTCCAGTTAATGAAGTGAGTTTTTTTGCCTTAAAGAGCTAATTGTCCATCTCTTCTGTATGAGAAATGCAGGGCTTTCTTTTTCTTTCATTTTCTTTCTTTTCCCCCTAGCAATGTGGCAGAATTTACAGATGTGCAAATTCTGTGGGTGACATCTATTATTTAACTTGCATTACCATTAATATGAATTAAATTGATGGCATTTGTCAGGATGCTTTATGTGTGGTAGAAGATGCCTTAGGGAACTGCTTTTGAAAGAGGAGAATTTCAGGAAAAGAGAAGTTGTTTTGGTGGCTAGAGGGAAAGGGCTCTGGAGGTTTGAGTTTAGCTCTAGTGAGAGCTGAATTGGCTTCTCTCTAGGACCTCATGTAAATATTCAAGGCCAGAGTTTCTCCCAAACTCACCTCCTGTTTATACAGCTTCCCAAAGTGGTTGGACTTTCATAACAGGTCCAGTAACACAACTGAGATATGATTTTAATAATTTTGGGTCCACTTGAGGAGAAGAATGTGCAAATACAAGAACAGGTGGGAGGTAAAACCCACTTATATTTGTTCAGATGTGACCAAAAAGTGTTGGCTGTGATTTGCACCTTATGTAGCCCTGATTATGCAGTGATATAACTGGGAAATCATTTATATTGGAGCTCAGGACATGAGCTCTGAAAGGACATGAGTGGAGAGATCCAGGTGCACAATTTGGGACGTGTAAGGGTAATGAAATCATGTATTCAAGCATCAAATAGCATTGTTGCCTGAGCAGGCCAGGTAGTTTAGGGTGAAAAAAAAAAAAAAAAAAGAAGAGTTTGAACAGAAGAGTTTCATTTTAAGAACAGTGGAAGTACTGCAGCAGGAGCTGTTTCCTACCTCTGCTGGCTCCTGCCTCTCAGGGGGCTCTGCCCAGGCAGTTGTCTGGCAGTGTCTGCTTTAGTCATTACTTGTGTCTGTGTGGGTGAGAGGAGTCCTGCCTCTCTTAATCCCTTTTACATTTCAATTCTTAAGCAATTTCAGAAGAATAAACTGTTTTTCTTTTCTTCTTTTAAGTGGATTTAAAGAAATAGGAGAAAATAAAAAGAAAACCCAAAATCCAAGACCTTAATACCCAGTCACTGGTATTATGCTTAACTTAGGTTAATGCAGGGGACTCAGTCTGAGATAAGCAAACCCAAATGCCTGGTTATGGTGGTGCAGATCTCCCTGCAAGTGGGAGATTTGAGCTGCCATCCTCTCATCTTCATTCTCTTTTTTTTTTTTTTTTTTCTGGACAATGAGTACTCCGTTAATAAAAGCATTGACTTGCACAGCAAGCTGTGTGAAAGAGCCTCTTAAAACCCTCCAGGCAATTGGTGCTGGGCTGAACGTGAAAGATGACCCCAAATGCAGTAGTTGGTGAAGTTTCACCTAAACCACTTGGACAGTAGATGCAGTGTAGCACAAAAATAGCCAGCAGCTTTTCAGCAGCCTTTTTAGGGGCAGGAACCAGTCCTGACTAGACCCAACCCTCATTGCTGTCACTCAGCAGTGCTAAGGAGTCCTGGTGTGCCAGGAGAGCACATCAGTGTTTGTTCTGCAGGGGCCCAGGTGGGCAGGGAGAGCTGCTCAGTCCCCTGGGGCTCCCCTGCTTGGGCAGGGATGCTCTTGGCATTGATGCTGGCTTGATTTCCAAAGCTGTGTGGGGTCTGTCTGCTGAGAAACACATAAAAACTTCACCTTCCTCAGAGTGAGCAGGAAATGGTAGCAATTTCCTAAACTCTCTTGGCCAGGATGACCTGGTAAGGAGGGAACTTCCTCTCTCATTGTGAATCCCCAAAATCTCATGGTTGCATTTTTAATATCTACTACAAAAAAAAAAAAAAAAGTACGGCCCTGGACCACCTGCTTCTGATTCCTACATGCCTCTGAGGAAGTGTTCCTGTTAAAAATTCAGAGTTGCTGGCTGCCACTTTGGTTTGTTCATTCTGGCCGTGTTCAGCAGTGGTTTCTGTAAATGCTGGCCAGCAGAGCAGTTTGAGCTGCAGTTTATCTTGGTATGGAATATGGGCAGGAGCTCTTGTGAGGAGAGAGCTCCCCAGGCTGGAATCACTTACAGTTTAAGCTGAAAGGTCACCTACCTGTCAAAATCCTCATGGCACTGATTTTTCAAGCCATTTTCCATAGCATGATGAACTCAAGGCCCATTCAGTCTTTCCATAGCTACTAAATATGCTCTTTATTCCTGTACCTTGTATCTAGAAGGATAAGATTGGAGAGAGGCTCTTAAAGTTTCACATTCTGGGACAGAAAATCAGAGGAGCCCTTTCCTTTGGCTTATTTTCTAAGGGAAGAGGTGTCACTTCTCAGAGACAGCCTGGGACACTTTAGCCACCAGGCTAAAGTGGTCTGGGAAGTTTTGAATAAATATCCATGCCATCCATGAATTTTTTATACATCTGTAATGGGTTTTCTGGCTGAGCTGTGGGATTTGGGATTCTCCATTTGCAGCCTCTTCTCCAACTTCACCCTGTCTATGATGCTGAAGAAGCGTAGACATTACTTGCCTTCAGAGGTAGGGGACGTTCAAACATTTTGAGATTCAAGACTGAATAGTCTTCAAGTATTGAGGCTCCAGCTGTAGTGGTTTCTTGAGAAAACATTTCATTTTACATTATCAGTAACGTTTGAGAGAACAAAAAATAAAATGAAAAAGAAAAACCTTTTCAGAAAAACTGCTTCAGCAGTCACAAAAATCACACAGTTTTACTGGGAAAAAGATTTCTCAGTTCTAATCTCTTTTTTGACCAAGGTTTCAACCAGATCTAATTAACAACAGCAACTCGTTTTTGACTCAGGGCTTTGAATGATAAAGGCTCATTTCAAACTCCTGCTCTGCATTAATATTATTTATTCAATGTCAGACCACTGCCAGGGGACAGGTGGAGTCCTCCTGAAACAGGCAGCAACCAGCAGGGGAGTGAAGGGAGATCAGAACAGGAGTTTAACTCACATTTCTTTCATTCTATGCAGGTGTTCTTCCTTTATATTGGGAGTTTTAAAATTGCCCCAATGCAAAATGAAAATACTTTCTAAATCCTTCAGGAATTTTACAAGTTCCTGAATTTGATGCCCCCAAATTAGTAATTATGTCCAGGGCATGTGATGAAGTCTCTCAATATTTTAATACAGTAGATCTCTACTCATGTGAGAAACTAAATGTTGGGTTTATGCATTTACATTAATGCTTGTTTGAGGAAACTTTTCACTGACCTTCTACTATCTGGAAAGCAACAAGTGTGGAGATGCTGGGCATGTAGTTATCTGGTGTAACATCCAATGGGTAATTTGTTCTGACAAGTTTTATGAGCAGGAAAAAAACCCCTCATCAAATATGTGTCTCACTTTCTGACCCCTCTCTGTGGTTCATTTACCTCCTGGAAGAAGCACCTGCTTTCTGCTTTGATGCTCCATTTGCAGCACTTGAGGGAGGAATGATTGCAGTGGCAGGCAGCCACTGGTTAACTTCTTCCCAGATGTGTGCTCCAGATGGCTGTCCCAGGAATCCACCCCAGCCCCAGATTTCCTGTGCAGCACTGGCAGCCTGGATCCAGGCTGGAACACAATCTTCTGCTGTGCTGTCCTCCCTTCTAGCTGGTAGCCTCCATGGAGTGCTGCAAGCCCAAACAGTCCATTGCAAACCACACTTCCTCTGTTCTTGACACAGAGATTAAAGGTGATGGGTTTAATTAGCCCTCTAGAAGCCTCTTGATGTACACAAATGGCTACAATTTGCTGCAATCCATGAAGATGAGGACTGACCCTCAAAAACTCAGTGTGTTAGAGCTGGACAAACTGTCTGAGCAAATGCAAATACTATTTTTATTAAGCATTCAGTGGGTTCACACAGAATAAAGGCTTCTCTCCTTGTTGCCTCTCTCACGTTTTCTGTTCCATCTCTCTGAACAATAGCACCAGCCTCTCTATTCTCGAGCTCTCTCAGGATGTTTTTTGTTTATCATCTTTCTTTAGTAACAACCAGTGTAGCTGGGTGATATAATTTAGCTTTGTGAAGTCCCAATCCCAGCAGAATGCAAAGTGGCTCTTCTCATTCCTCTGGAGCTCAGGAAAGCTGAAACAAAAGGCAGAAAACAAACCATGCCCTCCCCTTGTGCTCACTTCTCTATCTCTGCCTGCTTCTAACAGAAGTCTTGTATCGCTTATTTTTTTATAACATAGAATCAAAACAAATCAAGCTGCTCTGCCATTGGTGACACCTTTAGGAATTAAAAAAAATTAGAAATTATAACATACCAGGCAGGAGAGCCTGGTGCTCCATACTGTCACTTTAAAAAGGCTTCACCCTGATGTGTGTCTCATAACTCCTTTCTGGGACAGAGCAGGAGGGTGTAGCAAATGCTGGAGGGTGTGAAAGCTGCCCAAAGCCATGAGGGCACAGAGCTCCCCAAAACCTCTCTGTGGGATTGTGCCAAGGAGCCTGATGACCCCCAGGGCCACCTGGAATCCCAGGACACAGGGTGTCCAGCACATGATCACAGCATTAAAGCCCAGATTTTGGGAGCCTGTGGCAGCTGGAGCCTGGCTGTGGTGCTGCAGGAGGGGAGCAGCACTGCTCACTGCACTGCTCTCCATCAAGGCTTTGAGAACACTCCCAACACCTTATTCCAGGAAATATGCCAGGAAAGGGCAAACACACCAGTTATTTATAGGTCTTCTTATGGCCTTCCTTATTACTGCCTGGAGTCCATCAGGGTAGGCATTTATGTACTGCTCTGACCTTTTCTGCCAGTTCAAGGAACACAGACCCTCTGGTTCTCTGCTGACCTTCCAGTGCACTCTCTCTTGGGAAGAGAGAATAGGAAAAGAATCTTGAAAGGGAGAAATGTTTTCCTCTCATTAAAAGATCCACTGAAAGCATAACTGGCAAAGAAAGAGCTTTTGTAGTCTTCTGGCTTCCTTTGTCATGGGTGTGAATCAAGCGAGGAATTTTTTGTTTTGTCACCTCAGCTCAGAGGATAGGGATCATTGTTGTTTGTGTGAAGTCACTACTGGGAAATTTTTCAATATCCCTTATGAACAGAAGTAAAACTCCCACAGCAAAGACTCCATTAATCTTTGCTGCCCTGATCTAGATTGACTTATTCAGTGCATGAACCAGATCATCAGCAGCACCAGGGATTTCTCCTGGTCCTGTGGTGGAGAGATCAGTGGAGAGAATGAACCAGTGTGGGTGAATGGGCAGGTCAGTTAGTGAATGCACACATATTTTCCTGCTTGGAGACCTTTGTAATACCTCCCCTGGCATTAGGGGCTGCTTGTTGACTTTTGTGTTGCAAAAGGTCAGCGGTATCCCCCTACCCAGGGCCACAGCTTATTGCAGATGGTATTTGTGTTTGGCTAAATTTCAAACAATTCTGCCCTTCTTTTTTTTTTTAATCTTATTTTTTTAATTTTTAAAATTTTTTAAAATGTGATTTAGTGTTTTTTGGAAGGTGGGTGGAAGAAGAACTCTTCTTCCAGTCTTTCCAAGAATCACCCCTGGGAGCTGTTTCCTTGCAAAGGCCAAGTTATCTCCTTTAAGATATAATTTCTCTGAGAATAGAATAATTTAAAACCTAATTTTCTCACTTAAAAACCTGAAATCTCTGGTGTGTGGGTGAGGGAGATGCAGATGTTTTCAGACACTTGGGAACTGCTTACTGGTTGGTTTAAAATATTTAGCTATTTGCATGCTTCGTTTTGAGGTATGTAAAATAAATGGAACCATAAATCACTTCTTAAATATTCTATTTTGTCCTGGGTGACTGGAAATAACAGATGGTTGCTTACAGGTGGGATTTAATTTTGCTCTAAGTTAGCAATAGGTTAGAAACCAGAATACCAGATCTCAGCCCCCTTAAAGCTTTGGGTCTGTTTGCATCTGTCTTGGGAATTTTGTGAGGCACAAGACTTGTATTAAGTGGGTAACAGCTGTAGCTCCAGATCAGAGTCATCTTCAGCACTGGGGCAGCTCAGGTCCAGGGCTGAGGGAATGCTCCAACCTTCTGCTTAAATCTGCTGTGAAATTAGGGAGTTATTTAGATGCTGTGGGCGAGGCTATAATTTCTCCCTTTTGTATAAGCTTACTGAAAATACTAAATCTGGAGAGTAGGAGGGAGCCAGAAGGAAACCCCTGGCACAGGCTGGGTGGGTCAGAGGTGTGAGAAGCCCCCTCACACTCTACCCATCCCCTCCTGGCATCCTGGGAGATGAGGCCGAGCTCTGGCTGCAAATGCCCACAAGAGCCCTGTGCACAGGATGTCCTCATTGCCTGCCAGCCCTGCCAGTGCTTTTTCCTTTTCATACAAGAAAAAATGAGAGTGGGATGAAAGAGATTGTGATCCTCTGCCAGGAGCCTCCTGCTCTCTGCACAGCTCCCTTTGCAGGGACACTGCTGCAGGTCCAGATTAAGTCTCGAGGAAGGATTGCATGGCACAAGAGAATCAGTGATGTGCCATGTTTCTTGCATTTATAAAACTTTATAGAGATGTAGAATTGTACCCAGCAGCCAGACCATGAGTTTTAAGCAAAGTCTAAATTGTAAATCCCAGCCAACAGGACCAGGTCACTCCCCAGGATATTTCTGAGCAGGAGGAGCACAGTTTACAGCTGTGTCTGGAATCTCTGCAGGCAGCTGCTCCTCAGGGGATCCAGATCTGGGCACTCATGTGGCCACTGGCCAAGGTGGTCACCAGCTCTTGTTGAAAAGATGAACCTGCTGATGTAGGGGACTGCCCATTTCTGTGCCAAATGACTTCCACAGTGCTGTGTGTTGTGTCAGACCATGCCCTGCTTCCCCAGAGCCTGGCTGTGCCATGGAGGCTTCATAAGGATGCTGGGATGCCTCTTTGGAGGCAGAGATTTCCCACTTCTGGAGATGTGCTCTGGGTAGTCATGCTGGTGTCTGGCAGTACTTGGAGATCCAAAACTCTCATGACTGATGAAAAAGATCATTTGTCTGGTATCCTATCCTAATTTTTCTTGCCTCTACTATGCATGGAATTTGAGATCATTTTGTCAGGCCACTTTAAGCAGGTTCATGCTAATGTATTTAGAAATTTGACTTAAAATTAACATTTTTCCATTTCCCTACCTGCTTTTTCTACTTAATAGGATCCCCTGTGGCTTGGAAGTCAAGAAAACTGCAAGTGATTTAACAGCAGATGTGGCTCCTGTTTTCATTTGCCAAGTCACTGTCTGGTTCAGTGCAAACATTTAGTTTTTCTTTGAGCTGCAGGTGAAGGATTCTCTCCAGCAGTAATCCTGCAGAGCCCAGTGTACACATTTCATCTTCTGTGCTGGGCCCACAAGGCCAGATTGGTGAGGTTTGGCTCAGAGAACTCTTTCCAAGTTTACATTTAAAGTTCAGCCTTGACTGGGAGGATTCTCCAACACAACAGCATCTTCATTACTGCCAGCTTGCAGAAATGGGGAGAGAAGGAACAGCACTTTTTGAGGTGGATTTGCAGGCACAGTGCTCTTAGCCTGTGAATAAACTGGGTTTCGAGGTGGTGCCGATGATTTTCTTGCATCCACCAGAGAAAGGTTATTGAGCATTCAGTAAATCTCATGGGGATCAGTTATAAAGAATGGTATTTACAGGAGGGTAAACCATAAATCTTTATGACCTTCTAGCAGTTAGCAGCATTTAAAGTTGCATTATTCCTTTCTTCTTCCTGTAGACGGGGCTTTGATAAAACTATCTGTCAGTTAACTTAAATTATCCATGGACAGCAGGGTCTTTGCTGGCTAAGAGGAGAAGTTACTCAGTTGAATTTTAACTTGTTTGCTTGTTTTACCTCTTGGCAGGTTTTTTTTTTTTGCTTTCCCCTCAGAAGATTAAAGATTAATTTAATGTTTTGATGTGTTCTCTGGGGAACATTTGCCTTGACAGAAGGCAAACCCAGGCCCCACCATGGTCACCATTGTCTTCCTTTCTGATCTTGTCAGGTGGGCGATGACAACAGGACTGTGGAGAGTTGAGCAAGGGAATCTCTGTCATTCAAACTGTTGCATGTTTGGTCCCTGATGTCACTTTTCCATGAATTTCACATGCACAACACGTGTCTCCCCTTGTTACTAATTAGCACTTGGGATTTTTCAGGCTACCTGGGATAATGTCTCTCTTAAATAATTGAAATGTATCTTATTTTGATTTATGGGTTTTTAGTTGTGGTGTTTTGGTTCTCAGTATTTTATTTACTTAATAAGAAATTTGAAAGTTGCTCCTTTACCTTGTTCTTTCATTACTCTAATTCAATGCCATAGTTTCTTGTCCTTTGAGTTTCACTGACTTTTTGACACTTACTGTGAACAGATTGCATGTCTTATATTTATAAACTTTCCAAATCATTCTTCATCTTTCTGTCAGCAGTTTTGGGCTGCAGTAGGCTACGGGTGTTACAGAGCACCCATATTTGAAGTCATATGTGACTCCCTACAAAAGGAGACATGAATATTTGAAAAGGGAAAGCAAGTGTCTGTGGCTTGGAAGTAGACAGTTTTGTTTTGCCATTTTTTAAATTATGCAGCGCAAGAGCTTTCATAAATAACTGGAAATGTATAAACATTTACCGTCTGGAGCAAGATTAATTCATACATTTGTTTGAAAGAAAGGTACACGTTGCTCCAAGGGTTTGGTTTGTGAAGCGTTTAAGTACTTGCTTATGTCCTGCTGAAGCCAGGGAGATACTGTAAGTACAGATGGAGCCAGCTTTCCCTATCAACTCCTGCTCAGGTGTGATTTGCAAATGAAGTATTTTGGCCGGGGGGAACACTTTCTCTGGAAAAGCAAGCAGTGACACATGGCACAATCATTCCTGGCTCCCAGGCGCTGCTGGGAACGGCCTCGTCCAACAATGGGGAATGAAGTGATGCTGACAATGCAGGGATGGGGCAGGCATGGACAGCGTGGGCAGAGCTGGTGCTGCCTCCCAGTTCTGTGTGCCCTTTGCTTGGAAATTAGCAGCCAGATGGCTGCTTGGAATTACTTGCTATCCCCTTCCCTCCTCAGGTGCTCATTTTATGCTAACGGCAGCCATCTGCTTAGGACTGTTGACTTGAACCTGTGGAAAATAAATACTGAATAGGTTTCGTTCTACTGTAAGTGACTTTTAAGCTTGGAACATCCTGCTGAAGTACTGCCACACTCCTGTTTGTGCCTGTTTCTGCTGTGACATAGGGATGTATATTTAATACCCTAGCAGTGGGGTAGTAAGGACTAGCTCTGAACATCAGTGTGTGATGTTATATTTTGCTTCTGTCTGGGGGGCAATTCGTGCTCTCTAATGGGTATCTCACTGTGCTGCTTTGTACAGTGCAGCTGGACTCCTCATTATTTACCCTTTTTATTCTAAAAATTATCTGCTAGTGCTCCTTCTGCTCGTGGCCAGCTGAAGGCAGGCAGCAGTTTCATGCAAGCCCCTGCCATACATGAATGAGGGGACCATGCTCTATTTTACTTGCAATCTGCTCATTGAAGGAAATACTTTATCATACAATTTTCAGGCTCCAAAGCAAATGCCTCATTATTTCCTTTAGTCCTTCCAATCTCTGGGGATCCATCTTTCTCTCTTTCTCTCTTTACCTTTGTTGCTGTCCTCTTCAGTGGATGCCAAGCTCCTGGTAAAACAGGTCTGACTGATCTTTTTATTGGCACTTTGCTTTCAGCTCCGAAATGCATCGAGTTTGTTTTTGAAATCCTACAGCACCGTGGGAACAATGTTATCCCGGTGCTGCACACCTCTGTGGCCCTTCCTGCTGTGATGTGTGCCCAGGTTTCTGTCCTGCCAGGCTCTGGGCCAGTGGATGTGCCCCCCATTTTGTGTATGTGGGTGCAGCTTGTGCTCTGAAGGGCAGGTTTTGTCAGGAAGGGAAGCATGAAATAGGATGGCGTGAGGAAAATACGTGCAGATGGAAAGAATAAAGCTCAGAGCTTTAGAAACTGGCTCAAAACCTTTTTGAAAATGCAGCCAATTGGGCTAGATGCATCCCAGGTGTAAAACTGTGGACTTGAATTCAACACTGCTGTAACCCTGGTGCAGTGGCTGTCTGATGCACTCAAAAACAATCCTGGAGCAGAAACCATTGTCATGAGGGACTTACATCTTTTGCACCAGCACACACTGTGGTCTAACGTTTGGTGGTTTTTTTTTTTTTTTTTTTTTTGCATGGATGTAGGCATGTATACAAGGAGATCACTTGTGATCTTCCCACACAGAGGGCATGGATTAAATATTGACAATTTTAGCTCTAGAGTCTGGCTCAGACAAAAAAATCCCTTTGCCACCACCACACTCTCCCTTGTATTGTAAATGGTGCAGCTTCTCCAAAAGGAGGGCACCTGTGAAATAATGAGCACTGCTGTCCATCAATTCCTAGCAGAAAGTCAGGAGAGATGTGAGTTGCTGCAACCGGCTAAAAACTTTACTGAGAAAAACCATAATGGGGGTGAAGTACAATAAATAAAAAATGAAGGAAGACAACACAGAATAAAAGGAATATGACTGAAAAGGGGAGAAAAGCAGAATTTGAGTGGAAAAGAGTTTAGTGAAATCATGTTGGAATGGGCTGAGTTTGCAGGTGAGAGGTGCTCTTTATTTATCCATTAGAATTGCATTTTGAGTCTTTTGTCTGGTTCTTTGTGCAGCTCTGCTACCTCTTCTCAGGATTAAGTCTCCCCAAATGAGCATAACTAATCCTTGCTTGCCTACTTAATGCCTGCTCCCTTTTTTCTTAGAGCCTCTTTGAGAAAGCTGTGGGCACTGTTGCAATTCTTAATTCAGTCCTTCCAGGCTGGAGGAGGGGAAAAAGGGAATCTGAACAGCAGCTGGTGATGCAGGAATTTCCTAAGCTTTGCTTTTAGGTCTGCACAGGGCTAGATAATTCAATTTTTTCAGCTTGAGGCTGGAGGTGCTGCAGTGACCTGGGAAGGTGAAGCAGTGTTTGCATGAGGCTTGTAAGGTGCTGAGTGATGCTGGCAGGGTTAGTTTGGGATCAGCCACTGCAGCAGCAGGGCTGTGGTGGCAGAGCTGCAGTCAGAGGATGATCTCCAAACCTGGAGTGCTCAAAGTGAAAGCAGCACAGGAAATGGGCTGCTTTCCTGTGTTTGTAGCATTTGCACAACTCAAAACTTTGCCTGTGTCTGTTGCTTCTGTAAAAAGCAGGGCAGTGTGCTGTGCACCAGACACTGTGTGAGCACACAGGGATGTTTAGCTTTAGGTACCAGGTTGTTTTCTGGTTTTCAAAGTACAACAGTGCTGGCAGTCTATGATGAAAACTTCTGCTGTGTTTCTCTCTATCACAACAGACATCAGGTGGACTGGAAGGCTGGAGGTCCTGGCAGCATTTATGGAGTTTTTCAGCATAGTTTTAAGGTCTGATGATAATTTCAAGTATCCAGCTTGGATGTGGTGATTTCAGCTGTCCTCTGAGACTGATTCAGCTTCTTAACATGACAATTTTTATGGTTAGAAATTGCCTGCACCAGTAGCAGGTTTTACCAGTCAGTGTGATTAACCTGGAGACCAATGACTTGTTTTTCAAAAACTGACCAAAGTGCTGTTCCCATCCTGTACACTCCTGCTGCTTATATTCCTCTTGTCATCCAAAGGGAGGTTAAAATTACAGGTATTTACTATAGCCACATTCCCCATTAGTATGGAATTCAAAACACAATATGATAGGAGTATTGGGCAAAAAAATATACCCCTAAAGGTGCAAATGAATTTAAACAAATCAATGGTATCAGAAATAGCTTAGCTGTGGGTGGGGTTGGAGAAAGGGTTTTGGAGGTTCTTGAACTGTTTGCTTGATTCTGCTTTGAAGGAGGGTTTATTTTGTATGGTGAATGCTTCATGGTGTTTGGACTGTGTAATCTGTCAGTTGATCTTCACCTTGAGGAAAAAAATATCCAGAAAACCAAATCCTGACAAAGGACTGTGGAATGACACAGGTTTTGCTGTGTCTCCTATTAGCAATGAAAAGTGAACTAACTAACTGCTGGTTCCTCTGGGTCTGCTTCTGCCTTGATGATTTCTTAATATCTTTTGTTTCCTTCAAAGGTTAATCTCCTTTAGCTACCCTGTGATATCTGGCTCCTTTCCACAAGCACCTGCTTTTCTCAGCTGGGTCTTCAGTAAGTGACCTTATAACTCTGTAGACAAACACAATCATTGTTGATCTGTCAAATCCAATATCCCTTTGCTTAAATGTTAGATGGATTTATGTTATTGCTTTGGGAGGCAATAATCCAGGAGGGAATTCATTTCACAGGGAGGTCTTCTGCCTTGCTGAAGGGCTGTTGGTTGAATGAGTCACCTCTCTAACACGATCCCAGTTGGTTTGCTTCTTCATTTGCTCATGCATCGATTTGTTTCTTGAATCAAAGTCTGATCCTTCCATCTGAGATTTGGTAATCCTTGCTCACAGCCAATGAAGGGCTGTCTCTGGCTTAGCAATGCTGTGCTGACGTGCCTGAGGCTGCTCTGTGCAATGCCTTTGCACAGACCAGGTAGCAGATGAAGGCCAGTTCTCATTTGGACCCGGGTGCTTCTTTGGCTGCTTACCTAGCAGTTTTAGAAGTCAGGAAAATGAACAGTAGGGACAGCAAATAAGAGTTAACCCAGCCAAAAGCCACAAAACCAAGTGCAACTGGCTTTGCTGGAGGCTTTAGGAGACCACTGTAAGTGCATGACTGTGATCTCTGCTGCTCAGACCTCCAGAGCAGTGCCAGAAATGCAGATGAATGGCTGCTGTACTAAGCATTATCACATGCTCTTCTTTCTAGGTGTGGAGAGTACACTGAGCATAATGGAATAAAAACCCATTGCAGCAGAGTGACTGAAATGAAGTTTGTTAATGGAGGGACATTTAATGGTACCTTCTATGGTTGTTTAGTCCATAAAAAAGCATTTTCCAGCTGGCTGTGGGTCTGGCTTGGCTAGGAGAGGAACAAATATGCATCTGGTGTCCTGGGTTTGTAAGCTCTTACCTGAATAGCTGGGCTGTGTGGGGCCTCCCTCTGCATGCAGGATGTGTTTGCATGGGCTGCAGATCTGACAGACCCCTCTTTGCTGAGACATTGATGTCACTTTTGGCACCTCCACTGCTCAGTGGTTTCAGCAGCAACTTTCACTGTTTCCTTTAAAACATGCACTTTTAACATTTAGCTAGGAGTAAAAACATCTTAATGTGACTAAGAGTTGTTGCTTGCTGACCATGCATTCAGCTCAGGCAATTGTTTCCCCTTCTGACCAGATAAAATAGCTGTAAATAAATCAAAATCAGCACTTTAAGCACGGGCTGTTCCTTTCATGGGTGTCCATGTGGAGACCAGCCAGCACAATGGAGCCCAGCTCCATAATGGAGCTGCTACTCAAGGCAGGAATATAAATATTAACAAATTCAAAAAGGCTTCTCAGAGTGATAGAAAACCAAAAGTAGCTTGAGGTGAGGTTACTTCATTTTATTACAGACTTGTGAAAAAACACAAGGACCCAAGTAAACTGCTGAGCTAATTATTTTTCAAAGGTGTTTACAACTTTGGTTTATTTGCTAGTAAAACCTCACAGTGATGTTGTCTCTATCTATAACTATTTATCTGTCATGTTGTTTGCACAAGCCCTATCTGTTCATATATTATGTGCCCTGATTTAGCCCAGGCAGGATGTGATGCAATTTCTTGGAGCTGGTATAAAAGTAAATGTGTGCATTTATCTCCTTAGAAGCTGATCTATTATTTCATGATGCATATTTGCTTGAACAGGCCAGAAGGAGGGCGAGTGCTGAGTGCTTTGTACTCTCTGGTCACTGAAGGCAGCTGCACTTGTGCATTTGAAAATCTCCTTTATTTGCAGCTGTGAGAGCAGCAATGTGGGATGTGGGTGCCTCTGCATTATGAATATTCAGAATAAATGCCAAATGACCCAATGTCTTAGCTCTTCCTTTTCTAGTTTTTTGCTTCATCTATTCCTCATGTGCCCAAGAAAAGGGGAATTGTTGAAAGCTGCTGTCTCCCTAAATGCAGATTATTAGAAACATCCCATGGTCATTTTGCTGTCCTTTCTTTTGTGTGCTTTGGGTATAAAAGACAGATCCCATTGCAAACTGACTCTGTGGGAAGTCCTTGCCTGTGGGGAGAGGGAAATCGTGGGTTTTCCTCCCTAGGACTCCAAAGTTTCTCCAAAGAATGTTTTTATTTTTATGCACTTTCTTCCTTGAGGTTGTTTGGAAGCTCTAGGCAGATTTATGACGTGGTGTTTGGTCAGGGTCATTTTAAAGGGATTATTTTGCCTCCTCTGACCTGATTAGAAAGGTAACATTATTGCAGTCATCTGTTAGCAACGGGACTCTTTATGGATTACACGGAGCAGGGGCATGAATTGACCTGGAAAACAATTTGTTGTGGATCCCCCAAAGGAATGTTAAAATTCCAGTAGTAAAAGATTGTTCTTTGCTCACCTCTGCAAGTTGTGAGTCATTAGGGATAAACTCATTTTGTAGGGAGTGTTTTCCGTGGTTAAAAATTCATCCTGCTAAATATTGCAGGAGAAAAATACATTGATAAACTTGGAGCATCCAGTAGCCACAAATACTCAACTTTTTCCAACTTTATAGCAAATGAATACCACAGGGTAAAAGATATATTTTCCATCTCTTTTTTTGTTTGCTGGCAACAGAGCCACATGCACAACATCAGTGGCTCTTTGAATGTTTGCTGTGTTTTGAGTACAGATGTTTGCTGAGGTATCCTCCTCTGCCAGATGCTAGTTAAAAAACTCTTACCATTAAAAAAAAAACAAGCCATGAAATGATGTTTCCAATATTAAATAAAACTCCAGGAACTTGTTCATTTAACTGAATTTTTAAAAAGAATCTACGTGGATGGTGAAATGAGTTTTGAGGGAGATTAATGTGGTACCATGGAAAGAGCTGAAGTAAAGTTTGTGTTTCTGCATGCTGCAGTACTGGAGAGATATTAGAGAAATAAATAAAACCAGTGGTGGTCAGTATAATTGGGAGGAGGATAAAAAATGGAGCTGTTTGGAAAAGTTTGAAAATTATATTATTCCTGTTAAAAAAGGGGCAGCTGCTGAATGGAACGAGGGGCTAAAAAGCAAGACTTTAAGGGATTGAAAGAATCTCAGGAACTGCATGGAGTAAGCTCTGAAAGGTGATTTCTAAAGCTGGTGACACCTGCCTGTTGACTTGGGCAGGAAGGATAAGCATCCTGAGATTCCCTAAGAACCAGGAATGATGTGATGTTGATTCACCTCTCCCACTGTTAGGAAGGGCTGTATTTATGGGCAAGACAAGAACTTTGTTCCTGTGGTGTGACTTGTGCAGGCAGCTGCTCGTGTGGGAGGGATGAGGGGTGGGATCAGGACAGAGTTTAGCTCAGAGCAGCTTTGGAGCAGGGCACCAAACCTCTGAGTCCTCATGGATGGGAAAGGCTGGAGAGAAAGGACAGCAGAACTTTAGCTTTTTGTGGCTGAATTTTCTCTGTTCCTGACCCACACAAACCATCCCTGCTGTAAGTTATGTGTGCTTCCAGTTTCTGCTCCTGAAATTGGTCGTTATCTCTTTGGAAGAACACTTTTTGTGGGTATGAAGGCAGATTTTGCTTGCACAAGGAGGGAATTATCTCAAAGGTCAAACATGTGCTGCCTTGTGTGCAGCCTCACTGAGTGAGGTCCACTCAGCCCCATGGCAGCAGCAGGCACAGCCTCCCTGCTACATCTCCTTTTTGGGCCATGGGCTGTCCTGAGAATCACAGCTTTTATTTCAAATTCCCTGTGTTTTGATTTTAGTTAGCTGAAACATAAATTAGAGTTAGCAGAATACCTCTGACTTAGATTTTTGCCCTCTCATTTATGCTCCAGGCATTCTGCTTTAGGCAGCAGCTAAAATGAGATCCAAACTAAGAAAAAGCCCACAGGTCCTGACTCAAAACGTTGTTTCATGTTTAAAGGGGAAGGTTGAGTTATCAACACTTTGTAGTGATGCCTACTCAGCGGGGATGGTCCACTGAAACTTGCAGCGTGTTTGGATCCTGCTCTGTAGCCACAAAGAAAGCAAAAGGATTGAGGTCCAATTTGAACTGAACGAGTGAATTTGTGGAATGCATAGTAAATTGTACCTGGAGACTTGAAAAGACCTGATTTCTCTCTTTTTTTTTTTTTTTTTTTCTGTACATGACTTCAAAAACGCAGCAGGACTCATCTAGAAAAATTTAAGTTTAGAGTTTTTTACATGCAGTTTGAGCTTTGCATACATAAGCATTTTTGTATAGTTTGGGTCTTCTACAGTCTTTGGCTACAAACTCAGTTCCAAAAGGATGTAAAAATTTCCTGCAGGAAAGGCTGCTGCTCTCCAGTGCTGCCCTGCCACTACACCTGCTCCCACAGAGTATTTACAAACCTTGGTGCATGCAGGGATATCTCAGTTTTACTTGCTCTGCCTCTGCTGTTTTTACAGTTGTGCCATTCAGGGCATAATTTTCTGATTCAGTCCAATTTGCATTGCTGCTGTCTCTTTTTATAGCTATCTATTTCTAGCTATGCCTGCTCACTGCATTAGCCTGTAAATGCAGACATCAACCTCTGGAACTTCCCAGAGATTGATTTTATGGGACTTAACTGGAAATAAAATGATACCAATAAAATCTTTTTCTTACTTTGCCTTGACAAACTGCAGGCACACTCTGCCATGCATCTTATGAAGGGTTCTCCTTTAGTCTGTGAGTGGTCCCATTTTCCTGGGGAAAAGGGAAGAGGGGGATGCTGCTCATGGTGTGTGGCTGTAGCAGAATCTGTAGCCCTGTAAATAAGGGGCTGTTGCTCTCAATTGGAGTCATAAACTCCTCTACTTTTTTTTTTTTCAATTACCAGCAGTTGCCATCATTTGAAAGGTGGTAGCAGAGCTCTAGCTGAACAAAACTGTTTTAAAAATGAGAGAGAAGGTTCTCATTTCTAGTGGGAGAGGAGGGGATGAAAAAGGATCTGCATCTGGTGCTGCAGAGCGTAGGAGGGCTCTGACCTTGGCAGAGTTGGTGTTTGAACTGAGGAGTCCCTGTAAGATCTGTAGGAATTAGTTACACAGGAAATAGGAAGAGAGAGGATGTGAAGGATACTGCCTCAGGAGAATGAGCCTTGCGACTACAAGCAATTGGAAACCTTACCTTTTAATGGGGAATGCTGGAATCTGAGAAAAACATGGCAGGGAGGTAAATGCTGGCAGCCTGCAGAAAGTGAATGATGCTGGGAGGGGTTATAGGGCAAAGGATGGGTTGGAGCAGAGTGCATGGCAAAGGAAAACCAGACTGACTTGGGCACACAAACCCTTTTTCAAGAAAAGCCCTTTCTAATAAAACCTCTTTCATCATGTAAAACTATTTACTCCTATGCTAATTATGCACCTTTCTTTTATGCTACTTTCTTTTCATTGTCTCAGACCAAAGGTTATTTCCTCCCTTCTGTTCCAGATATCATCAGAATACATTTATTTGTCCTTGAGAAAAGTATTGTTGTCATTAATAAAGCAGTAGCTATGTTCACAGGGTAATGAAATATCAGAAATGCTCCAGTTTGCTGAGCTAAAGAAATGTGATATATAGGAAAATAGCAAAAGTGTGGTGATATAGTTTTAGAGAAAAAACATAGTGAGAAGTTGGGGATAATTTATTAATTTCCAGTGATTTTTTCCTTGTAATATCTCCAGGTTATCTCTGCACTAGAATATTTATTTTTTTGCTAATCCATTTTCCTTTAAGGAATTCAAGATCAGGTGCTGTTAAGACTGCTGTTTCCTAAAAATGTGGAAGCAGCTGAACCAGTGTAGTTATGAATAACAACATTCTTGATGTAGTGGAGCCCTTTAGAAGTTCTGTGTTTAGTTGACAAACACCGTTGCTCTCAGGTACATTTTTACCTTGTGCCTGGTAAATTGGCTCATGGTGAATGCTGCTACCAGGTTCCTTTCTAACATAGTCAGATGTGAACAAAAAATCGAGAAGGCAGCTTTGGGACTCTTTCAAGAATCCTTTAATATTGATGGGAATTCCTTATTGACTTCAGAGGGGAAAGTTCTGCAGTGGTGACAAGTGTTACCTTGCCTGATTTAAACCCTGCCTGATTTAAATCCTGCTCCCAGCCTGGATTCCAGAGCTGATGGAGGTGCTGGCCCATAGCTGGGGCAGGTGCCTGAGGTTTCTGAGCTCACCTGGCCCAGCCCAACCCCAGCTCCACAGCAGAGTCCACTGCTACACAATTCCTGCCTCATGCCTGTTCCCTGATGTCTGAGCTGGTTTCCCTTTAAAGTTTGGTTTTGAACTCTGCTCACTTGAAATGTAAGATGTAGACCCAAAAATCAATCTGGCTGTAGTGCCTTTCTAATCAGTTGGCCTCTGGCTTGAGTTTTGCAATAGCCTGCAGGGATTTTGTGCAGCAGGGCTCTAAGTGGGCTTGTGCTTTTCAGCAGAGAACATGCACATGGAGGGGAGAGCACCTGCTGATTAATCTCCAATGTCCTTCCCAAAATTGGTTCCCTCCATCACCTCTCTTGTGTCTGCCACCAAGTACATGAAATAGTCTCATTAGACACGTGGGAAGGTCTCTGCAAGGAGCCCACTGAATTCATCTGTTCAGCAGGACAATGAAATATGTGATATTATCAACATCTGAACTATTTACATACTACTGCTCCATCATTTCAGAGTACTGGATTTGGCTAAATAGTCCAATTCTAAGTGCATACAGGCATATTGCCAGTGGAGAGAGGGAAGTTGAAGTGCTGAGAATCCCTTTCTCTGAAAGTCTCATGAAAATTGCTAATTTTAAACTGCTTTCTAAAATTTAGATCCTGTGGTGGCACATCTTGATCAAAGTGATCCTAATATCAGAGATTAGCCCTCAGTTACCTATTTAGGAGGTCCCTGCACTTTGTAAAGAGGAGGATTCCTAGCCAGGAGCATGATCCTGCTCCTTTCATGCATCTGCCTCATCAGCTCCCACAAAGACTAAATTTCTTTCTCTGCTTGTATTGGGTAAAAGTCCTGAGCATGTTTGCATGGTGCACAAAAACGACAAGGCTTTAAACCCCACAGGTTATTGAGATCAGCTGTAAATCTGCTGCCTTGAGAATGCCTTGTTCAGTGGGTACAACACCGCTCTACAGCTACTGCAGGTGCATCCACTGGCAGCACAGGCTGCTCCAAGTCCAAATGACTTCACTGGGTCTCTTTGGGGGACTTGCAGTGACACCTGTGACCCTGGAAATCAAATCAGTTCTGGGCTGTTGACAGGCGGGGACTTACTTGAAGGCAGTGTGAATGCATGTTGGGCAACCACAGGGACAAACATCCTGCCATGGCTTCAAAAAGTTAGCAAGGATTTTTGAATGTTTGATATAAAATGGGCACCATGCACGAGCTGGATTCACTGTCATCCAAAGTGCCCTTATCAGCATGATGGCATTTTACCAAACAATCATATTTAATAAGTTTTGCCACAGCTTATCCTTGCTTACATGGTCCCTTTGTTGGCTTTTCCTCTGAACCACAGCGATGTCTCAAAATGAGCTGAATTAATTTTTTTTTCTTCCCCTCCAGCAGCAGCCATTCCACTTCTGCAGAAAAAATCCGTTTTGTGAATTACTTAATCTGAAACCAAAGCTCAGGGAAAGCCCTTGTAATCACAGCACAGATCACACAGAGCCCTCAGCTGCTCATTTAGGGACAAACAGTAAGTAGCAGGTTCTGAAAATGCTCAGCAGGGAGAAACTTGTTGGTGGAAGAAAGTTTTTCTGCAGGAATGACAGCACACCTGTACTTAGTGCTAACCCACTTGTACATGAAAACAAGCACAAGTTGGAACTGGTGGCCCAAGAATCTGCTGGAAAGTGTAGATCCTAAAGTTCTGTACATTCTTGATTTTGACATTAATTTGTTTGTGCCAGTTGGGAAGGAAGTCCCAAGGAAGCCTCTGAGCTGATGCTCAGTCTGTTGCTGCTGGAGCAATGGGATTTTTGTAGAACAAAGTGGTGAAAGGAGGTGCTCCCAAAAAAGAGGAAGACCTTGTACTCAGGATTCATCCCACTGTGCCTTGGTTTCTCTTCTCTCTCCACAGCCTTTGTTTTCAAATAGGTTTTCAGTGAGGTTGTTGCAGGAAACCATCTGCATCATTTTGTAGTTCAAATCATGGGTACAATCATGTACAAATCAGTCCCTTGGCTGAAGGGGGAGAGAAGTTCCAGTCAAACCAGATGGATTTTACTCTCTCTGCGTGGGATTTATTTTTTATCTCCTTATTATCTTTTCTTTCCTGCTGGTCAATGGTTTAGATAGGGGCTAGGAGTACATCTTTATGGGTCAGACATTCTGATTTTGATGGCATTTTTTTATTGTGCCTTTACCAGCACAAAGTCTGTGTCTCTACCTGCTAGGGTGTAGGATAGAAACTATATTCAAAATTAAACTGAACATCTATTTGAATTGGCACTTTTTTATTTAGCTGCTGACTGTTTGTGCCAGCTTGCTCCTTTCTTTCTTCTCCATCCTAACAGAGGTGCCACTGGCAGGCTCATACCCAATACTTGAATCCAGTTTTAGGAATAATTTCAGAGAAATTCCAATGCAAAATATGCACCTTTAATTGAGGAAAAACAAGGTGATGTCACAAGAGAGTGTGAAACGATTCTGAGTTATTCTCTGTGTGTCAGTTTAGGGTTTTCCTTTCCTGTCCCCTCAGTCAGTGGTACAGTGCCTCCTGAAGCACCTGTAAAGTGGCAGGTCAAAGGAAAGACCAGGAATATACAAATAATTTTGTCTTCACTTGATCTGCTTCCAGTGTCTTGTCACAGCCCTGCTCTTTGGTCAGTGTTTATGTAGAAACTCTTCACCCTTGAACTTTGGTGCCAGTACCTGAGGAACCAGCTGGGATTAGAAGGACTTCAGCTGGCTGGCTTTACATCAGCCCTAAGGAAGAGATGTTTTTATCATGAGCAGTCCTCTGGCAGTTACCTTGGTTCTGCAGACTGACAGGATGGATCCCATCAGTCTCCAGCCCCCTCCATCCCCACCCTCCCCAGAACAAAGGAGGAAGCCAGGGAAGCTGAGGCACCCTAATTTTCCAGTGCTCCCAGGCTTCCCAGGGAGCTGCAGGCAGATCTGACCCCAGCTGCATTTGGCTCCCCTTGGCTTGTGGAGGCTGAGCCAGGAGGTGGCTGCTTCCCCTGGAGCCACAGTGCCTTCCAGACTGGCCATAAACACTGCCTCAGACCCCCGAGATAGCCAGGAACAAAAACTGTGAAAAACCCATCTTAATATGCCAAGAGTTGGCCAGGCCGGTTGGCAGAGCTGCAAAGCAGAGAATGGAGTTTGAAGTGCTTGCAGTTATTTACAAAAATCACATTGTTTTACAGAATAAATTACTTCATGGTGCTTTTATATAGAGAAGAAAGCAGGGGACAGGTCCTCGGCTGCCTTCCCTGAGACATCCTGACCAGAGTCCAGCTCTCCTGCAGGGCTCTGAATAGCAAACCAGGCATGGGTGAGGAGGAAAAGGAAGAATATCCATCAAGGAAACAGATTCAAAGATGCTTTCTTCTTCTCAATTTTAAATGGCAATGTTTTCTGCAGATTTTCTTGCTCTTTGATTCTAGAATGTGATTTCAAAGCTGAATGAAAGGTCCTTGGTGGCTGAGATGTCACCCTCTCTTTTGACTGAGCTGGCCCATCTAAGGCTGAGGTTTACCAGTTCTGCCTGCAAACTTTTAGTGCAGCTTGAAATCACACCCTTTCCTAGCCTGTCACAACCACTTTTAGAGAGAAGGGGTAAAAGTGGCTTTGTGGCTGGTTTTAATGTGTTTCTGAGCCATAGATCTGATACATGATTTCTTATTAATATACAATCCCAGCAATTCTCCCCCAGCATAAGTCAAATCTTCTTTCTCTCATGAGATGTGCTTTTGGTACTAACCCACAGCATTAAAATCTCCTGTCCTGTGGCATTTTTACCCATTGCTCTTTTGTTACCATATGCATGTGTCTGATTGACAGAATTACTAATCCATTATAATCATATTTTCTTAATTAGTCCCACTGAGCCTGAGATGCCTGCATGCAAGCATAGGTAAACTGCAGCCTGCCACAATATGTTTTTACTTACTGACAGCTCAGTGTGAAGGAAATGTCTGACTAGTTCCTGCCATGGTTATTAGAAATGCCTTTTGTTTTTCCTTTCACTCTTTCTTTCTTTTTATTTTTTTTTTAAATTTAATTTCCAACTCTCTGTTGATGTAGACTTTTTGTTGATTTTGTTGATTATAAGAATCACAATTATCAACTTCTAATCTTTAAGATTATCAGGAAATATTGGAACTTTAAAGTCAGTTTTGAAAAAAAAACCACATGGAAATGCATCAATTATTCACCAGCAAAGCCTGAGCAGACATAGATGCCAATATCTGTTTGCCTGATGGAGCAAAAGTTGCCAAAGCTCTCAGATTTGTCTTTTTACATCTTTCACATCTTGGTGTTATGCTGTGCCATGAGGTCTTGTGGCCATCCAGCTTGGATGACTTTGAGGCATCAGCTCATTCCTGGCACCTCATTCCAGGTTTGGTTCTGCCGCTGGTCATGGATGGGTCTCTGGGAAGGAAGGGCATGGAGTGAGCTCAGCAGAACCCCTCTGAAGGGCTCTTGAGCAGCAAACCCTGTCCCACCCTCTCTCCCTGGAGCTCCTGCCATTCCCTGCTGCTTGCCCCACTCCTCCAAACACTGCAACTGTTCTGGACTCCTCTGTGACTTCACTGTTGGTTTCAACAAGTCTCTGAAATTTATTTCTAACAAGATTAGAGTAAATCTTGGATACATTTGAAGTATTACCTTTAAATCTAAAAGAGAGAACAAAAAGTATTTAAGAACACCCAAATAAGATAGTAAAAAAAATCTGCTAAAGGTAATGGCTTGGGTTGGCCATAACTGTAATTATTTAGAATATTCTAGCAATCTCTTAAACAAAAGGTTTGCAAAAGTTCATCTCATTTCAGTCTGCCCTGATGTTTCTACACTCTGTTTCTACACTCTACCAAATCTTTTCCCCAACAACTGGAGAGTTTCAGATATTAAACCAGAGCACCTTATCTGCCTTGTGAGTTCTTGATTAGGATGGAGGCCTGCAATCCCCAGGCAGCGAGAAGTGAGACATCCCATTTTCTATCTGTTCTCTGATAGAAAGATAAATCACTGCTGCAGGGATTGTCAGGAGTTCCCTGACTGCAGAAGCTGAGGTCCAGAGGGGAACAGCCAGGACTTTACACGTGAAAATCAGCCACCTTCTTAATTACTGCTATCATTAATCATCTGCATGTGTCATAAGCTGTGTTCTGATCACACAGTGGATGGGTCCTCTGGCAGCAAAGGTAACTTTAGAAGACTGTCTCTCTGTTTTGAAGAAGAGGGGGGAAAAAGCCTGCACAGCTGCAGCTGGGAGAGAGGAGTAAGAGAAAGGCTTGACCCATGAGTCTTTAATTTTATTTCCTCTCCCCTGTGCAGCTGAGGAAGGGAGCGATCGAGTGGCTTTGGCGGGCACCAAAAATCCAGCCAGGGTCACCCATCACAGTTTTACAATTTTATTGCTTAACTAGTGTGCTTTAAGAGGGTGCCCTTAGGGTCTGAGGGGAGCAGAAGTATCTCTGGGCTGTGCCTGGCCAGCACCTTGTCTGCGCATCAGGGCAGAAGGAACACACAACCAAAAATAAAATTTCCCTCTTTGTGGCTGGAGCACACCCAGAAGAGTTCAGGCTGATGATCTGGTAATAAAGCTTTTTGTATGCTGGGGGCTCCAGCTGTAACACTATGAGAGATTTTAGAAGTAAAAGGTCTGCTGGCTCTGATTTCAGAAGCCATATGCCTGTTGTATGGCTTTCTGTGCCTTTATGACCTGGTTTTTGCCTTTTGGCCTCACTGTGACACAGTGGTGGAGTTTGCAGTCCCCAAAGGTCCCTATAACAGATTGTGTGGCCTGCCAGCCCCACACTTACCAGTCTTTGCTCTGGTACATATTTGAAATATATTCCTTTTGCCCAATACAGGCTGGCTGGCATAGTTTTTAATTTAACTTTCAAAAAGAGCAAGCAACAGTGGATATTTCTGTATCTCTAGACACTCCTGAAAACTGTGAGGGAATGGAATGGAATGGAATGGAATGGAATGGAATGGAATGGAATGGAATGGAATGGAATGGAATGGAATGGAATGGAATGGAATGGAATGGAATGGAGAGCTTTAGCTTTTTGGCATGGGGTGCCTTGCAGTCGCAAAGGAGATGTCTTGAAGTATGAGAAGGTCAGGATTTACATCAGCTATGGCAGGGTGTTCCCTGATGCTGATCTCATTACTGCAGGAGGTGGGCTGATGCTCTCCAGGGCCAGTACATGGCCAAGAAATGTAAAAAGGTACTGAAACAACAGGAAAGCAGCATCCTGGCTTTTCTAGTAGAAGTCATAGGTGAGTGTTGGTTAACTAAACCTGTGGTGGTGTTTGATGGAAAACTCAGGCCTTGCAGTCTTTCATGAATAAATTCATTAGCAAACCCTTTAAAAAAGTCTAACTCAATTTTCCTTTCCATTACCCCCAAAACAGATTCTAGCAGAGAGCCAGTTAAGAGGAACAAGGAGGGCAGAACCTGCTCAGAACGTGCCAGTGTCTTTTCTCCCTGCCTGATGGGAGGTGAGGCTGTGCATGGGACAGGAGATGATTGTGTCCTGCTCTATCTGTACCTGCAGATCCAGAGCACGGGGAAGGGCTTGTGCAAGCTCAGGGAACAGCTTCCATCCTGGTTCTCTCTCCAACCCTGTGTGAGGATGTGCAGTAAGACTGGGATTCAAGGTGTGAGCTGATAGGCGTTAGCATCAAATATTTTAGCAGCAATAATATGTTTGAGAGAAAAGAACCAGTATGTTTTCATATTGTTCATTGGCATAGACTTCCAAGCAGAGTAGGAGACCAACTTATTTTCAGTGCCTGGAGTCAGAACTCCCTAATCTATACAGATACAGGTTCACAGCAGAGAATTCTCCAGGAATGAAAAAGTGGACACGTTGCTTGTCACATAAAGCATTTCCATGGGCTGTGTGGGCACACAGGGATGGGTATTCCTCTCTCTGACCCCAGGGCTGTGGCAGCAAATCTTCCCACCTGCTGTGGGGAGGCCACGGATGGCTGATCTTTCGAGGAGAGTTCAGCTCAGGGTTATATCAGGAGGTCTGTTAGGTACTCAGTAATGTATCCTGGCAGCAGGGTTTCAGCCAGTGACACAAATGTGACATTTGCCTGCATCATGTCTTTTTTCATCTGCTTCCCTTAGATCAGGGAGGCTTAAAATCTCTCTGGTGTTTTGGATGACTGGTCATCTGTGGAAAGGGGGCCAGTTGAAGGTGAAATGGCTGAGACAGCTGCATCAAAACATCCTCAGAGGAACAAACAGATCCCAAATGTGAGCATGGTCCTTTCCCCAACAACTCACAGGTGATGTGCAGCCATGGAGTGAAACGTTCCAGGAAATAAAGGCAGCGGGCTTGACTCACACTGATAATTGTTTGAGGACTTTGAGGAACACCTGCCTGGCATGGCCATATGGTTCTCTGTGAAAATGCTTAGGGTTACTATAGACCTTCAGAGTTAGGTCTGCAACCTCAAATGCCACAGGGCAAATCACTCTTATTCTTGGTGAGCTTGCCACATAACATATTGGGGAGGCTAGTGAGTAAGAGGTTTGTTCTTAGGTTGAGAAAAAGCTCAGGAAGGAGAGGAGGTACAGAGAAAACACCCTGTGCATGTGTAATTTACCCATAAATAAATTCAATGCTTGGCAGTCCCTCAGAGAATTTTGGGTTCTTTATAAATCTTGACTTAAGTAATATAGGCAAATAATACTTCCATACCAGAGGCAATGAAATTTTGTTCTTGATAAAATCAGGTCAGCATCAAGATTTAGCACAGTTCAGCCCATCACATTTTGGTGAAACTTCAGGGAAAGTTGGTGTCTCAGTCCTGTCTTCAGGGCAGCTGGCCTTGATGTCTACTAGGAGGTCCTGCTGAGGACCACCTCAGAATCCATCCAGTCTTTTGTCTTCTGCAGAGAAAGAAAAAGGGATTTCTAACCTGGGAACTAATGGGAGTTTGGTTCTCACAAATCCTTAACTCGCAGCCCTGAGGCAGCCTACCCCAACTTTCAGCCTCAAGAGACATCCCTTGAAGTCTTTTCCCTTCTTTAAAGACTATAAATTCCTTCTTTCTGCTTGTCTCCTGAAAGGACTGATGCCCTAACACTGTTCCCACCACTTTTCATAGAAAGTAAACCTAGATGCTAATATATGTGAAAGGAAGAGCTCAGTGAATTTCTGCCCCTGATGGTGATGTTGGGCCATCCCCCAGATGGTCCCCATCCCTCTTGGACAGGATTACCTGGGTAGGGGCACTCTGGAAAGCTCTGTGAGAAAACACCTCGTGTGGTTGTTTTCCTACCTGCCCCTCAGAACAGCACTGGGCTGCTCTGTTATGTGAGATGACAAACAGAAAATGAACAGACAAACCAACTCAAGGTGATTTGATCAGACGAAATCTGTTGTGAATAAAGTTCCCAAAGTGGAGGAGTTGAGCTGCACGATTGCCATCCTGTCAGTTCATCTCCCACCCTCAGTGCCACCCTACCAACCCTGAGCACTGCTGCAACTGCTTCAGTTTGCTTGATTTACATGTACAGGTGGAATGGGGGTTGAAAATTAAGTATTTGCCTCTCCATCAAAGGGTGGGACCTGGGGAAGCAGAGGAGTGCACAGAGCAATTCTCAGAACCAAAGTCTCTGTGGGATAATTATAAAGAAGACCAAACGCACTGCAGAAAGACTAATTGTAATAAATTGGCCAAGGAACTTAAAACTTTGGTTGTGCATTGCAGCAAAACAGGAATTAATTCCTGGGAGCAGATAAGCCCCAGGTTGGCAGAAGGCTGATGTAATTGGCTCTGGGTGCAATCAGACAGCGCTGGCAACTCAGTGCCTTGGCATTTGAGAGGGTGACTAAGGAATGAGAGCCTGCCCTGCCAGCCCCAGCACTGGAACTGATGGGATTTGGTGCATATGAAAGCAACAAAGATCCTGCAGTGTGGCCTCTGGATGATCACAGAACAAGTGAGCAAATGTAGATAATCACACAGCGAGAGTCATGGCAAAGGAAAGGCCAACAGGGCCTCAAGCTGGGGGAATCAGGACAGGCTCTAGATACAGGAAATATGGAATTGCTGGCTGAAAAAATGAGACTCCACCTGGACCGGGAGGATTGAAGGCATCAGGCTTTGTCTTGCTCAGCTCTTGCTAAAATAGATTAGCAAAAAGAAGCTGGAGCATGGCTGGAGTCAGAACTCCCTTGTCTGTACAGATTTATTGACACGTTGCTTGCTGTATAATGCAATGGTTTTTGGGGTGGGATTTTTTTGTTTGTATGGGCTTGTTGTTGATATTTTTTTTTTTAACTGTAGCTACTATATCCTTCCATGTCAAGCACAGGACTACACTCTGAAGTAAGAAAGGGGTATTCATTGGTCACAGTTTGCTAAAAACACTGTACTTAAGGCAGTCTGAATTAGTTTCTCACTGGGGAAGGTGATCTGGGGTAACCCATACAATTTAAAACGTTTTAAATGTTTTAGATTGTGGTGAAGATATAGGGTTTTTCATGCTTTACAAGCCCTGAAAGAATTAGATGTCACAACCATCTACAAGGGAATAATAATGGATGGACTGAATATGACAATTCACATTTGCCAATGGAGTAAAAGCATCTCTTGCACTGGTGCAGTCCTGCCCTGTGGGCTGCAGCTTCCTACATCACTCTTGGCTCTCCTGAACCCCCACATTTGGGTAGATCCCCTTACAGTAAATGGAGGCTCTGCTAATACATGGAAGAGCTGGCAATGGGATATACCAAGTTTTGTAGCCCTTCATATCTAGTCAGCTAAGCAAAAAAAAAAAAAAAAAAAAAAAAAAAAAAAAAAAAAAAAAAAACAAAAAAAAACCAAAACCAAACAGACTATGCATTTCATCCATTCTTTCTTTTACTTTACCTTTGGTAGTCTCCCTAGGGCCATCTGAAACCTGCTTTGTTTCTTTGTGAATCATTTATTGCCCAGGGTCTGAAATGACAGATCTGTAGTTCTGCCTTGGCTGTGTTTGCTCTCTGTGGAGTGGGCAGCACTTTGTTACACCCAGAGTGGTGTAAAGCTCCAAGTGGGAGCTGCAGGGTGAGGAGATGCAGAGGAGGAGTCACACAGGAGCCAGATGCTTCAGGAAAGTCAGCATTTACACCATGGATAGGTAAAGGACAGGCTGTCTGAGCATTAGAGGGATTGTCCTGTTAATACCCACAGCGGTGCCAAAATTTTCTGCAAGTCCCTTGATGCATTTTGCACATTAAATAGGCTACACTGACAAGAGCTCCTCTGTCCTGAGACCCTGGTAGTTGCTCATATGCTGGGCTGGGTTCTTCTCTCCTGGCTGGCATCTGCAAAAGGGATTTGGAATCTTTGTAGCTGGGTTTGGTTGGTCTCTTTATGTATCACTGATTTGTTTATCACAAAACATTGTGGATAATTTGCCTCTGGGTTACTGCTGGTATTTGTGCCTGGAACCTGATGCTTGTTTGTGTAGTGTCTGTTTTGGAGGTGTTGACTTCTTGCTCTTCATATACATATATTGTATACATGCAGTTACTTCAGAAGGAGCCTCAGGAAATCACATTTGAAATTGATGTATTATTTCTAAACTCGTCCTGATTAACTCTGGGGAGAATGTGGTGCACAGCCCAGGAGCAATACAGACTATTCCATCAGCTGCACTGGCTGTATGGGAGACAGAGTGAACCTCTGAGTCTGTTTCCAAGGGGTCTTACAGATTCTCATTTTGTTTTTATCTGCAAAGCAAAGGCCAGTTATTCCACTTGAGCTGTTACATCAGGAACACAACTCAGAGAAATCCTGCTGCACAAGACCCAGCAGCTCCCTGGGATGAGTGCTTTCCATCTCAATTTCTCTGTCCAGAGGGTGTCTGTGCAGGGTGGGACTCTGTCCTGCCTCAGACCTACGAGCAGCTCTGTGCTGGAGGGAGTCACTGCTCTCCTGGCACCCAGTGCTCCTGGAGTGCAGCTCACACAGAATGTCCACAGACTCCAAACACTGCTTTCCCTTCCCTCCTGCTACTGCTGAGCTAACAGATGGGTGCTCTAATCTGGTGTGCAGATGTCTGGGTTGCCTGAGAAGAGCTTTTCACCCTCAGTAGTTCAGAAATGTATTTGTAATAAGATATGTGACAAACTGTTATAACCTGACAGTTCTTCACAATCATAGAGAAATACCAATGCCATGTGTTCAAAAAAGAAAAAAGTAAGTTGTCTGTGGTCCAGTAACTTTCCAGACTACTCAGTGGTATGAAATTACCAGCACAAAATGCTTCCTTATATAAAACAGTAGGAACTTCTCTGTTATAAGCATATTTACAATGCATATCTCCTGGGTAGTTGTTAAATGCGTGAACATTACACTGGCATTTCCTCTTTAAACATTGTCATTTTATTGCTTTATCTATCTAGAGGAGAGCAGAAATTATCCTTTAATTACTATGAATGTAATAGCATTGGTTATACAGCATTTTAGCTCCCACACAGCAGGACTAAGCTCAGTCCTATCACGCATCATTGATTCATCTTTTCATCCTGGAGTGCTGAGTCTTTCCTAAGCCTTTGCTAAAAGCAGGTAAAGGACTGTAAGCTGATGCTCAGGCTGCCTCAGTCAAAAAGAATCAAAATGGGACTACTGGGAGGTGTGGGCAAGGTGGGCTGTGCTGCTACTTTGCCATGCTGATTCTGAGAAGGAAGAGGAAAGCATGGGAATAAAAAGCCTGTCATTATCAAAACACAACACTGTAACACAGAGGTGGAGTAATTTATCTTTAAGTAACAGGCTGACCTATACAGAACTGTAATTTTAAATGTAAGACTAACCTTTGAAAATAGATCAAGTGATATAAATTATTAAGGAACAGACATTTGTCAGATAGATGGTCTCTATTAGTAATTTTATGCATGAATGGTTATCTTCAAAGGTAGTGTTGCTGTCTGCTGAGAAAGAGAGTGCAAAAGAAGGTTACCTTAAACTGACGTGTAAGACTGACTTTTAATCAGTGTTTTTCTAATCCAGTTTAAAAAACAAGAAAAAAAGTTGAAGCAAGGTTGTCTTGCTACCCAGACTATGTAACTTTTGAATTTCTTTGCTAGTAAAAGAAACTCCTGGTAATGCTCCTGAACTATTTCCCAGTAGCTTTTAGGATCAAACAAATTGGCAGATTTGCCATTTGGGAATGGCTGCTCCCACACTGGTGCCACTGGGATGTGGCAGCCCCTGGGCAGAGCAGAGCTGGTCCCAGGATCCCAGGTGGGGAGCAGAGCCTGCCCCGTGCCACTGCTGCTTCCCAGGGCTGCCTTTGAACCCTGGCTGCAGAGCAAAGCTGCAGGTCCTTTCTTCTCCCTGCCAGTAATCAAAAGGAATATTTGATGATGGATTAGTGTCTGTTACTTTGATGGTGTTTGGTCCATATCTTGGACTTGGAAAGGGAGAAGAAAAAGGGAGAGGTAAAGCTATTTGTGGAAGATAGTTTTCTACCCTCTGATTGCTCTGTCTTTGTTTTTGCTTTCCCAAATTTCTCTTTTCATGAGTTTCCCTCTGCTTTATTTGCTTGTTTATTTTATATGCAAACTACTTCCATGCCCTTGTGAACTTGTGATCCAAGTACTGCAGAGCACTTAATGTAAAACTAAATTTGACTTCTTTCGAGAAGCTGTTGGAGGGAGACTGTAGCCATAAACTTGCTCTTCCCCATCCTCCATTCTTTGCATATCTTTGGCATGGAAAAGTGCAGGGAAAAAGAGCAAACCCAAATTTAAACTACGCCCTCCTAGCCTGTTTGTTCCTGCAAACAAATGCAATTTCATTTTTTAAAATTAATTTTTCTTCCGTCTGCAGCTTTTGTAAGTCTTGTCTTCCAGTCACAGGTGCTGCTATTGCTTGACTTTTGAATAGGATGGTGATGGAGGGAATTTCAGCTTTTCCTCCCTCCTGCAGTCACTCTGAAGCCTGTAACACTTGAGGAGAAGTTGTGTGCACCCTGCAGCATGTCCCTGTCAAATGGGACTTTGACTCACGAGGTCCCTGCGCTGATGATTTTGCACAGTGGCTCAACCACTGTCTTGCCTCTAACATAATGTATTTGAGCTCTTCTGACATCTTTATTCACTCAAAAGTTGAACTGGGGCTAATCTACAATGTTTGGTGTTTGCAATTCTCCTAGACCTGAATTAAGGTCCCAAGACTGAGATTTCTAAGGGTATTGGAATTTATGACCCTTTTGACGATATCTAAGAAGAGATTTATTTTCTGAATCCTATTTTATTCAACTCCACTTGAGCAATTGACAGGGAAAAATTGAAATATAAACAATTACTCTGGTGTGCGTAATCTTACTGACTTCTCTCTTTTCCTCTTTTATCTTCATCTAACTCATTGCTGTGCCAGGATGAATGGTTTATGGTTAAAGCACTGCAGTGGGATGCAAATGATGCAAGCTTAAATTTCCAGATATGTCAAAGGTTTCCTCTATGACTACAATTGATATTTCTGTGATCTCTGCACGTACTGTTAGGTACAAAAGGTATCTAAAAATATGACCTTCTCTCACATTCTTTTTGTCTGTTTAGGCATTCCAAACCACCAGACTCTGGATGTTTGAACCCCCTTCACTTTGTTTCTTTGAACAAAATGCCTCCTGTTTGTGTCGAAGTGATACAGGTTAACACTTTGAACAAGGAAAAAAAAAAAAAAAGAAAAAAGATAAGCATTTGGTGTACTAATTTCAGGAGCAACTGTTTCCAGCAGCCTGGAACCTTTCTGCAGTATATTGATGTTTCAATTTGTACAGAGTAGCAGCTGCCCTCAATGATAAAGAAAAGCAAGTGCTCTGCTCTGTGAGGATTTGACATGGCAGCAGTAGTCTTGTGGAATGTGACATGACAACTTGAAGTAATGATATGTAGATACGATGCCACAGACATGTCACAAAATAACACAAATTACTAAAAATTATGGAAAGAGAAAACATCTTCAGAGCAAAAATATTGAGACAAAAAATTGTCACTTGTCACGTCTGAGGGGAATATGGTAGTTTGTGATTCCTGCTAGAAACAGTTTACTCTAAATTGTCCCTTATAATTGGAATTTTGCAGATCAACACAGCCATTAGTAGACTCCAACTTGTCATATACAAAAGAAAGATGATTTTCTAGCATCTGCAATGCTTTTTAATGTAAACTCTTTGTGACTATGGGCATATGTGTGACCATGCTCAGGAGAACACAAAGGCTCTGCACACATTAATGAGCAGTGGGCTCAGGGGGGACTCACCTGTAGAGCAAAAATGTGCTGCAGGTTCAGGGCCCACTCCACACATTTCAGAGATTTATTTCAGGTAGCTGCACCATGACTGGTTTGCTGGAGGGCAGTAGGTGAGCTCCTGGACTGTATCTTCAGTCTAATTTTATCCCAGGATAAATTGGGGTGTTCCAACACAGGCTGTGATGGGAACCAAAGCCCAGCAAAAGGAGATAACCACAAGAGTATTTTGCAAAGCACACCTTGTTCCACAGTAAAGCACTGACACATGTCCAAAGACATCTGGGCTCTCTGACTGCTTCCAAAAGATGAACCAAATTGTTTATTCAAACAATCAGATTAATCCTGCTGGAGGTAAGAGAATTATCATTGTGCTGATTAGAATTGGATCAGTGGTTGATCCTTTTATCCAGGAGCTACCTTCATCCGATTGGGCTTTACTGGTTCAAATAAAATGGAAATTGTTCTGAAATGGAAAAGCAAAGCCTGACCTCTTTGTATCATTTCCATTACAAATAATGTCAGTGTGATCCCTTAGGTACTGATCTGGACAAAATTATACCAATGTCTATTCTGAATTTCCTTCTTCCCTTCCTGCTCTCTTCAGCCTCCACTTTCTGTAAGAGGAGAGACTGTGCTTCATTCTTCTGTGAAGACTTCTGCTGAACAAAAGCAGTTGACTCTGGGAGTCATCCTCTGAGATCAGACCCTTAGACTTATCAATGCATTGCTCAGGGGTTTAGGTGTGATTTTCCTATTGAATTTAATTGGAGCTGTGCAGCTGCACCAAAGCTTTCAGGATGCACACCCTGAAATATTAATATTTCTCATTTTCCTTTCTCTTAGTCACATTTGTTAAAGTTTAAAGGAAGTGGCTTCCGCTTGTAGGTGTAAATCTGTGCTTGCATAGTAAATGAAGACATTAACATTTAGACACTGAGCATCCTTGATTTGTATGCACCAGTCACTTGGTAAACAGCTGAAGTGGTTGCATTTATGCTGTCAGTTAATTCTGGCTGCTAAAATGGATTCCAGCTCTCGAAAGTCAGGCCCTATCAGATCTCTGCTGTCCCATAGGATGATTTTGATTCTGGCCTTCTCACATTCCCCATGTCTAGGCAGAAGGTTCCAGTCGCTGGTTGGTTTCCTCTAAGGCTTGCAGGATCTCAAGGTGGTCCAAGGTTGCTTTCCTTCCAGAAGGAGAACATGACACAAGACAGAAGTAAAGTGCTAAAATATGGGCATATTCCCTCAGTTTGTGTAGCACCCTTGCATAGAAGGTCTGGGGGCAAGACTTGCCTTTCTGAGATGGATTTGTTCACTGTCTGAGAATGACAGAATATCCTGAGTGGGAAGGAACCCACTGAGCCCAACTCCTGACCCTACAGACACCCCAGCAATCCCACTCTGTGCCTGAGAGCATCTCCTGGAGCTCTGGCAGCCTTGGGGCTCTGACCATTCCCTGGCAAGCCTGGGCAGTGCCTGACCACCCTCGTTGCCTAGAGGGTGTGTGAATTCTAGGCATAAGGGCACTACAGTGTAATAAGGATGATTTATCTTAATGTAGATGATACACTAATTTTAGACCCACACATGTAGCGGGTATTTATCCCAGAGGAATCTCATCTCCAGAAATAATTGTACTTCTTTCTTTTCACTTAAATATAGACACTCCAAAATTGGCCATGATTTTATTTCCAGTCTTACCCATCTCTGAAGGTGGCTTACCATGGAAGAGTTCCTAATTGGTCGACTGCAAAGCAAGTCTGCTAAAAATGCTGTCTGCTAAAAGAAGTGGGTGTGTTTCTGTTTATAGGGAAAAGTCCAGGGGAAAATAGCAGGAGTGCAGCTTTTCAGTGTCTGCCCCTGTACTCATACACTGTGTAGCCTTGATTCAGTAACCTCTTGCTGCCTCCACCTGCCCATCAGTAAAATGGGTGCAGGGGTAATAATAAGAATAATCAAGAGCAAAAGCTGACTTCTTCATGGCACTCACCTTTTTTCAGAGTTGCTAATATTCCAAGCATGTGAGCTCCTGTGCCTCATAATTTCCTGCTTGTTGCTGTACTGATGAACTGACCGAGTGCCTGGCCCTAATCTATTGCAAACACAGACTGAAATGCTTTATCTTGAAATACTATGAAGGCAGGCTGGCTGATAAGCAGAAAATCACAGAGATCTGCTCACTCATTTGTTTGTAATTGCAAGTCCACACCCATAATTAATATTTCTGGGCTGATTTGAGGCAAGCAGAAGCAAAGGGTATTAGGAGAACTTCTTGTAATTGGGTTTGTTGTCGTCAGGTTTTGTAAAATCTCTTGCATGAACAGACTTTGGAAATACTGCTTTATCCTTCAGCCTGGGAAAGATTTGCCTCATCAGCAAGGTGCTGCTGTTTTAGCTGCCTCCCTTTCTAATTGAATTTGGAATATAACAGAATCATTGCTAGCAGCACTGCAAACCTTCCCAATTTGCTCTGGATAATTTTCTCTCACTGCTGCAGGGTTTTCTGCATCGTGTTGGGAATACCCAGGGAAAAATGCAAATGGTGACATTGAATTGCTCAGCTCTCTGCAACAGCTGACAAGATCTGAGAACATTCTCCGTGTCTATCCCTGACTGCTTCTGATTCCACTTGTTGCCATGTGTTTGGATTGGCAATTGTTTTGTATAGCTAGACCTGTAGTGTTAATATCCTGCTTTGATAATGGCACTCTTCAGGAATATTAATGAGTGGCTTTTGTATGTAGCATCTTTAAAACCTGGTATGTTCTTTTAAAATTTTTTTTTAATGGTGAAAGAGCACTGCTGAAGGCCCCTTGGGTAAATAGTGTTTAAAGCAGTCTATGCATTTTAATTAGCAAAGAAATACATAGATAAGGATGAAAGATTTGTTTTCTTCAGGCAAACAATAAGAACATCAGGCCCACAGGTAGCTTGGTTTAACTCCTGAGAGATTACATTTATATCTCTTCATCTTAGTCTTAAAAATGCCATTCTGATACAAGCAGTACAAATTAAGGCAAGATAAAGGTGTCTTCTCTGCTGGAGGTCTAAGGTGCCTTATTCTGAATGTTATTAAGGTGTCCTGTCCTGGAGGGGTAAAGAGAAGCAAATCTAGACCATGAAAACTGCAACATAATGTGTGTATGAAACTGTATTTCTGTGAGCACAGGGAATTTAAATTAGTGATTGGTCATAGAAGTGGGTAAGCTGTGTTTCTTGGTCATGAGCCAGTGTTTTCTGGTCTTGATGTATATTTACACGTTTTAATTATTAAAGACCAATTTTCTCTGCCAGTAGGCTTCTGGTAGAGGATGCATGTCTGGTATTCATCTTTACTGTGCAGCCACAGACTGGTCATTTAATACCCTCAGCTGGGTTTTGTTTTTAAACTTGAGGTGTTTAACCTCTTTTGGGAGATTAAGTGACTCCCTGTGGCGCCCAGGGGGGAAGTTCTGAAGCGGAGATAACAACAGCCCAGAGAGGCAGGGCTGTTTCAGAGCCTCCATCAGTCTGGTCACTCTGAACAAGGGCTGTTCCTGCTTCTCTGGGAGAGGAACTTAAACCCTGAAAGAAGACGAGGCCATCCATAGAAAAGATGTTTAGCTGTGAATTTGGCTGCTGTAGCACTCCCTCTCCCTGATGGGTGTGGAGATTGCTGTGTTGAGAGCTCAGCCAGAGGTGTTGCTCTGGAGAATGTCAGGAGGACAAGGATGGTGCTGCCCATGCAGAGTTCCTCATAGGGCTGCAGCTCATTTCCATGGATTCTCTCATTTTCTAATGAGGGCATCAGCTCAGCAGCAAGGGAACCTACATGGAAGGGCTGACAGCAAGTGGAAGGAACACAAACTGGTCAGGGGCAGCAGAGGGGCTCCCAGGGAGAAGCCTGAGCCATGGATGCTGCTGCTTTCTCTTTCCTCTTTCAGAAGCAGCTGGACTGGCTCATGCCAAACCAGAGTGAATGACTGAAAGATAATGGTGAGCTTTTTCTAAATGCCTGCCTAGAGACCACTGTCAGCTCAGCCCAGATAAAGATACCTGTTAGGAGATAAAGGAACCTGTTGTATTTTGCAGTGTTCATTGTGCAGGAACTGGTCTTAAAAGGTGTCTGGTCCTGTGCTGTGACAGACAGTGCATAGACCCAGCACTGCCCATCGTGTTTTGCCTCAGGAGGAGACTAAACATGCCACAGACCTCACTGAGATCCTGTGAGACCAAAAAAACCTCCTGTAGAGCTGTTGTGTGCTATCCAACAAAGCAAAACGCTTCTGAAAGGTGACATCGCCAAGTGTGTGCAAGATTGATTTGATTTCCAGGCCTAAGATTAGGACTAAGATTCTTTAGTGTTCCTGAGCCCAAGACCCAAATTGGAAAGGCTGAGCTCGGATCTAGGTAGCCTCTGGGCTGCTCTAATTAATCTCTCCCTGATTTGGGGTATTCAGAGCAAGAAGGGCAGGGTGGCAGCCGAAACCATGAGCTCTGTGCTGGCTGAGGTGGGGTCTGCAGCTCTGCCTCCCAGAGCCCTTGCTGTGCTGATGCCAGCCAAATGTGGAAGCCCAGAGCTGTAAAGGGTCAGATTTTAAATGAAATACTCTGAAAAATGTGTGCCAGGACCATAACCAGCATCATGCATGACTGTGGCACATGGAGGGGTAGATTTGTTAGAGAGAGCACAAAGTGGAAGAGCCTTCCACTTCCTCAGCAGAAGCCTTTTCTGTAGAAGCCATTTAATGGACACTTTTTGTGGTCTTTTGAGAAATAATTCAGTGCTGTCTCCAACCTAATTACCAGTGTAAAAGACAATTTATCACTTACCGAAGCTTTGATTGCTTTTTCAGCCTTCAATGGCCTCTTGGTTGGTAGGTGGAATTGTGTACAAGATTGGCATTTTTTAAGGGGAAGTTTAAAGAAAAAAGAAAGAAAAGAAATAAAGTAAGGACCCAAAACCTCAACTTCCAGTTCTGTGCCTTACTGCCTGCATGATGTTTTTAATTTTTTTTTTTTCAATGTAAGCTTATGGTATTTCGCATTTAGAAATCAGAAAAAAATAAAGCCTCATTTAATGATTCTATCTCTGGGTTCATATTTTTTAACAATGTTACCCCTGAGAATGAAGATGCAGTTTCCCATAGCTGAAAATGCAAGAGTCAGCAGGAGAAATATCTCACTTGAAAGAAGTCCAAGGCATAATTACTAATTAATGTACAAGAAAAAGATTTGGTGTGCAAAAAGCTTTGTCTTTTCCTCATGGTTATCATTGATTTCTTCTGGACTCTAGATGCAACCCTGAACAAGCCATCTTATGTTATATTTTTGCAGATCAAATGATCAGAAGAAAGCAGGTCACATGTTTTGATACGTACCACATAAAAAGGAAATGTTTAGACTGGTAGAGCCATACTCAAATTTAGGGAATTAAGTTTCTTCAAAGCAAATTGCTTTCTTGTACTTCTCATGCAATTAGCAAGTTGATTATATTAACTTGCCTGACAGATGATATTACTGATCTTATCAGCTTTCACTTGTGTATGCAGGGCTTTATTAATTTCTTGTTTGCTTATGAACTTCTTTGTCAACAATAAATTTGGTGGGTAAATGTGGAACATATGTGTCGGGGTAATACGTTGTTTGCTCTGCTTATCAGTAAATAACAAACTCTTGGCAAATAAATAAGAGCAACAAGGGAGCAGGTGGGTCTTAGGGGTGTCTTTTGCGCTGTTGGTACTTGGTCATGTTGCTAAGTTACAGTAGCTTCTGGCTCCTACTTTAGAAAGCAGAAGTTATTTTTAAATGTGCAACAAGCACAGTACCAGGGACTCCCAAAACTGGAAGGGGTCGGAATACAGGAAGGATTGTGAATGCTGACCAAAGAGCAGCCCTGAAAAACACTTGTCTCACACAAAACCAAGTCCTACCATCACATTTCCCTCAGAAGTGTGCAAGTTATTTAAATTTTTATATCATGCCTTAAAAGCAGCAAGCAGCAAGGATGAACTGCTGGGTTGGATGGCACCTGCCTGTCACTCGCAGAGTGCAGGATGAGTGTGGCCCAAAGGCTGGGAAAAAAACAGAGGCAGTGACTTTTTGCACAGCCAGATAGGGGTAGAAGAAAGGGGAACAGTTTTACACTAAAAGAGGGAATATTTAGATTAGATGTCAGTAAGAAATTCTTTAATGTGAGGGTGCTGAGGCCCTGGCACAGGGTGCTCAGAGAAGCTGTGGCTGCCCCATCCCTGGAAGTGTCCAAGGGCAGGTTGGATTGGCTTGGAGCAGCCTGGTCTGGAGAGTGGCATCCCTGCCCATGGAAAGGGGTTGGAATTAGATGATTTATCAGGTCCTTTCCAATTCAAACCAATCTATGATTTTTTGAAAATGTAGGAATGATTGTGACTAGAAATAAAAATTTTCAGATAAACCTCCATGAAGAGAACATTCCCAGAATAGATTATATTTCCTTACTGAAAACTTAGCTCTTTGCATTACTAGTAAAAGTTTTTATTCCTCCTATTGCAACAGGGATTTCATTATTACTGCTATGAAGAGAACAAGCAGTAACACATCCTTCCTTGAGCAGGAATTTTGTACACACTGTGAGGTTGCCTGGCATGGTCCTCACTAATCCTTCTCAGACACTAAAAGAGAAACTGAGTGGTATTACTCAGACTTCAGCTGCTCCATGGCATTATGAAGGCTGAAGCTCTGAACTGAAAAATGGAATCGGCTTTCAGACTGAATTTGGAATATACAGTCAGTTTTTTATTGATATTTCAGTTTGTGAGAGGAGAACATAATTTTCCTGCTGGTTAGAAGTTGCACTCCACCATCTGTTGCTGGGCAATGTGAGCCCTTTGGAAGGGCTGGAGTTCAACTGCACTTGGCTTCAGGTTTAACCTGCCTCTAGTGCAGGAGAGGAGTCCAGGGCGTCAGATGGTGGGAGCATATGACTCAAAGCTGTTGGGGGACATTGAGGGTGGCCTGAGTCCAGGGAGATGAGCACAGGGGTAGCTCAGTGCAGAAAATTGCAGAGTAATGTGTTTTGGCAGCAAATTCTCTGTGCAAGTGCCCTGAGATCATGTGGGGCAGTGGGAGGGTAAGGGTGGCTTTGTACCAGAGGATTGAAACCCAAAGAGAGATGTGTGAAACCAGTGAGTCTACAGAAAAAAAAAAACAAAAACAAAAACAAAAAGAGACTTTCTGGCCTGTAGTTAAGCTTCTGATTTATACAGTTTAACAGTTTTCAGGTGGGGACATAAACCCAAAGTAGTGTACTCAACAGAACTGGGCAGTTTTGGTAGATCCCAATGCAGCAGTGTGTTCTGTAATCTCATTTTTTCTACCTAGAGATATTTTTCCATCCAGTTTTTCCTTTCCCTCTGAAATGGGTCCTAGAGCCACTGTATAATTTTTTCTAAGCGTTCATAGAGATGTCTCAGCTCTGCTTCTGATGAAGTTCATAGGAGTCCAATTCCTGGTTTGTCCATGCAAGGGAAATGCTCTTCTCTGCTTGTGGGGAAGCTGATAAAAGACTGATTTTTTTTTTTTTTGATACCTTAGTTTTCTCACAGACTGAATTGTCTAAATTATAGATTCTTATCTGTAAGTGAAGAAAGTCTGTGAACCTCACAGACCTGGCAGGGAGAAGCAGCAAGCCCCAGGACATTTGTCTAGGGGTGAAACCAGAACAAGTGTAAAGATGACACTCATACTAAGCACCTCTCTGGCCAATGGTTACAGATCTAGGCTGACTGGCACAGGGACTACCTGAGGCACTTCTCCCTTCTGCCTCCAGAATCCAGCTGGGATGTCTGATTCATCCCTTCAGGCTGAGCCAGAGCCATCCAGCTCTGAAAAATGGATTTCAAGGGGATTTTGCTTGTCTTGACATGGCACTCTGCAGGACAGCCAGCCCTCTGAAATCCTCATAACTGTGCCCACGCTTCTCAGAGCAGGCTGTGCTGGGTTTCAAGCTTCCCCTGAGATCTGAGCTCCTTATGCAGAGTGACATGGCTTTGGAGATGTCCTTTCTTAGAACAGATGAAGTCAACGGGTGGTCTGCAGAAATGAGCTTTTGAAAGAGTCAGTGAATGCAAGGGGGAAGAGGAAACTTTCCATATTTAATTTTTCATCTTGACCTGCCTTTCTGGAATCTAAGATGATTACATCTGTGCTCAGATTTATAGATAAGGCTGTAAAAGGCAGACAGAGGGTCTGGTCAGGTCTCAGTCCTTCTCTGCTCATCTGTGTTGGGGGAATACAAACGAAAACAGGAGCAGCAGATCACAGCAGAGTTGCCTTGGGTGGACTTTGGGTAGACTCAGTGGCCAGAGTGAGGTCTGCCTTTTATTTTTCTTTTTCTTCTTTTTCTTCTTTTTCTTCTTTTTCTTCTTTTTCTCTGGAGCAGAGAGAAATTCTTAATTCTTACCCCTCCTGCAGGACTGCTCATGGTGGTTTGTTAAACATGAGCCACAGCTCTGTGTTCTCGGTGATTCAAGAGCAGACTCAGCTTAGAGCTCCTGCCATCTGTCACTTGTCACCAGCACTGTCCCTCCAGGCAGAGCTGTGGTGGGACAGTGCTGCAGCAGCCAGTTGTAGGGCTGTGAGTGGAGAAGCAATGCAGAAGGGTGATTATTCACTGCTTTCCACAATAAGGGAATGGGAGCATCTGAATCTCACAGCAGGTTAGAAACTCAGAAGAAGCATTATTTCCACATCGTGCATAACTGAATTGTGGAGTTTGTTACCCTGTGATTTGGTGGGGATAAAAGGTTTGGATGGCTCCCAAAAGCCATTAGAAGCATTATGGAAAGGAAATGCAGTGTCTGGTAATCACAGCGATGCAGAAAAGTCTGAGGCTGGCAGCTCCTCCCAGTTCCTCACCATGGAAGGGTCAATTTAGACCTTTTCTCTGCCATTCTGCCATGGCTGACAGGTGCTGTGTTAGAACTCAAGAGCACAAAAACCAGTTTGACAATTTCCATGTTTCTTGTGCTGGCTTTAAAGCCAGAAGCCTTGTGGACTCCTTTTGGACTCCTTTTGACGTTCAATCTTAGTTCAAAAAATGACCAAGAAGAATGAAGAGAGAAGGGACATACATGCATGGAGGATTTATTATCATCATTTGCTATGGAACGGTGTGGCAAACCATTTAGTTCAGCACTCAGCCTGTAAAATAACATCTGTGTGACCATGGAATCTCTTTACTGAAGGATTTTATGACTGAAGCAGTCACACGTGGTGGTGAGAACAGCCATAAAGGCACAGCAGCCTGCAGGTGACTGGACATGAAGATGGGGAGCTGGCCTTGCTTATCCTGCCAGCCCAGCATGGATCTCAGGCTTCTTCAAGCAGCAGCAGTTTCTAGAGAGGCTTGGCTTGTCAGACATCCAAGGTAAAACACAGCAGCCTCAGACTCATGGAAGAGCTCAAAGCAAACATTTTCATCTTTGTGGCGGGCTGAGCACGTGCATGGGCACAGATCACCAAGGTGTGAGAATTCAGTGCACTGCAGCAGTTTGGTCCTACCTGTGAGCCCTTGAACTTCCCAATTTACTGCAAGGACTTCATCCACTGCCGAGCTCAGACCTCCTCTCTGCCTTTCAGTGAGAGTTCCACTGGTGCTTCATGCTCTTCTCTCCCTTTACCTGCAATTCCTGTGACATTTGGCTGAAACACCTCAAATTCCAACACTGGGGTATGGAAACTAATAGAAGTTGTTCTTGACCTTTTCTGGAACCTCACAAGGAACAGCCCTGGAGCTCTTTACTCTGCAGAACCCATTTATATCTATGACAGACGCCTGATAGGTGCCAAAATTCAGGTTTCCCACCTCGGGAAGAAGCAAAGGTCTGTGCTCATTCAGCTCTATGGAGGGTTAATTATTGTTTTGCTTAAAAAACCATTCAGCTGCCCTTAGGTATAGGAATTTATTTAAGCCTTATCTGCATAATTATCATGTTTATTGCTCAACACAGCTGGATGGATATGAAGCGTATGCAGTTTTTGATACACACTTTATGTCAGAACCATTACAAGGGAAAATGATCATTCTCTTACAGCCCCAGCAAAAAGGCTGGCAGTAATAGTTTTCTGACTTGAAAAAACAAATCCTAGGACCAAATTTATTGGGCCTATTTACATATTTTTGATGCTAAAGCTCTTCCTCCTTTTATGGACTTCTGTGCTGTGGTGAAAAACAGCCTGGATTTTGAAGGGTGATTGGTGACCTGAGATGTTTTTGCTTAGCAGACTCAAATTGCAGAGAGGAAGGAACTGCATCACATAAAAGTCATTCACCTCTTTCAGGGACTCCTGTCAGGCACACAAAATCACTGCTTGTCTTCAGAAATCTTACCCACTTGTGATATTGTCATTATTGAGATATTAACACAGGAACTCTGGAGTAGCCAGAAAAATGTAGAGAGCATTTTGATACATGATTTACTTTTATAAATTAATCTTGTAAGATGATTGTTGTTCTATTGGAAGCCATAGTATGTTGTATTTTTAATAGATAAATTATCACAAGGTGCTAGTGGGTATTTCTGTCATTGTAACAGGCTGCAAGCATTTAAACAGTCCAATGTTGATTCATTACAGAGTACTTATTTCAAATTCAGATTATTGCATGAGGCAGCACACTGCAGTCTGAGGGTTTCTTGGTGCAGCCTGCAGTTTGCAGAAGTCTTGCAAATACCTGCATCACACAACCCTGGGGCAGCAGCTGCCTCCTACACTGCTGTGACTGCCAGCAACCCAAAGTAACACTGAAAATAAATGAGATGCACACAAGTGCAAGCTGGGGCAGGCAAGGGATCTCTGCTGTACATTTTAGCCACGAAAAATCCTTTTTCTTTCTTAAGTGGAGGGCTGTGGGGTGCTATACTGGAAAAAATAACATTTAGCATCATTTGGACAAACCTAATATTATCATAGAGTGGTTTGGGTTGGAAGGGACCTTAAAATAATCTAATTCCGGCTGCATGCCTTGGTTAGAGACACCTTCCACTGGACCAGGTTGCTCAGAACCTCATCCAGCCTGACCTTGAACATTTTCAGTGATGGGGCATCCCCAACTTTTCTGGGCAACTTGTGCCAGGACCTCACCATCCTCAGAGGAAAGAATTTCCTCCTCATTATCTTATCTAAACCTGGCCTCTGTCAGTTTGAACCATTTCCCCTTGTTCTGTCCCTGTGTCCTTGTAAAAAGCCCTTCTCCAGCTCTCCTGGAGCCCCTGCAAGGGGCTCTAAGTTCTCACTGGAACCTTCTCTTCCCCAGGTGAACACCCCCAGCTCTCCCAGACAGGAGCAGGGAGGCTCCAGCCCTTGGAGCATCTTCTTGGTCTCTTCAGGACTTGTTCCAGCAGGTCATGTTGAGTTTCTCATCAGCCAACACCCCCAAGTCCTTCTCCTCAGGGCTGCTCTTCATTCATTCCCTGCCCAGGTTGGATTTGTCCTTGGAATTGCCCTGGCCTCTGTGCAGGACTTACTTTGCCAGGCTAGTTATTTAAAATTTTATTTGCCTCTAATTTGTTCTCATAAAAGCACTCCAGTCCATTTGGCTTTTGTATTAAGACAGATCACCAGGTAACATCTGATCACAGCAACTGGGTTATGAAATGAGAATACAAAACACCTAGAAAAGTAGCATTTGAGCTACTATCACCTTCATAAGTGATGTGAGAACTATTTAATTAAAAGCCCAGATCCTGTGTGGTAGGAGTAGGTACCAGTCAGTCTGTTATCATTGGCTGGAGTGCTAACTACTTCTATATTCTGTTTGTTTGTTAGTTATACAAATGAACTTTTTAGTTGTGGCTAGCAAGAAGATGAACATGGTGAAGTGACAGGATGGAACTTTTGCATAAAAGCCAAATTAATTGGGAGGCAAACACCCATCAGTTACCACTTCTCCCTTTTGCTCTGCTAATCCCCCCATGTTCCATAGATGATAAATTACCTATCACTTCCTTCCACTGGGAGCCATCTCTTCCCATGCTAACTTCTTGCCCCTGCTCCTCAGTTACCCAGCTATCTTCTCTTTTGGTCTAATCAATATCTCTAGTCAGACAAATTGCTTCTGACTTGCTTACTCTATAGAAGAGTGTGTGTGTAACTTCCAGGTGCACGAGCTGTCTCAAAAGTTATGTTATCCACTCCTACAAACGTTACCTGGCTCTCAGTTACTGTGGTGTTCACATAAAATAGGGGTGTCATTATGGCCTGATGGTCACAGTACAAAATACTGATCAGGCTAAAAGGCTGCTCTCTAAGAGGTACCTCCTCAAGCTCATAAGATTTTATAAATCCCTTTGGCAGTGAGAAGATTTCCTGGGCCATGGCACAAAAAACTTATTTGCCCTTTATTCTCCAGATTGTGAAATTTGGGTGGAGAATATAGAAAGCATTTCAATATCATTTTCTCTCCTCAACACTTTAACAATGCAAAGCCTTTCCAGAACTGAGCAGTTGTTTCATCTTCTTTCCCATTTCTGGTCTACAGTTCTGGAGATCAGCACAAAGTGTGAACAATTTGGGTGGGTCAGGAGATCAGTGTCAGAATCAGGAGTCTGAGCCTTGTTATGAACTTGAGACTGAAGCTGAAGGATGCAGCGCTCTCAAGTGTATTTAAAATGTGTTTTAATTGTTGCTGACCATGGCCAGGTGACTTTCCTGGGACTGGACATGGGAAGCAGAGCACATCAGCCCTGAGGGGCACCATGGATCCTCTGCAAAAGGGGCACATGAGGATTCCTCTTTACATGTTTGGCATCAGGTTTTAACAAGGTTTGCAAATGCATAACTAAGTTTTGTCACTCAAAATTTTTTCTCAATCTTTTTTTTCAAGAATGTTTTTAAACGTTTTTTTCCCCCAACTTTTACTGGAAATTCATTTGCTGTTATTCTGATTCCAATGTCTTGGGATGAGAAATTGGTGAAATGTTTTCATTGCTCTTAACAGACTGGCCATGGTATGAGGAGTAATGGGAGAGACTTTACTCAGCATTTTACAGAACTATTTTCCCAACTTGCCTTGTTAAATTACCATCACAGACAGCACTTTCAAGGTGTTAATTAGCATAGAGGGGTCTCCAGTTTATTAAAACATCTTCCTTTGTCTTCTGTGGCTACACTTCAGCATGCTTCCTCACCATGAGGTAAACAAACCTTTCCACAGGTGATGAGTACAACATATGGCCCCAAATTAGGAAGCAGTAAGACCTGGCCATTTCCCTCCTTGCTCCAAAGGAGGTGTCATTGGAGCGAGAGCAGCCCTGTGGAGAGGCACAGGAGCTGCTCCTCAGATTGCTTTGGTTTCACTTCCTGATGTGTATTTTGCTGCAGGGAGAAATAGATTGTCTTGAGAACTCACCCTGTGGCTGAGGCTGTTACAAGCCTTGCTGGTCAAGTTGAGTGCCCTAGAGGGACGATTCCATGGAAATGCCTCTTTGGAACCTCTGGACATTGGTGCTGGAGCCTGGAATCCCTTGTGAGAAGTTGCTGGGTGAAAGTACTGTTTAGTTTGCTCAGAGCAAAAAAAGAAATATGGAAGATGGGAAGAGTAAAGACCATAAAAGTTTCACATAAGCAATGAAGAGTTTGGTTCCTTGGGAACTATTGGAGGATAAACTTCTGAGGCATTTAAAGCTCTGCTATCCACATTCCCAAGCAGATATTCCTTCTTCCCTGTAGAGCCTGCACTACAATGCTCTGCCAGCCCAGATTACATTCAGCAGGGCCATGTAGCAGCACTTCATGTCATGTTGGGTTTTTTCCCAACATGGTACTAACAGGAGGTGACATTGCATGAGTGAGCTGATGTAGCTAAAGTAGCTGTGATTGTGTGGGCCATCACATGAGCTGAAGTCCAGATAGTGAAAAAAAGTTAAGCAAAGGAAAAAAAAAAAACCCTTGTTCTCTGAAAAGTGCAGGACATTGCTGAATTATTAGCAGAGATTTTGGCAATTTTTCTTGGGGAGGGGAGAATTTACCACAATCTATTTCTGGCTTTTCAAGGTTTATTATCTTAAAGTATTTGCCAATGGCTTATTGAGTATTCTTAAATATTCAGCTTACTTTCTATTTTTGGCAATTAATCTCTGAAGACATATGCTGTAATTTTTGCCCCTTGGTCAGCTAAAAATAAACAAGGGATTTGAGGTTATTTCTGCTAATTGCAGATTTCCTCAAGAAAACACTCAGGACCCTTGGTGGTTGAATTGAACAGAAAAAGGCCTTCAGGAAGAATTTGCTGGTGCTATTACCAAAAACGTCTAGAAATCTCATGTTAATTCCAACAGCCTTTGGGGAAACAACAGCACCATGAGCTCTTTAGAGAAATAATCTATTAATTTCTGCTTTAGGAGCAATGTCTGCTGTGCCACTGCTCATAAAGCTCCAGCTGCCACCAGCCCCAAGCAGCTCCTCAGGGATTGTGCCCAGTGCCAGAGTTTTGAACTCAGTCTCACTGATGTTATCTTGCACCCCTTTTGCTGTGCTCCAAACCTCACCCCAGATTAGCCGAAGTGCAGGCAGTGAAGATGCTCCTTTGACATTTGTGTTTAGGCAGAGGGTTTGTTTGATTCAGAGCAGAGAAATGAATTCAGATATCCCCTTGGCTGGACAGTGTTTTGGGCAAGGTTGCCTTGTTGCTAGATGAAGCAATATTTACTTACATAAAGTAAATTTAGAAAAAAATTAGATGATAGAGATGTACTTTTGGTGAGGTGGTCTAAATGTCATATCTCGTTTGAGTGGAATTCTGCTCTGAAGCAGGTTTTAAATGTGGAAAATCAGCCTTTGGCCACTTCAGGGTGGTTAAATCTGTCTGACTTGACCACTGATTCTCTATAGAACATGGTAAATCTCTCTTAATTAAGGGCTTGTCTAAGCTGATTCATCTCCAAGAAATTTTGAATCTGTCTTCCAATAAAAAGCCACTGTCCTTTCATATTGAAAATGAATTCCTTACAAGTCCCATTATTCTGGATTAATATTACTTTTTATGTGTTACTGCACTCTCCCAATGAGACACTGTTATGTGGAGAACACCTCTAATTTCAGATATCTCCCTCCATCTTCATTGACATATTCCTGATAAAGAGCTCAGAGAAAAGCAACAAAGTACTTATGAGCTCAAGTAAATGAAATTACACAGAAAAATTAAGATCATACAGTGTCGTGTCTGCAGAAAGAATGATTAAGTGGAGGGAGACAGCAAAGAAGGTCTTAGAAATACCTAAGAAATATGAGCTTTGGAACAGAGAATTATTTACAGGTAGAAGGTTTAAAGGAAAGTAATGCAATGAAATAAAAGAAAAGCTGTTTCAAATATCAGCCAAAATTCTGACAGTGAGGATTCTTGTGCTATATGGTCTCCCTGGGCAAGTGGCAGTAGTTCAGTGTCTGGTATGATTAAAGCTATTCCAGGTGAGATATTAAAAAATTAATAGTAAGAAACAACCCTCAAGCGACAGGAAGAGGGACTGGAAGACCCAAGTTGGTTGCTAGTAATATCAAGCTCCTGTGTTATCATCACTCCACATATATAGAGCCCAGGAAAAGAGATATTTTTCTGTATTCATGCAAGGCTAAGTGGTTTCTGTTACTGTGTAGTTACCATGTCTTGCTGGGATGAAATGAGAGGTGGTGCCTCAGCTGCCCTGAGCTCTGAGCTCAGAGATCCAGAGCTGGGAGCACCTTGTGTGTTGGCTGTGGTGTCTGAAATGCTTCTGTGAGAAAATGTAGAACAACAAATGCAGTCATCTGTCACTCTTCTGGATGTCTGAATAAGCGATTTCTCAGGAAACTGCTAACCAAAACCTTCAGATTGCTTTATTTCCACCACCCCTGCAGAAATAGCACTTGTTTGGTGGCATGGCTTGTGACATATGACAAACTTAAGTGACTCGTGCAAGGCAGAGTTGAGTTTACAGCAAGGGCAGTGTATAAACCCTGACCTTGAATCCTTCTTGCAGCAGCTGGGCTCTGATGTGGTGGCTGGGAGTTTGCTGGACCCAGTGGTCAGTGGTAAATATCTGCTAACACCCAGAGAATGGTGCAGTGTGGATCCCCACGCAGCTTTTACAGGGGAAACACTCCAGCCATTTCAGGAACCACTGATCCTTCCCCTGGGGCTGTTGCAGGGCTGTTGTTGCCCTGGTCCTGCGTGGAGAGTTGCAGCATCTATTGGTCAGAGCTGTGGGCAGCAGCACTTGGTGCAATCTGTGTCCCTGCTGTGACCTCCAGCCACCTCCTCTGACACTGCTCCCTGCTCTGCATCCCCTCGTGCCTCCTGGCCCCTTGCCTTGCCCTCTGCAACCCTCCCTGTCACCTAACAGAATCCAGAAGATATTACAACTCCTTCTGAAGAGCTGTTCCACTCCTCTCCCTGCCAGCCAACAGCAGCTCTCAGCAGTCAAGGTCCTGTTAAAGTGGACAAGGATAAACTTCTCCCACCCAGAACAGAGGGAAGTTTGTGTTGTCTCAGCTGAAGGTAGCACCTCCAACTCCTTTCAAAGTAGGCATGGACTAAGACAGGTTTGGTGAAGCCCAGAGTTAAAGCTGGGAGCCTGCTGGTCCCAGCCTGCCCAGGGATGAGGCTGCCACTCCCCTGGCTGGTGCAGAATTCCAGGCAAGGACATCTGAATCAGTATTTCATTCAGTGTAACTGCTCTGACTTAACCTTACTGTAACCTTTGCATGGCTGCAGAGCTGCTGGGTGTGAGGAGATCCCAGTGGGGCGTTCAAACCTGTCCACATGGGAGAGCTCATTTCATAAATACAGAGCTCATTTTATAAATACAACCCGTGCAGGCAGCCTGCTTGGGAGCTACATCAATTATTTAGCAGTAAGCAGCACCTGTGGCCTGAGGAGAGCACTGCAAATTGATGAACTGGCTTTGGAGAGGTCAGCAGCTGGGACTGAATCACTGCAGGGTCCCACTCGGGGTGTCCCCACGTGCCCCACGCTGCAGCCCGTGCTGGCAGGGAGTGCTCCTGCTGGGTGGAGCAGCAGTTTTTGGAGGCAGATGAGTTGGTCTGTTAGAACAAGTGATGCCAGGTTCAGTCTTCCAACTTGGCCACCCAACAGTCCTCGAGTTCTCATCTGAATCTAAAAGACCCTCAAGGAGTTCTTGTGCAGGTCCCATGGAGCACAAGCTCAGGCTCTAAAGCAAACTTGTTTGAAAACTCTTTTGCCTGTTCCTTTTCCCCTGGTACTCCCTGAGCTAATGCTACTGTCCTGATTTAGTCCCAAACTAGTAACTTCACATCTGCTGTTGTCTCACTGGCTTTTTGTTATATTTTGACTAAAAAAATGTCAATTATGGACATAATTATTTGCATTGCTGAAGGGATTTGCACAGTGCTCTAAATTTCCCATGTGTACAATTCTTTTAATTAAATTTGCATTTTTGTTGCATCTTTCCCAGGGTTTTGGCTGGTAGCACTAGTCTGCAAGTGATGAAGCTTCAGTTTTTCGGGATTGTGAAGGGATTTCTGCTAACAGGTACGTTCTCTCCACGTTAAGCTATCAGTTTTGTGAGATGATCATGAGGAAGTTATAGTCTCTTTTGGAGGTTGTACGAGTCAGTAATTTTGGAATTTGTGACTTGGCTGTTTCCCTATTGCTGAGTTGCAAATCTGGGCTTTGCTGAGCAATGTTTTGGTTTTGCCAAGTTGTGACCTGCAAAAAACAGTGAGTTGTGCAGTCACAACTTGCTGAGAGCTGGAGATATCCATGGTGCTTGGGGGTCTGAGAGACAGTGATAAAGTTGTTCTGTGCAGGCTTTTAAATGTGCTCCCAAACAGCTCTCAGCATCATTGCTATGTGAACAAAACATGGAGCCACAAATTCTTTCTTTTAGCTGTGTAACTGTTCTTTTCAAAGGAGAAGAAAGGACACCTCTGTCCTTGTCTTCTACTGGGAAAGGAAAACTGCATTGATTTCAAGGGATACTGGATTTGGTTTCACAAGGATCTTCTGCATTTTATGTAATTTTAGTCCCACCTCTTTTGTAGGTGGTGACCTAAACACAGCCCCTGACCTTTCACAGGGCATGGGGGTGCCCAGCCCTTCTCACAAGCTGATTTTAGCAGAGTTTCCCTTGGAAATATCAATTTTAAAAGCACAGGTGAATGGTGAGCATCCAGGGCTAAAGAGTGCTGGAGTGCTCAAATGATCCTGATGTCAGCCAAATGAACTGGATCATCCAATTATTTTCAATTACAATCCTAATCCTTTCCTTAATGTTTTCCTGTGCTGATATCTGTGTGGGTAATGCAGCCAACTCTGGCTTTATGATCGCCCTTGTTGCAACGTGCTGTGCTTAATTACTTTGCCTCTGTAACAAACAGGCATTCTGAACAATTAGACAATAATATGGAAGCAGGAAAGGAAAATAGCTCAATATACTTTCATTTTAATTATGCTGATAGTGCACCCCATGGTTTTGAATCAATGCTGGAATAATGTTCCTTTGATAGTCTTCAATAACTTTAAACGACATCTAATAAATTTGTATTTTTATGTGAAGTTTAGAAGGAAAAATCCCTCGTTGTTAATTTTATTTTCAATGGAAAATCACAACTCCCATGATTTGTACACTTGTGTTCTAACTGAACATACATCCCCCTTGAACAAATCACTTAATTACTATACCTGAAGGGATTGCACTTCAAGTACATATTTAGTACTTTCCTGAGTTATTTCAAAAACAACCCTCTTGTGTTTTAGAAATTGGTGACATAGGAAAAATTATATTTGTTCCTATACACTATCACAAACTTCTACGTATAATTTCTTTTTTTAAAAAAATAGCTAAAGCTGGCAGTAAGCAGGATAGACTCTTTGCAAGCAAGAAGGAAGGCTGGTGTCATAAAATGAATGCCTGTCTACTTTGTTCTTTAAAATTAAATTAATCTAATTTAGGAAAAGCTGCTACCAAGGCATGCTGACACTAAGACACAATTTTGCTGTGTTGTGCTGCACAGCCACAGGTGTATATTTAACTATCTGCATTTTCTTCACCAATACCCCTCTACTAAAACAAGCAGCACTAAACCAGTCAGTTTTCACAATATTTTGCCTATCAAAATAGGTCACTTCTTTTCTTACTGTTTTGGACTGCACAAGTTGTTACAATTTATTTGGAAAAAGAGTTTCAGCAGAGGTTTTATAAACAATTTTAGAGTGTCTATATAAGCATGGGCAGGATGCACAGCCAGCTTAGGGGTTTTAAAAATACCAATGAATGAGTAGCAGCCTTTGAAAAAGGGTCTCATGTAAGTGTGTGACGTTGCCTATCACATAAAGAAGGTTCCAAAGTTATTACCCACAACTGGAAACCTTGGCTGTGCACACTGAAGCCCTCCCTGTGCTAGATCAGGCTAAATCAACATGATTATTTCTCTTGCTGCTCAGAACTGCTTTTGATTGCTCTTCTCCAAAACTGAGTGTAACAGTACTGCTGAGATGGATAGAGCTTGTCAGATGGTTTTACAAACATGAATGTGTTATGCTGGCCTTGGTATCAGCTGAACACAGATCCCAGATATTCAGGGAATAGCATTGCTGCTGGAACCCCCAAACTGATGCCTCAGTACTTGGCTTTGTCCATGGGATCCCTTGAACAAAAGTTTGGGAAGGAAAACCAGAGATCTGCTGGATTTGCAGTGATTAGGAGGACAAGCTGCTGCTTTCCAGGCTCAAAGTTGTTTGGTGCAAAGCAGCAGGTACAGCTGTCAGTGGGAAACATCGTTTGGTATCACCTGAGTTTCTCAAGCACAGCATTAATGAAGTGCTTCCTGTGATACGGAGCATTTATGGATAATATTTGTAGAGTAATTGCTGTGCAATCACTGCTCCACTGCCAAAGATTGCAGTCAGTTGCTATGAATCTTGCTGTAAAAATCCTGTTATGAAGAATGCAATGAAAACATCACAAGTGTTTGGGAAAATGAGGTGAGGTCAGTTGGTTTGATTTGACTTGATGTGGGTATTCAATAGAGTGCACTGCCTGGTGATGAGAGTGTTTTCATCTCAAATCTGAAAAGTGGGAAGCTGCTCAGAAGAAAAATGAGTGGGAAGCAGAAATGCAATTACCACTATTCATGTTATTTAGAAAGGGACAAGAACTTGTTGTTCTTTGGGTGATTCCACAGGTTGTGCTCTTTTGGAAAAGGAACAAAAAATCCAGGTCCAAAATACAGTAATTTTTTTTTCTTGTTACATGGCAGATTTTTGATAAACATTCTTATTCTTTTCTTGAAAGATGCAGTCTTTTCTTTTTGTTTGTGAAAATTACATTCCTGATGGCAAATCCAGCTAATCTTTTCTCTGAGTTTTCACCTAACACAGAAAAATCTTGTATCTAATCTTAATCCAATATAATCTTATATTTTTGATTTTTCTTATCTAATATTGAACAGTGTCCCATTGTATTTAATTTTAGCTCTGAGAGTTCACTGATTTCTTCTGCCTGGTGATAAATATTTACTCGGTGATGCTTCCCTGTGGGATACCCCTTCACCATAATTTTTAGCATGTGTGATACAACTTTTCGATGACTTCCACTCAAAAGCAGTGAGAAAAGGGATTGTCAGCTGCCTCTTGTAACTTTTAGAAAGTTTCCCTGCTGTTCTGCAAACTCTGCTCTTTCTGAGTTTTCGTGCTGAGTCACCAAAAGCAGGATCTCATCGTGTACCTTTTGCTGTCTAGATTACTGTCCTACCTGATATCCAGAGTTTTAGTGCCCAAACTGAGCTGTCAGAGGAGCCAGCTGATTGTTTCTCATTAGGGTTCTGCAAAATTCTCAGCTGTGTTTGGTGGAATTTGCTGTAAGGTGGCTGCAACTTTCCCTGACCTTTAATATAATTTATTTGGTTTCCTCTCACCAAGGTTCTTAGTCAGCAAAAGAACTGTTCTTATTGGGCTGATGAACCTGAGGAAGTGTCTCACTTAGACAAGGCTGGAAGTTGGGTGAGGGACTTCTTTGGCAGAGGGAATTGGGCAGAGATGCAGCAGCCAAAGGCTGACGGGTGTGAAACGAATTTTAATGGGAATGGGCATTTTGGTCCAACTTCTGTGGCAAAACATCTCCTTTGACATATTCCCACATTCAGTGCCTTCCCCTGAGCTCCCCACAGAGCAGCCAAGGCTGACATGGCCAGCAAGGACTGGTTTTCCATCCAGGAAGGCTGGGGCTGGGTCTGCAGGGGCACTCCAGAATTGTAGTGGGAGTTTTTCTTCAGAGAGGAGCAAATCCCAAATGCTGTCAATGCTGTCCTTCCTGTTAACATTTATCCTTGTGGAACTGACTTATCCTTTTGCTTCTTTCACTTTTTCGGCTCCTTTACAGAGATTTTAGTCCATCCAGAGGAGCCATTGCCCTGGGGATGCTGTGGCTCTGTGTGATGTGGGGGTGTCCTGTGGGATGCATTTTGGGTTTGCTGCTTTCTGACCTGCCAGCACCTGCAGATGTCAAATGTGGGCTTGGAATGCTCAGGCACCCAGAGTGCCAGGCTGGCTCTGCACGAGCACAGCAGCTTCTCTGACAGTGGATATGGTATTCCACTGAGATTTTTGTTTTCTTCACAATTTCTTCCCTTTTCTTGATGTGCTTGACCAATTTCCAGGGGCTCCCTTCTTAAAGAAAGCAATGGGAGAGTTTTGCTCTGCAACGACCTGGAAATGTTCTTATTGCTAATATTTTCATCATAAATGTTGCTTCTGAAGCCTTATAATCTAGTGTTCAACCCAGACCAGGAGCTAGAAACATCAATTTGTGCATTTGTGTGATAGTTCTGTTGTAAGCTGGTGTTGTTCCTGTAGCATTGGTAGAATTCCAGTGGGGATTTGTGCATTGTGTTTGGAGAGACTGCTTGATTCTTCCCTTCACTGATATGCTTTTTTTATCAATATTTGTCACACTCCAGCAATGTTATATTTGCTCTTTCAGCAGAACACCAACTTCTCGTCTGAAAATTCTGTATTTCACTCTCCATTCCAGTTAAGGAATGGATTTTCTCTTTTTGTATAGCCAGAATCTGCACAAATATCCTCTCTCTGCCACGTGGAAGAATCTAATAGCTCAAGCAGTTCATTAGCAGAGTACCACAGTTCTTACTGTTTCTTGTGGGCAGAAGGGACACTAGAAGAAATATTAAATGTTTTCTTCACCCTTTGCTTTTGGTGCATCCACAGAAACAAGCTTATATTCAGCTTTCTGTGCTGGGAAAACCGGCATTTTTATTCAAAACAGGAAAGTGCTTTTGCATTCAGTGGATTCAGAACTGGGTGAGATAAAGTGTGTAACGTGAACTTGCAGGAAGTAATTCTGTGGGTGAAGAAGAATCAGTGACCCTAAACATAACTAAAAATAAGTGTAGTGCTCTTTGAAGTGTTTGACTGTCACTCTGGAGTAGCTATGAATACAGGGCAGGTTGGATACTGTCAGCTCACACCACCACACAGTCTGGAGAGAAATTGTATTTCATACAGATGCAAGGATTCCTGTGGCTTTAGGTAAAGACTTTGTAGCTAAGTTGGCAAAAATTATATGGAAAAATATGATGTTCCATAGCTGATTAGCTCTGGAGCACATGGCAGTAGAGTCAAGATGTGGGATCCTTTGGAAACAAATGAGCCTAAATTTTATTGAAAATTATTGATTTTCATGGTCAGAGGTTAACGAGGTTTGTCTTTCATTTAGCTCCCCAGCTCTTGGGAGAATAATGAAATTGCCTGAAGATACAGACCATTCAATTAAAATCAACAGATGAGTCAAGCATATTAGAGTTGATTTCTGGTACTCTATCAATTTCTTGGGCATTTTACTATCTTGGGCTTTTGAAGAAGTGTGTGAAGGGACATTTTTTGAAATGCATGGCATCTCTCAGTTTGTTTTCTGTATTAATATGAGCCTCCGATGCCTGAGTGATAGAAATGCACCCTAAGAGAAAATTATGTGCATTAGACTGGCAGAGCAGGATTGATTAGATAAGAGTGCTGGGGAGAGGGCATGCATATAGAAGAGAATAGGGCAGGGAAAAATATCAGAAGATGGCAAGATTATTTTTCTTTTCTGTACTTAAAAACTTCATTATCAGTTTCTCTAGTACACTAGATAGAGCTAAAACATCCCTTTCATCCTTCCCTGTTTAATTTCTGGTATTGTGTGAATACACACAGAAAAAGTAGGGGTGCCTGAGGGCTGCAACACTGGTGCCCTCCTCCTCTCTCTGCATCTCATTCCAGTAGCAGGATGGCTTTTTTCCTCCACAAATTTGGAGGAACTTAATACTTTTGAGATCCTTGCACCTCTGACAAGCCTGGGGAAAGCAGACACCAGGCTCCTTGTGAGAGGAGATGGTGCAGTTTTCACCTTGTCAGTGCTGGTAATTTCTGTGTGGAGAGGGAACTACTCAGCCTTTCAGCTGGCTCTGTACTCCTTCAGGTTCCCAAATACTGAGAAATCCCTCAGTGGCAGCATTTCATGGCCTTCTCTCTCAGCTGGACCAAGTGCCAGAGATGCTGGTGGGATTCCAGGGGGAGCCTGGGGGCTCAGCAAGGCACACCACGTGTTCTAGCTGCTTCTGCTCAGGGAAGATGCTTTTTTACCCAGAAACAGCCTCCATCCAGCTTCCCACACTGTTGTTACCCCGCAAAAAATTGAGAGTCTGCTGAAAACTGCAGAGCTCTCACTTCCACCAAGAAGAGGAAGCTGAAAGTAAAGCCTGGCTTTTTCCGCCTTTCATTTCTCTTCCTGTGTAGCCTCCAGAGCATTTCGGGATAAAATGAGAAGTAAAGACAAAAACAAATGCCTTTTGACCTAATTTTACCCTGTCAATATTGTTCATTGCCCGGGGAAGGGGAGTATGTGGTTAAAATGCCATTTTTGTCTACTCCAGCTGGATTAGACACACGGCTCCAGCCAACCTAAGCATGTACTTGATGAGTTGCAAAGCTGCAGGCTTTCCTGGGTGCTCTTTTCAGAGCAAGAAGAAATGCACTGGGGCTGTGAGATGGCAGAGGTCTGTGCACAAGGATGTCCTGGCCACACAGAGGTCCCAGAGGTTGACGTTACCCTGGGGGTTGCAGGGAGACAAATGCATTGGTGAACTATTGCAGCAAATCTACTGTTTGATCTTTGTCTAAAAGAAATGGGTGTGGGTATCTATGTAAAATATCACTTTCTTCTGCATTTCTCTTATTTCTTTTCCCTGTTTTGAAAGTGCAGAAAGTAATTTTCTACCTCAACTGTGACTGACTCCATTCTGCCAAAGCACGGTGGCACATAATTGTTATCCTCTTGTGTATGAACTGAGGTCTCTTCAGGAAAAATTGATTTGTTAAGTAGTTGAGAAAAAAAAGGAACCAGGGGAAATGTAACATTAGTAGGTGAAATTAGTTGCTCTGTGGTGGTTATTCACAGATGCAGAGCAGAGTTACTGACCAAGAGGAGCTCACAAGTGGGTGCCAGTGAAATCTCAATGCCCCAGTGGCATTCTAGCTGGCTGAAATGCAGAAAAGCTCCTGGGTGAATTTATAAAGGCAAATATTTGGACAAAGAAATTTAATGAGAGCCTATGGGGCTTAGAAAATGAGGTTTTTGGTGGTTTGAAGGGATGGTTGAACATGCTGGTCCCTAAGGAACTCTGCCTCTCTCTCTCCCTTTTTTTAGTGCTTGTGCATCTTCCTTGCATAATGGGGCCAAACCACTCTGCAAGTTTGGTTTAACAAATCCCAGAGCTCTGCTGTTCCAGGGGGAAGAGGTGAGTGGGAGGGCTCAGTCTCACCATGGCATGTGCCTGAGGTGGGACCTCCTCCCTGTTGCACTCTGTGAGCAAACCAGAGTGGAGTGACCGGGCAGGAGGGGACTTTGTCCCGGAATTGCTGCAGGTGATGGATGGAAATGCTGATGTGTGGAGGTCTGGGCATTGTGCTCCAGTGGGAGCATCATTCAGCCCAGCAGGGTGGCTCTGAGGGCCAGCACACACAGCTGATGTTTCTGCAGCGTTTTTGACCTTTTGCACAAAGGAGTAGAGAAGGTGGCAAATGACTGCAGCCTGGTTTTGTCCTCTCTGTGGGCAGAGGCAGCAAAGAGGATTGTTTCCTCTGAAACCAGGCTGATTTCTTCACAAAAGGCTGCAGGAAAGCCTAAAAAACAGCACAAGATCTTTAGAACTTCAAATCCCACCCCTGTGGGATACCAGAAGTTATCTGATAACCAATGAGGAAATTCTTAGCCTGAATCAGGCCAAAGTGGCTAATATTTTGCTTTTTTCCTTTCATACTGATGACCTATGCTACATGGGCCAAATTTCTGTTTGATGTAAGGTACTGATAAAGCTTATAGACATGAAGGAAATCTTTGGACCGTGGGACAAACCAGGTCATGTCAGGGACATGCAGGCCCACACAACCACCAGGATGGGGGCTCTTCTTGGTGCTCTGAACTATGCATTAATATCAGATTGCTGAGTGATGCTGCTGCCCTGCAAAATGGAGGATTTCTGTTAGAATCTGCATCTGTTTCAAAGTCCTTTTTGAGAGAGGTGCCTCTTTGAGTCCCCCTGGTTCCTGGGAAATGCTTCCTATTATGGAGTGGGTGATTTTTCATGCAAAGTGAAATATTCACCGTTTTTCAGTTTGAAACCTTCCCAGGACAGGACATGTCCTTTATTTTTCAGAGAGACCCAGAATGACCTGGAAGCACAGGCAGTAGGCAGTGGCAGTGTGTGTGATGTCACATGTGTGAAGTGAATGTGACACCAGGCAAAAACACCTCCAGAAGCTGTTGGGCAGAGGGTGGAGGACATGGTTCAGTCTCAATCTTAGTGCTGGGAAGGTTCTGCCCTTTACACCCTGTCCCTTGATGTTGTTCATTAAACTGTCACGTTTTTGGGAGAGTTCAGAAAGATTTGATAAAATTTTCCAAGGTAATTATTATTTTGAGGCTTTTCCCTTTTTTTTTTTTTTTGTTTTTGTTCAGTTTCAGTGGTGCTGGTGTGGTCCAAAAGGTGAATTTCCATACATATCCTGCTCAGGCACCCCCTGACTAATCATGACCTACAAGAAAACGAAATTTAATTACTCTCTCAGAAGCACCAAGAGCTGAAGTTGTTATTGCTATCTGGTTTTGTTTCTAGGGCGCCCACAGCAGCAGAACATTGTAAAAAATCAGCATTCATGCTCTAGCCTTCAACAGTTACTCTGTGTGAATATCATGAGTGCTATTTCATCATCACGAAGATTAACCAAACGAAATAGAAAGGTCAAACAGTAAAAAACAATTAGATGAGCATTTCCATCTACTGAAAAAATCAATCAAGAATGAAATTTGGTTTTCCAGTTCCAGTGACCTCAAATGTATTTGAATGTGTATCTCTGAGGAGCTGAAAAGACAAACTGCTCCTGTCCCTCCTCTCCAACAAAACACATTTAGGGAGCAATGGAGAAGGGAAGGGTTTATTTCAGAAGTTCCAAGCACCAAAAGCTTCTACTCAGCTCAGAAAGGGCTTCTTGGATGGCTTTGAAATACAGGTTTGTCCTTTCCATGGTTTGCTGACACATTTTGAGGTTTCCCTCACACTGTGATGTTGGCTGGAGCTGGGAGGGAAGGGTTCATGTGGCCACAGGTTTTCTCTGCAGCACTGAAGGAATAACCAGAATATATCTTTAGGAAGGGAATATAGGCAGCAGGGCATGTGTAAAGCAATTCTCCTCCTCCTCCCATCTGCTTTTGCCTGGGCCCCTGGCACCCTTGGTGCTTTTGGATCACTGTGTTTATTGGTCCTGCTAGACCTGTCCTCCATAAAGGCACACACACCCTTTTGGAAACTTTTTGTCCTCTTTTGCCTCATCCAGGTGCACTGATGGTGCCCTTCATTTGTTTCTTTAAACTTTCCTAACAACCCCTCATGGCTTTCTAGCCACTGTGCTTATTGTTGAGGGTTGGTCTGAGTTTCACTGGGAGCTCACCAAAGGCTGCAGCAGCATCCACACCCTGAATGGCAGCAGCCAATGTGGAGCCTATTGCCTGGCATGAATAGGTGCTTTTCCCAGCATTTAATCCTTTCATCAGCAAAACTGGATTTCCTCTTCCATTTTATCATCCACTTCCTGAGGACTGCAAGTTCCTTACGCAACAGTTCATGGTCTGCTTTAGATTTGATTATCCTGAATGGTTTTGTATCACCTGCAGAACTTTGTCTTTTCACTATTCATCTCTTTTTCCGGATCATTTATGAATAGAAGTGTACATTTTCTAGTCCTTAATGATCTACCTTCAGAAACATTGATTTCTGCCTCTGAAATTTGCCTTTTCAAAAGCATTACAGAATTCAATAAGAATTGAGAACTTTCACAAAATCCTTTTGGGGCTGTTTCATGAAATACATATATTCAGTAGCAAAAAAAACATGAAATACCACCACTTCTGAGCAACTGCCCTATAATTTTTTTGATAGAGAAGAGCTGCATGTGTGGAAGAGGTTGATATTGAATGTGTTTAGTGGTGAATAAAAGTGACTACATGAAAGTAAAAAGATTTGGGTTTTTTTTTTTTAACTTCCCAACCCCTGTTGGTGGGAAAACAGCCTGAAATTTAGGAGCACAAAACTTTCCACCTGTATGTTTGCTGTTTTATATTAGAGGGATTTTTATTTACATTCAGTCTGACAGGCTTATGCTCTCTTATCAAAGCAGTGAAACCTCTGTCCCTAAGCTTGGCAGAAATAAGCAGTCTGGTTTTACTGAGCTGTCCAGCTTTGCTAGAACATACTGTCTAAATGCATAGTTTTTAAATAAAAGATACAAAATTCGTGGCCAAAATAGTTATCTCCTCAGGGATAAAATTGTTTGGAGCTTATTTTCCTGCTCCCAGGAAGTCATTCAGCTTTCTGGCTGTGTGCCAAGACTGAGGTGTCTCCTCTACATGTCCAGGGTCATCAGACTACAGAACCTGGTTCCTGAAGCACCAATTTGGGGCTTAATGCCCCAAATACTTCATTACTTACATGTTTTCTGTTAGATGTTATCACCCTGAATTACAGTTCACCTTCACTGTGGATGACAAATGAGGAAAACAAGGACTAAAGTGTCTTTGTGGAACTATCGTGAAAATCAGCCTGGATTTATCCAGATATCTACAACACAACAACTGGTCTTTTCTTGTGTTTCCTTCATTAACTTCTCTTTTGTACCCTTGTTCCAATCAAATTTTCAGGTTTGTCACCATGCATGTTTTTCCTTGTGCTTGAGAATCACAATTTTTTTTTTTTAAACTTTTGCTGCATACCCACATCACTAAACTCGAGGTCAGCTTCTCACTTTGACACTTTTGTAGAGAAAATCTGAGTTCTGGTGTCATTGAGCCAGTGGTTGGGTGACAATCACAGTTAATACTATGGATCACACCACAATAAACCTACTTTGACCAGATTAAACCCTATTCAATCCCTATTACAGAGCAGTTCACTACAGATGCAGCCCATTCTGACACAGCACCCAAGTCTTGAATTTATTTTTATAATTTACAGTATTAGTTCAAAGGACTGAAAATATAAAAGTGATATTTCAGCATTCCCTGGCTACTTAACAATCCACTACTGTGGTTTAAAACAGATTATTGGAGGCTTCATTTCACTGTTCCTCAAACAGATGAGCAGCATTAGCTATTATACAACTGTTACTGCCTAAAGAATCCAAGCAGAGCAGTACCCAGACACAAACAATAACTTCTCCTCTCGTTTTTTTAAGCTGATTATTTTAGTATGTCTTAGGTATTCAAAAAATACCAGGTTTGTAGAGTAGCAGACAGTGCAAGATGACTCTGAAACACGAATGCTTTCATAACATGCTTAATATAAAAGAACATAAGAGGTAATGACCAAGGGACAGCTGCCTCACTGAGGGCAGTTCCTGTGCTGGGAAAGTCAGGCTGTAATTTCACCCTGCAAGTTTAGCATAGGAGCTGTGTTTTGCCATTAACACCTTGGCTCCATCAGCTGAGAGTGAATCAATTCTGCTTCAGCTCTTTCCAAAGCTCAGAGCAGTTTTCTGGGGAGTCACAGTCCTGGAGAAGCAAACTTGAGGCTGAATCGGATTACCATGCGAGTCCATCCACCAGAACAGTAATTACACCATGGTGATTCTGCCTTGCCTCTAATCTTGTTTTCCATTCTGTAACTCAGCTATCTTTTTTTTTCTTTTTTTGCAGTTATTTCTGATTTAATTTGCTATACTTATTGCATCCTGCTGTCCTATCCTGAGTGCGGGCAGAGCTATTGTTTCCTATCAGAGACCCAGCAATGAGAGACAGGGCAGTAGGATTTTTCTATCTAAAAACCCACAAAGTGCCTCCTGCGCTGCTTTGCTGGTTCAGATGCAGAGCTGTCTGCTATCACAGCTCTGGTGCACGGCTGAAGAAGTCCAAGCACTTCCCAAAAGAAGTGTCAGGGATGGTGACACTGCCCCTGGACTTGGATAATGCCCACTGGAAAAGGGCTTAGCTGCAGCAAATGACATCGGTACACGTGTGCCAGTCTGAGGTGACACATCTCTGGCTGTAGGACAAGGATATCAGCGCCATCTAGTCAGCTGGGGAGTTGGGTGCAAAATCCTTTTAAACAAAGGTGACACTTCTGGCACCAGCTGTGACAGCTGACCTTTCCTCAGATCATTGCACTCCTAATGGATCTCTTAACATGAGCGGCACTGACACATGACAGAATTCCTCAGGCGTTCAGACGCTCTGCACAAGTCCATTAGATGTTACAGTTTACTGTCAGCTACAGTCACATCCTGCAGCTGCTGGGGGAGCAGGGCACTGCTGCAGGTGATGGCAAGAATATGTCACCAAACTAGTGCTGTGCACAGCCCGGGCGGCTGGCACTGTCAAGTGCTCTCAGGCAGAGAAATCTGCTTTCAGGATTGGAAGGGACAAGCGTGCCAGAGCAGCTGAGGTGGAGGCAGAGTTATTCTTTGGTTTGTCTCAGAGATGCAGTTAACTTTTCTGGTGATGCTGTTGGATTTTCGGAGAGCCCAGATGAGGCACTGATCTGGAAGGTCACAGAACAGGGCACTGTAGCTCAGAGACCCTTCGGGGCAGGCATGTGCCTGAGTGAATGTCAGTCCACAGGGTGTGTGCTTAGGGCATGACACTGCCTTGTGCTCCTTCCAGAGCCCACATCTGGCATTATTTGTATGGGTAAAACTTAATCGTGTTCTGCTGGGGAAGTTTTGCTGTATTTCACCCAAACCCCGTAGCAAAACCCATTCTGGGATTCTGTGGCTCCTGACCATGAAAACCTCCCTGCTTGCAAAGGGATCTCCTGGATTTACTTGTGGCTTACTGGTGCTGGTTTGGACTTGATGATTTTAAAGGACTTTTCCAACCTACACAATTCTATGACTTTAGGTTCTCAGTGGAGCCAACATGGAAGGGCTCTCCTCTTGCCTTTGGAGATCCTCCTCCAGCACATCCTGCTCTTCTCCTGTCCAGCAGCAGACACTGATTAGATCGGAGTCATGGGGAGTATTTTTCAGTATTGCTGGAAATCTTTTCCAAGATACATAGTAGGTCATGCCAATCAAAATAATTAATCCACTTGCTTTGGATTACATTGTGATGGGCTTAGGAACAGGAGAGTGATGGGGTGTTTTATCCAGCACTTCAAGAAGCTTTCTGTGTGCTGGTCACCTTTGTAAATATTGTTGTTGGCAGGGCTGGGGGTTGTTGTTGAAGCAAATCTTTTTGATATTCACTTATTGCCTACTCCAGCGAAACTGTGAATTTTATAGATCTAGAGATCCCCAGGACCACGTGTAACTGATTTAGTTAATCAATGAGCTTTTATGGAATTAATCTTCCTGGATTAAGTGGGAAGTCCTTTTGTGGGCTGTACAAATTAGGGAGGGCTGTTTGTACTATGGCTCTCCTCAGACTACGGTCAAAGCTCAGGGGATATGATTTTAAAGGACTTTTTAAGCCTTAAATACTATTTGTGGCACAAATAAGAGAATATTCTTTCATTACCTGTCACCTTCCTGAATACCAGGAACAGCCAGGATGGGAGATGAGTGTAGTTAGTGAATCACAGGAACTGGAAAGGGGCTGAAATTTGAACTGTCCTTCACAAGTGCACTCTTTAAAGTTGCAGACAATGCATATAATGCATGTATTTTCCCTGGGTACTACTTGGGGATAAAGTATGTGTAATTTCAGTCTTGTGCTTACGAAATTCAGTTTCTGCAGCAGATACCAGTGAGAGCAAAGTCCTCCTGCCTTCCCCTGCTGCCAGCCATGCATTTCCTCCCCCTTTCCCTATAGCTTTAATATTAATGCCATCTCACAGCGAGTTGTATCTGTCTGATGTAACTAAAAACAAGCTCTGCAAAATAAATTCAGCTTTCAGTCAGCGTGCAGCTAACCCTGGAGAAGCGAAGGGTATGAGCAGCTCGTTACCGAGAGAGACAGGGCAGCCCCTTCTGGTCATCACACAGATTGTAGGCAATCAGCTCTGGAGTTTCACCTGAACTCCCTGGAGTTATCTGGGGATTCTTGGAAAAATATGGGCTCCTCTCTTTGAAGTTTAGGGACTTCTCTTGGAGATTCTTTAAATGAAAATAGGACTATGTCTGTAGTATAATATACTTCTGCCATAATAAATATGAGTAACTCCTTCCACTATGAATGTATAAAAAGGCTAAATAAACCTTCTTGTGTTCCAGTAAGGAAGGCGAGATAGAAACCTTACAAAACCTTTTGTAAAGTTTATTTTTTGATTCTTCTAAACAGAAATTGCCTCTGCATTGGTTCAGTTCCTGGCATGGCCAAGTGCCTTTTGCATTTGGTGGGGTGGGTGTGAACGTGCTGCACCTCTGGAGTGCACAAGGTAAACAGAAGCTATAATTTCTAAAGTAGTCTGAAAGCCATGAAGGGAGTTCTGGTAAATCAAGATCAGATGCTAAGAAATGATGGTGTTACCTGTCTACTCTTCGAGTCTACAGGCATTAGGGCATTTCTCTAAATGAAATATGTTCACTTCATATCATGTTACAATACATCATGTTGTAAAACAACATGACAGCGTGTCAGGATGTGACAAACAACTGGTGTGCTGCATTAAGAAATTTAAATGAAAATTAGTTTAGACCATTTTTCTTCCCATCAGCTGGAAGAACAAGAGCTTGATCTGACATTTGTGGATCAGTTAAGTAACAGAGAGGAGCTGTGTGGTTTTGTGCCTTTGCAGTGCCTTGCAGGTGGTCTGTGTGGGTTGGCATCTTTGGATGTGTTTAATTAACTGATGGGATTCTTTGAGACCATAGGATGGAGTCTTGGTGAAAGGAAAATGCTCAGTTGTCCCTAACCTCAAGTGCTGTTTGACACAGATTTTGGCAGTTTCAAAGAAAATATTTTCATATATACACATTATTCTGCAGTCACCCCGAGTGTTCCGTCTTGTTGAAGAGATAAGAACTTCTAACTTTCAACTTCTCTTGCTTGGTCTGCTGGTATGTCTGGATGAAATTTTAGTCTTGATTATTCTGGGAGTAAACAGATTTAGTTCCTTAAAAAAGATTTCCCTTTATTATGTTAAACAAAGAGCAGAATACGATCTGTAAAACCATGTATTGTAAAAGTTATATCCAGCCAATCTTATTACAGAAGACTGGGACAACTCCTATTAATATTGTGCTACAATGAAAAATGGCCAGTTCTTAAACCTTGTGCTTTAGTTAGGAAGCCAGAATCTTAGTTAAGATTCAGAACTCATTCCTGCTTCTGAGTCCATGACTGCTTAGTTTAATTAATGAAGTCTTATGAAAAGCTTCAGGAAAGGCTGTAAAAAAGTCAAAGTTTTTGGTGAAGATGGTTTTCAAGACTTTGCTGACCCTTTGGAGGAATTTCAGGGTTGATTTTTCTTTATAGACTTTGTGCTGCTGATATCAATTATGTGATTCTCATCTAGATACTTTATAATTCCATTTTTAATTGACTTTGAATTAAGTATCCATTTTTTCATTCAAAATCACTCTCTTATCAAAAACTCCTTAGCCAGTCTAGATGGCACTTAATTTACCATTTCAGCAGTTTCTTGCAAGAGCGATATTATGTAAAATTATTTCAAATGTTAATATTTTGCAAGCTTGGGGGAAAAGAAACTTTTAAAAGTAATTCTTTGAGAAGCAGCTCATGCAACTTATTTCAGAAGTTACTGAAATAAGACAAACAGCTTGTTTGCACAAGCCTTGTTTCTGTAGGAAAGACAGCTGAAGGCAGAATGTCTCAAACCAGCTGGACACCTGATAAACTTCTGATTTGGTATGGAAGAGTGTGGGAGCTGGAGACTATCCTTACATCAAACATTTCAGAAGAATCCAAAGCAGCACAAGTCCTTTTTTAATACACAGAATTGAGATATTTAACATTTAATGTGCTCTATTCAAAATTAAAAACGTATTTATTTATTTATAATTTCTTGGTACTTGGACTTTCAAGATAGATATAACTTTAGCCAATATTTTTCATCTCCCTCAAAGAGAAGAAAGCAGATAGGTATTACAGACCATGCCCTCTCCCTTATCATTAATTTAAATGGGATCAAGATCTGACAGAGAGCCCTGAACTTTCTCCTGGTGTAGTAGGTGACTTGGCTGGTAAGATCAGTCCTGGGGAAATCCTTGCAGGAAAAATACTCTCAGGAGGAGAAAAAAATCCTTTGCCTAAATCTTACAACAGCAGTTGGGAGCTTCATTAGAGCTGGTGAAGGGGGTGGTAATCACAGGGCTTGGAACAGCATGTCCTCCCCTCAGGGATATGAAAATCTGTGCTCTAAACAAGATTTTTCCAAGAAATCTTGGAGAATTGAGATTTCAGAATTTTCAGTGTGTTTTTTAACCTCACTTCTTGAGGCTAATCATTTTTATCTGCACCTCTAAGTGCAAACTTAGACTTGTTTGTTGAACTAATGATGGCAAATTTTTGGCGTGTTGCTCTGCAGGTAGGAAGCTGTAAGGATAACTGAAGGACTGAACCTGGTGTTTAGTCCTTTGGAAAATGCGTTCTTTTTGTGCACTCAGAAACAGCCATTTTCTATGCCTAATGTATTAGTCATGAAATAAATGTTCATCCAGGTGATACATTGCATTGATATTTTCTGGAGGTTATAAAACCAGGTTTTTCTAGCCTGGTGTGGTTTTCCTCAGTTGGTGTGTAGGAGACAACATGTCCCTGGAATGGGGCATCCTAAAGAAGGACCAGGGAGTCTGGGAATGGTGCTTCTCTCTTGAGGACCCTGTGGAAATGCCTCTTCCAGACCTTCAGGAGTACTTTGCAAATTAGGGGAGCGGTGGCAAGGGAGTGGAGCTGTCCCTGCTTGCCCCAGGTGGCACAATCCAAGGCTCAGGACATGGTGGATCCACTGGACTGATTGCACCTCTCCCAGCAGGACAGCCAAGATTTGAAACACTTGTGCCTCTCACTGAGCTCTGTCCTGGGTGCTGTCCCTGCTGCTGAACCAAAGAACTCATCTCTGCAAGGAAGGGCTTCCCCATGATCTAGGGGCAGGGAGGTTGCACCCTCTGATCCCTCTGAGATGCTTTTGGGAAGAAAATTCAGTAAAAAAACACCCCTGCGAATGTTTGGGTGATATTTGGAATAGATGGAGCGATTTGGTTACAGCTTTGCAAAGGTTCTCCCTTTTTCACTTTATCATTATGAGTGCTATCATGCAGAGTAGTTCAGTCCCTACTGAAGACAGTCCCTAAATGTCAAACCTGAAAAGATACAGCCCTTTAATTAGCAGAGCCATTTTATTCCATGGATGCTCCTTAAGAGCTTTCCTAAACCTTATAATTTCTGCTCTGATAGATTGAAAATTTTTTTATATTCACTTCTAAATGTCTTTGTTTCTTCTGTAATGGATTAAATGAAGTTTTAACAAGGCTTATGGTGAGATTCCTCATCATTAAAATAACAAATGGTTGAAAAGCTGCCTTCTGTCTTGCAGAAATCTAACAGCATTAGTGGACCATAATCCAGCTGGTAACTGATTGCTGAACAACTGCAAAACCTTTCATACTTTGAGATGCTATCGGTACATAAAATATGTTTTCATGAAGTTTATTGAGCAGCTTATTAGCGGAGGTTAAGGCAATGGAGCTTCACAGATTCCACTTAGCGTTCAAAAATATTTTATCTGAGCGTTTCAGATTTGTCAGATTTAATTGAGTTTCTTTAATCTATTCTGGATACATCAAGGTAATGGTTCCTGAAAGATGTGCAATGTTTTCTGGTTCTAGCTCAGTGTTTTTCTGGTTCTAATCAGATTTGAGAGACTAAAAATATTTGTAGCCTCCAAAGAGGGAACATTTTATTTTGCTCATATTCTTATGTTTTTTTGTGGTTTTTTTTTTTTTTCATCAGAAGGATTCTCTCATCTGTCCCTGGAGCTTTTGCAAAACACTAAAACATTGCTGGCATTGTCCCAGTGAGTCTGTCCTCATTTGCAACTTTCCTTAAAGTCTTCCCTGGTGCATGTGCTCCATCCTGGCTGCCTTGCCCAGAGACACGTCCATCCCATCCATGGCACTGCAGGACTTTGATGCTGCTCCTGTAGAGCAGAGCTGACACATTTCTGGGATTTCCTGGGGCCGAGGGGATGCTCTGGGTGAGGCAGGGCTGCACGTTCCTCCTTCCCAGGCGCACAAGAAACAAAGGACACGGCGCTAGGAAAAGCACACACACATCCTCCAGCAATTCCTCTCTGCCCTTACACTTTCTTGAGCTTGTGGACACCCAAGCACAAGCTAAAGTTGTGCTGAGGCTATTCTTGCTCAAATCACAGATCAGCAAGGAAAAATGCTTCAACCCACTGCATCCAGTTGAGGGACAAGGCTGGAGCAGGGCTGGGAAACACGACCTCTCTCATCTCTCTCTCTTTTTGACAGCCAGAGCCCTTCCATCAGCAGCAATCACTGCAAGCTCCTGCTCAGTCCATCTGTCTGGATCCCTTGGTTCTGAGAACCTCAGCCTGAGGATGCCTTTTTAAATCCACCCTATTCTGTACAAATCAAAGCTCTTTTTCTTACTATCACTACGGTCTCATCCCAATTCCTTTCTGGACAGTGCCAGCCTGTTCTCCAGTTTAATCTAATGATCATGCCTTTTGTAGTGTGTTAGCAACAGCATAAAGCATTTCTTGACACTTCTTATGCCTCCTGGACACTGAGTGCTTGTCAGTGAGTTTTATGGATTGTTGGCAATGAGTGCTATGAGTGCTCAGCTGGCAGCTGAAGAATGGCACCACACAATTTCCTCCTGGAATTGCAATTTTCCTTTGTTTTCTTTAACACTGATAAGCGACTTGGCTCTTGCTTACATGCTCTGCACACCAAAACAGAACCAATGAAGGGGAATTTTGTTACTGTTTTTCATGCTGCCAGGTACCAGACTCAGCATTCAGCTTGCTGGATACAGCACATTCTCACCCATATAGGAATTTCTAAGATCTAGATGTACATTTTTGTCTCATTTATTTGTGCCTCCTGGATGCACAGAGGAGTTCTGATGTCAGAACTAAGTCTGAGAAATTTGGAAATCTAGCAAAAATAAACCCAGTTTACACTCTTCCTTAAACATGAAGAAAGTGTAACAGTTCTGTAAATTTCTGTAACCAACACCCTTGAATTTTAAAACTTATTCTTAATTTCTTAGGTAAGCCTCTACAGATGATTAAAAATATTTTCACTGTGTTCTGGCTCGCAGTTACAGAAACATAGATGTTGAAGAATTTTTACTACCCAGGATTTGCATTTGAAGCCATTTCATTAATTTAATTTTAGAGACTATAAATGTCTTATTAAATTTTAATTGAAAGATTGCATGAAAACCTGTAACTATTACTACCCCTGACTTGTCTTTCTAACATGGAAATTTCACAAAACCTCAAAAACTTGAGGTTTTGGTTTCCTCTAGAGGGACTTTGAGAGAGCTCCAGGTAAACGAGCTCCAAGGTCACTGCTGTTTTGGAATGCCCTTAAAAACATGACTGGCAAGAGATCTCACAAAATTAAAAATCTCTGCGCAGATAAAATATGACAGCCCTGTCTAGTGTGATTACTTCAGTTCTGCAGAGTTGTCAGTCATTCCCAGTCATTCCCTTTGACTTTTGGAGTCATGCTCTCCACGCTTCCTCTCCGCTGCCTGCCCACCCTGGGGCAATCCTGGACAAGACAAGGAAGGTCTCATTCCTCTCCTTGGTCATGCCTCCTCTCCCTGTAATTTCTCTGTCTGCCTTGCTGTCTCACCTAGATAACAAATCTGATTTTTACCTGTCTTCACCCAGTGTGTCTCGAAGTGCAAAGACACTCGGCCAGAAGGGATAAGGTATCAGAGAGAAGAAGAATTTTCATCTCTGCCCTTTGGCTCCAGAAGGGATATATAAACTGTACCAGGCTGCAAGAGGAAATCCCTTCTAGCTTTATTTATCTATTTATTTATTTATTTATTTATTTATTTATTTATTTATTTATTTATTTATTTATGCTGAGGCAGGGCTGCACTTTGTAGCCTCCTCTGCCATATTCCCATGATGATCTTCAAATGTCAGGGGAAAGTCATTGGTTTTATTTCCTTAGAGAAAGTCAATGCCTTTTGTTCCAGGCCTGGGTGCCATCTGGCCTCTGCTGTACTTGAGTCTCTGAGCAGCAGGAGGTGTTCATGTGGGTCCAGGGAAGTATTTTTATGTCATTCCTAAACCAATTCTAAACTGCTGACGGTCTGTGTGTTAAAAAATAGGTTGCAGAGCTTTAAAAATCAGTAAGGCAAGTAAATATCTGTTTACTGCCTGGTTTCTTAGATGGGGAAGTGGAGAGAGGTCAAGGGAGGAGGGAGAGGCAGCTAGAGGCAAAGATTTGTATTTAAGTTTAATTGGTGAGGTAAGCAGTGGAGATACCCAGGGGCCTGAAATGTATCCAGTCCTGAGCAAGTGCAATTAAGACTTTGGCAGAAATGCTGATTGACCCAGTTTTGGAGTAAGGGCACGGGGAAGTGAAGGGACAACCTCCAGCATCTCCCCAGTGCCACTGCCAATCTCTTGAGAGCAAAGAGAGCCGGGGCTGGCTCAAGCCTGGCAGCTGCCCTGTGCCCAGCAGCTGGCCTGGGGCAGGAGGAGGGGAAAAACACTGCTGGCCTGGGAAATTTGTGGGTTAAATTTAGAAAATGGTGGTGTAGAAATTACACCCGTGGGAGAAGAAGGACCTGTTAGAGCACAGGATGGGTCCTTCCCCTCTTACCTCAGTGTGCACAGCTGACACCCCTGTTCACAGCTTGCTGACAGCTTCTTCTTCAAACCCCCAAAGGTTCTCAGAAGAAGCCTCTCAGTGAGCTGAGTATTATCAGCAGTGGAGGAATTTGCATCTTTTGAACTGCTGAGCTCTGCTGTGATTCCCTGTGCCTGTCACCTCCTCAGCATGGCTGAGTTAAGCAGAAACTACTTTTTGAGAACTTACTGCTTGGTCACAGTTGGGTTTGGGGACAGCTGATGCTGTTGCACCTTGCTGGGAGCTCGTCCCATTCCTCCCTCCAGTGCCAATCTCCTTTTAGTGAGGGGGCGTGACAGCAACTGCCTTGGGTGAGGAATTGATCAGCTGAGCTCAGTACCATTAGGTTAACACACAGGAATTGGTAGATCCCAGAGCATAGGAAAGTGAGCTGGTGGTACATTCATCTCTGCTGGGGTGTCACATCTGATTGTACAATTTCACAATGAGGAAAACTGGTAGGAAGCAGAAAGAGACCGTGAGCTGAGAGGTTCATGTACCTGCCCTGTACATAGAGGCTTCTTGGTTTCCACATGTGACATTCTGTCATTCCCCAGGTCCAGAGAGACTGCAAAGAGAAAAGGATGTGAATCTCATCTCAGCCACGTGCTTGCCTCTCTCAGACAGTTTGCCAGAACTACTTGTCTCTTCCTGAGAAAGACATCAGGAAAGGGATGTATTTCAGGTGCCTGTCACTCAGAACAGTGGTAACAAGCTGTGCATCCCTCACTGTTATCGATCATGAAAAATGCTTTAAATTAGCCAGATACACCCTAGATCTCTACCATGTTCTGTTCTCTATCAAGAAAATTGATAAAGGCATTGCTCTTCCTCTGTCGCTTCCTACAGCACTAAATTCACCTCGTGTTTAACATCATTGCTGGGAGCCTGTGAAGGATTATTGCAGCAATGAGGATAATTCATAAAGGGGTTTGTGTTCTTCAGAGCTATTAGTGCCTGAACTACAGTGAGGGCTGTTCCAGAGAGGGTGGAACACACTTTTCCATGAACTTGGGAGTGTGCAAGTCTGGGGCTTGGTGCATGGAAATTCCTAACAGCATTAGTGACTCATGAACACCACTTCAAGCCTGCTTCTGGATGCTGCTGCTGTAATTGAGCATGCTCATTATTTATAGGCTCCCAAATTAAGCATTCATTTATGCTGTGTTTGGAATAAATGGAATTAACAACATGCCTTTTGGTGAAAGAGCCGCAGATGCAAACAGAAGCGTTCGCAGCTTTCAAGTCTTGTGTTTGTTTACGTCAGTGAATGTGGACTGTTAGAACAACTTCCACCGCTGATTATTTTCAATTAAAGCTTGAGGAATTTTGAGAGGAAACTGTCACAATACTGTGATCAGAGATATTATAGCCTCTGGATGCAAATTAGCCACCAAACTTTCAAACAACAGATTTACAGGATCTGCTTCAAATTAATTGCCAACTGGCCAGGAGCACCTCCAGCTCTCGGAGTCTGCCTGCACGGCGGATGGAGGAGGTGCTGTCAGGGTGTCCAGCCTGCTGGGCTGCAGGTGGTGCTTTGCCTGGGAGGAGAAAGGGATGGAGACAAGTTTCTGAAGTGTCCTTCAAGAATCTTTTCCACCAGAGTCTCCTCTCTGGAAATGCTGGATGCAGGTCGGGTCCAGCTGATCAGCGCTCTCTCTNTCTCTCTCTCTCCCCCCCCCAGCCACCCCCGGAGCACCAGGCAGTCCCTGAACTCTGCAGTCAAGCAGAGGAAAAGTGGGAAGCCAGGTCCAGGTTACACTAATTTATTCCAGGCAGACCAAAGGTGTGTTCTTTAAAAATGCATGTTGGTGTGGGATTGAAACAGGAAAGACTTGTTGTATTCAGGACTGAGGTCTGCAAGATTCTAAGATGGAGAGAAAATTTACCTGCTGTCTTTTTGCACTGGCCAATACTTACTTCTGCTTCTGTAAGCATTTAAGCATTCTGTAAGCATGTGAGTAAAAGAAAATACCATTTTTAACACTCCTTCAAGACATAAACACCATTTTGTAGATTTGTGTCTAGTGTATAGCCAGTAGAGAGAAATAATTTTTCATTCTCCTTTTCTGTGGCATGAGATCTAATAGTAACTTCAGATGCTTAACAATTTGTGCATTTATTTTTAAGGCAATAAGACAGAGCCATTTATTCCCACAAAAGAAGTCCTGGTAAATCTTGGCAGTTAGTGTTTTTATCCTAATACACATTCCTTATTATAATTTCTTACGGGAATCGAGGTAATTTGCCTGCTTAATGTTATCTTTAGTAAATCTAAATAAAAGAAACTTGAGCAAGATCTCCTGTGGCCCCATGGCAGATTTATGCTTCCTGTGCCACAGTCACAGAATACAGGCATGATGTTGGTAAAGAATTTTTTATTTTGCTCCAAGAGCTTTTGATGTGCATAATTCTTACTGGCTTGGGCTGCAGCTGAAATTCAGGATGGTTTTAAAGACCATCACCAGCAGTAGCCTTTGGTAAATAGAGAGCGTGGAGAAAGGATGAATTGTTTATACTTTGGTGCCAGAGCTTAGACCAGAAGAGAGTTTGGGTCCGGTGGAGTAGTTGTTGATAATTTGAAAGAATTAATAAGTACCATTAGTGCAGTGACATGTATGACAATGCAGTATGTGCAAAGTATTAATGAATGAAAAAACAAAAATCAAAAGAACAACAACAAAATCAGCCAAAGAACCCAAAAAAACAGTTAGTATTTGAATACTGTGAAACCTGTGAATATTTTTGTGTTTTCTTGAAATAAGAGAGATTTTAACTGGTAGAAGGGCTTCTATCAGATAGGCCCCAAGACTTGGCAAATTCTGCAGTTGCATCAGACTGAAACACTCTGTATGGACTGTCTCTGCATCCCTTAAATGGGAGCCTGCAGGGAAAGGAAAACATTTACTAGATCCCACCTGTAGCAATGATAAATCAGAAACCTCAGCATGAGCAGCCTCACTGGAAATCTCTTCACCTTTGCATTGGTGGGTTTAGCCCTGGGACTGCATTAAATAACTGCATGTGAATTAATTGCCATTAATTTGTGTGTTGTTTGGTGCTTAAATCATAAAGTGGTATAATAAGAGCTGCAAAGGAGTGGTAAACAACTAAAAGAAGTCGTTTGGCACCTTCTAGCTCACCTTTCCTGTGTATTTCATGTGTCACACAGGGAACCTTGGGACAAAAGGCACAGCAGTGAGTGAGTTCAGCGCTGGAACATTTAGGTGGAAGCAAAAGCAAATCAGAAAAATGCTGGCTTTTGTGCATTGTCCACCACAAAATCTCTTTATGGCTCTGCTGTAGCTCTTAGTTTCCCTTCATCATAAACCAGAATAGATTAATTTCTCCAGCTGTGTAGATTGTAGAGCAATACCAGTAGTTTTATGTTCAAGTTTAATGCAGTAATCAGTCTTTTAAAGGATGATAAGCAATAAACAGCATGCAATATTTGAAGACAGATGCCCTACTATGACCTACAGGAGGGTGGTTGTGGCAGAATAGCCAGAACATTGTTAAAATGCTTAATATTTAATTTGAAAGTTATGAAAGGTATTATGCTATTGAGCGATTAACAGCGTCCCCACTGAGATAAACTATTTTTGCCAGACACAAGTAATTTCTTCTGGCCTCTTGTCTTCAAAAGAGATGAGAAAAGCAAACATTTTGCAAAGACGATGCATGAATATAAATTATGCTAGGAATTAAGCTATCAGCTTGACCCTGTGTTAATCTGTGTGTGTGACACAGCTTCGAAGAGCCACAGCTCCACATTAGAGCAGCAGAAGCTCTAAGAATAGAAAACATCATTTCATGTTTGTTTGAAATCTGTTGTCAATTTAGATTCATCTGCCTTTGTCATTCTTTTGTGTTTGTTTTCTGTAAATGTTTCTGTGCTCAAGCTCTAATAATGAAATTACATGCAGGAAGTAAATATTTATCTAAAATAGTCACAAAAATCAGATTGTGAATCCCATAATGACTTTTGACACATTGTCATTTTGTACTGTTGTGACCATTGCCATCCAAAATGCATGCTGCAAGTCCCAGGGAGTCACACATTTATATAAATTACAGCATAAATGAGGAATCAGGAAAAATTGATTGCAATGTACATTATTCAATTAATTTGCCAACCAAGATTATTTGCTGCTGACAGGCTGAGCAGATGTATCAAAGTGACTGGATGTCCACCAGGAGAAAATGTTCAAGGAAGATTGTTTTTTAGATGCCTTTAAAACTAGTTCAGAGATAACAAAACTTTGATACAGACTTCTTCAATGACTGGTAAAGCCAAAAATCAAAATGTTGCCAGTAAAGGCAACTTTTCATCCTTAAATAGACTCAATATTTTTTTCATTTCAGAAGGGACTGTGATGTTCATCTCATTAGATGTAAAATACAGACCATGTAGCTTATCATCCACAACATTTGCAGTGAGCTTCTGGTTTCTAAACAAGACCAAAGACATCCACTCCCTGGCCAAATCAGAATAAACTGCTGCTCTCTTTGTACTGGAGGGACAGAGGTTTTTAGATCTTGCTCCAAAGGTTTAAGAGCACTGCTCTTTTTACATGTGTGTGTTATCTACCTGGGAAAGATGGAGATCAATGGGATCTGTACTGCAGCCATGAAGCATGTTCAGCTCGAAATTGTATTTTCTGGATAACTTGGAAAAATATTGTGTTTTCTTTTTTGAGGGGAAGCTTTGAAAGAAACCGTACAATGCCATTCTCTAAGTGATAAAGTACAATTGCTGTGTAAGAAACACATGGTGGAAAAGCATAAGGAGGAGAAAACTTGGCAGAAGCAACAATCCATAATTTAGAAATGATGCCGTCTTATCGCATTCTGCAAATGTCATTCCCACCAGGAAGTTAAATTACTGCACCAAAGCATGGGCAAAGAGAGCAAAATTATGACCCAGAAGTGTTCCTCTCACATGGCTGGGGGTGCATTGCCTGGGCTGTGTGCACAGCTGGATTAATGCCTGGGAGCACAGTCCTTGTGCTGTGCAGTCTTTGCACGTGTACCAGGGCACGTGGGGGTTTTCCATCTCCCACCCTGCAAACCCTGCTTTTTCCACAGGCAGAATTATCCTTGCTCACAAGCTTTTCTTGCTTTGTTTTCCCAGAGAGAAAAGATGCTGAGGTCAGATGGTTTTTTAAAATTAAGCAAGACACAATGCAAAGTGTTTCCAAGGAGGAGACGAAGGAAAGTGATATAAACCCCTCCTGTGTGGGCAGTAACTGGAGGCTTCTTGTTGAAACACACAAACATTTGGTATGATTGCCTTCTTTGGGTTCTCTGCTGCTGTAGCTGCAGTTAATTTGTGCTGCAGGAGCAATTCCCAGCTCTAAGCAAGGAATAGTTGTCCCAGGTCTTATGTGCCAGGCATAACGAGGCATTCCCTCTTCCAAGAAATTCTGTGTACCCTTACTCCAGCAGATTCACCTGTAACTGTCCCTCCCTGCCTGAGCTCTGACCTGCTCAAGCCAGTTCTAACCTTGAATGTGGCAAGATTCACCTGGGCAAGGCTGTATCCAGGTTTGTGCCTGGATTTGGGAGTCCAAGCATCTTAGCTCAGCCATTGTGATGCCATTGGAGTTGTTTGGGTTTTATCCCAGAGCTGGATCACATCTGGCTGAATAGAAACACCAGCTGTGGGGCTTAGGTCCTCCTGCACCTGCCTCAGAATTGTGCCTTTGGGAATATTTCAAATATAGCTGCATTTTCAGGGGACAGAAAAATGTTCACGTTAAAAGTGTTTCTTAATTAACTGCATCTGAGTAAATAATTCACAGTGAATAATTAACTGATGGATTTAGCCTGTCTCTTTTTCCTCCTCTTTCTTTTTTATTTTTTTCCTGTTCACAAAACGTCCTTGAACAGATTGCAGGTTTCTTAACTTCCTACAGGAGTTTGTCTGATATTTTATCTGCCATTTTTATTGGGTTGTTTGGAATGGGTTCCTCACTTGCCTTAGTGAGACTTCTAAAGACAGGAACTGAAAAATAGAAATACTGCTATCTGCAGGGCAATTTAAGCACAGTGCTAGGGGGAAAAGGAAATTTTAAGATTTGCACACTTATTTTATGGGTAAAGCTCATTTCAAGGTGCTAATTCTATGTCTGAACATAACAGACAATGGTTTTTCCTTTGATGGGCATTTCCTAAAGCATAGCAGCTGGATTCCAAACCTGAAACATATTCTTTTTGATCTTCATGGACCTTTTCCTGTCTGAAACCTCCTGGCAAAATCAAGTCCATTGCTAAACAAAGAGCCTCACCCTGTGCAGAAGCAATGCCATTACTCAGACCAGGACTGCCCTGCAGGACAGTGTTATCCCAGAAACTGTGGCAAGGACAGCCAGCTGATAACCTCGGCAGGTTATCCTGTCAAGAGGGTGGGCACTTCCTTTTTAGGTGGGAAATCATCACTTTTTGGGATTTGAAACTCGCTGCCAGCTCACCCCATCCATCTTTGTGCTGTTGCTTTGCAGCAGCATCACCCAAATGCAGCAGCTCCTCTTGCTTGCAGACAGACAGATGCAGCCCATTTCCCTCCTGCCTACATTAGCAGAAATCTGTGCATGAATCTCTTTCGGGTGCATCTCAGTGAAGGGGCCCTGCAGCATCACCCAGCTGACTGGCAGGTCTGTGGGGCTCAGGTGACACTGGGATTTCACCTGTTGCTCTGGGGAGCAGAGAAGAGAAAGCAGCTGAGAGGCTGCAGGTTTAGTGATGCCTCTGGGTTGATGTCAAAATGGGGAAAAAGAAAGTGGGACAACAAAATGCTCACGTTTGAGGGGTGGGTGGGTGGCAGATCTTTCACCCCATCCCTTTGGAGTGGTAAAAAGATGCTTCTGAATTCCTGGTGAGGAACATTTTCACGCCTTGTGACAGAGCTGCAGGCATGAGGTGACCTCAGCTCCAGGTCTCTGAGCTCTGGCTTGGAACAATATGGGCAAAAAAAAAATGCCCCAAAGCTGAAGTGCTCCTTGTTGGATTAGCATAACAGGGGGCTAAAATAAAGCAGGCCATTTGCAGCTGCTTCATGCACCGTATCTGGGGCAGGGAGTTTCAGCATCCTGCTGGAGATATCAGCCCTGTAGCATCCTGTGGCTGCTGAGAGGAAAGGCTCAGCCTTGTGGGTTAATGGATGTTGTTTCTCACACAGGAAAACCAACAGAGAGCAGCATATGGACTCTGTGACAGGAGTGACTGTAGGGTGCTGGACTCCACTGATTTGATGGTTTTCCTTACATCCTCCTTAGCTGTAAAATTCTAATAAAGAAGAAAGAAGCCATTATATTAATGGCATTATAGGGATTGCAGCGTGATCTCTAGGACTCATGGGGATTCCTCTGATGTCCAGAATAAATTCTCTTCTATTCTAATGACTATAAACGACCTCTCTCCAAACCTGGTATTGATGAAATAGCTTTAATGTTTCAACATCAATGCTCCAAGCTTTGCTGAACAGTGACATTAATCTGATACTGCACAGCACATGGGGAAGAACAGCCAAAAAATATGCTGGCACTTATGAAGTTATGCAGCTTTCTAGCCTGACAGCCTTCATGCTATTTTCCCACCAAGTGGAAACAAATCATAGGATACAAATGACAGAGAGATTTTCCCTTAAAGCATGATGGAAGGAATTCAGAAGTGGTTGGAAACTGCATATAATTTCAAAGGAAATGGTGTGAACAGAGGAAGTTTATCGAAAAGTTGGTGTACATGTGCCCCTGTGTTTGCTTCTCTCAGGTTACAATCTATTTTCTTTTTCCTAGCAAATGTTTTTGATTACTTAGCATATCTTAATTAATATGCAAACACAGACATGGATTTTTACAGCATAGAAGCAGAGCCATTGGCTGATTTATGATTTTAATCAGGTCAGCCTTAGCTGATATGCAGTAAGAAATAATTAGCTGGCTGTTTGTACACAGAATTGCATTGTACCTAACCCCTAGGAATCAGCTTTTCCTGACACTTCAACCCCCTGCTGATTTTGTTTTCTTAGCTTTCCTTCTGGTCTCAAAATAGGAGCATGTAGTAGTTTGCAATCTCTGAGGTCATTGTCCTCAATTCTTAACTAAGGGTAGGTTGGTCATTTGCAGGCCTTAGCAATAGCTTTGGTGTAGAATTGGCTGAAAGACTGAATTAGGGAGTTGACAATCATCACAGTGGCCAAAAGAATTGCCCAGGAAAATCTCTTTCTGGGTGTTTCCAGAGCAGCTCTTGCTCTCTGCTTTGCTGTTTCTGACATTACCAATGTGTTTCATATGCTTCTACACATTTTTTAAGTACACCTAGGGGCTCAGAGAAGTGTAATGCAGACCAGTTAGGACATATTGGTATTGTCTGGTCTGAACTGGACCCCAGCCTTTCAGAAACTGGGGCACAGATCCAGGCTTCCTTCAGAAAGGAAAATTCTGCAGCTACAAAGTGAGTGACAGTTTCCCCCACTCCTCTCCCAAATCCCAGCTGTACCAGTGTCCCTGGCAATAATTATGCTGCTGTTTCTGTGCTGTGAAAAGAGGGGTTTAGATTACAAGGCTATCAGTTTAATCAGTTTAAGCAGTGTATTTTGTGTGCCTGGCACCACCACTGTAGCTGCTGGACATTTTATGTCACACTGCACCATGTGAAGTGAAAATGCTGTTGGTGACTCTTACCTGGTGCCTCCATGCTGATGTGGGAAGTTTGCAAAGTGCTGAAACTTGTCTGGAATCCTGAGTTTCATTAACCCTTTGTGAAAACCCATAAGCCTCTTGTGTTGGAGCCCAGGCATGGTTTCTAATGTTGCTCTTCTGCAAACTAATTGATGTATCTGGCACCAGCCAACTGACATCAAAACATTTGTACAGATGTGAGGCTCTGTCTAGACTAGATAATTGCTTCCCCTTTCGACTTGATTTCCCCGGTTGCCAAGTTGGGTGACATTTAACCTTGACTTCAGGAGGCACAGCCACTGCCCAGGCCCTCCTAACGAGGAGCCATCCAGCAAGCTGACATGACAAGACCACGTTAATCTGAGCCTGTGAGGCTGCTCACACTGCGGTCAGCGCTGATGCAGCTGCATTAATCCTCTTTCTGTCCATACATCTTAATTCCCCCTCAGAGCATGGCTAAGTTGTTCTGTTAATTGTTTTCTGCCCGCCTCCCCCCGTGCAGCGAGGTTCATTCCGTGAGCAACACGGATGCAGCAGGTTAATAACTATTGATGTCGCCACGTTAATAACGCTCCTGCTGCCCGAGAATCTGAGCCTCCCCCTCACCAGGGGCTGGACACGACCTCCTTAATCATTACATCTCCCTGTCCATGGATCTCAGCTCACCCTGTGACATGTTAATCATCCTGACCAGCTAATCACGACCATTCCTCACTGTCCAAGGGAGTGAGTTCAGCCTAGAGCAGCTCCAGTGTCCTTGTTACTCTTGGCAATGTCTCGCTGCTCACGGGCTGCAAGAACAGGGATGTCTCTGCTGATCTCCTCAATCTCTGGCTGCCTGGAGGCTGAGGAGCTCCCCGTGCTGTCCGAGCGATGCCCAAGGCACTTTATTCTCCTTCCATCCCTAATTCTGAGCCACTGCAAATCCTCCTGAGCAGCAAAGTTCCCCTCTGGCAGGTGCCTCGGTGCAGCCAGCCGTGTGCCACCTCTGCAGTGACACGCTGAGCTCCAGAGCAGCCCGGCTCTCTCTGTGGGCTGGATGTGAGCTCCTGAAAGGTGAGCTCGGAGCACAGGGATGAGCATTAACTCAATGAGACATTTCAGCCCCTTGTGCTGAGCTGCACCGTGTGCTGGGCAGGTCTGATAGGACTGTAAAACTAAATAGGTGTTGATGTGGTGCCACACGCTGTTCCCTTATGCTGGCTCCAGCATGGGGCCCGATGCTTTTAATGAACACTTACAGCTGTTAATGCCTCTGCCTTCACCAGCCAGGACCGTGTGGGAGCTGAATGGACATGGAGAGGGAAGATCAATCTCAACTTTAGGGCATTGTAAAGCTCCACCACTTCCCCACCTGTGCCTGCAGGATGTGGTTGTGATTGAAGCCTGGAAAGGGCATCAGGGAGCTGTTGGAGCCACACGAATTGCAGAAGACATTTTGTGAACTCAAGCCTACGTCTTTAATGCGGACATATAATTGCAGTGAAGGCTCTGGAACTGCAGGCAGTATTTGAACAAGAAACTTGGCTCACTGTCAGCAGGTTTCCCCCACGTGCTCTGCAGAGCTCCTCCCAAGGCTCCTTGAAGTGCTGGCTCTCTCTGGAAACCCAGCTACCTCCAGCTGCAAGCAGAATTGAGCAGCAGCTTTAAAGGAATCTGCTGGAAGCGGCTTCGTGAGCCAAAGAGGTAGAAGTAACAGCATGAAGCAAAATGTGAAAGGAGCCACCTCCTTCTCCAGAGAGCCCCAGAGCCAGAGCCAGCAGGCATCTTTGGGAGGCAGAGATCATCTTTCCACTGAATCCCAAGAACTGCCCTTTTCCCAGACACTTGAGCAGCTCACTGCAGTTTTGTTAGGTGGCACAGTAAACTTGTTGTCAAGTTCTTGTTTGATTTTGCAATTTATTCCCCCCTCCATCCCTCATCCTCAGATTGGTTTGGGACTTTAGTTCAATAAACAGGCAGTTAGTTTGATTAAAAATGGCATATGTTTTGCTGTGGCAGAGGCAGACTCAGGGGCATTTCATACACGTGCTTTGAGAATAAAAAACTGTCACTCTTGGGTACAGTGGTAAATAACTTTTTTACCCAGCAAAATACTGGGAGTTCTTTCATGCAGATTATTTTATGTTTTATGAAAATGCAACGGAAAGGGAAGACCGGTGTTTTGGAAAACAAGAAAGAAAAAGGTGGAGGGAGGGGGATTTATACCTAGTGGAACTAATTAAAATAAAGCAAACTCTGAAAAGGTGAAACTAAATGCAGCAGAAATGTTGAATTAAAGGGACAGCAGTTAACAAAGACTGATCTTGAAGAGGTTTATGGAGATATTTCCCACTGGTGGAATCAGAGGAGTATGGAAAACTGGTGCTGCTGCTTTTGTGCAGTGCCAGTAATGAAGGGAGCAGATACAGCCTTTTATTTGCTCCTGTTAGGCTGTGTGGTTGAGTTTGTTAGAGGAGGTGAGAGGAGCTGAAGCTTCCATGGCCCTTCCTGGGTAATGAGAAGTGACAGCCCCCCAGCACCTGAGCTGCTGCTCTGCAAAGGGAGGCAGGCAAACAGACCAAATTTTCGTTGTTGTTTGGAAACATCTCATTTGCAAACACAAAGAGGTTTTTTTGGACTTCTGGGGTGCCCTGAGCACACAGCTCCCAGTGTCTTCCTTCTCTGATTATCTCTGGAGTGGAGCAGCCCAGCCTCAGTCCCCCAGACAGCTCCATCCCTTCTCACAGATATAGAACGTCTCCATCACTGTAGCAGATAAACTGTGCGTGGGCAAGGAAGTCACATTTTTTAAAGGAGCTCAGGAACAGAAATCTTGTTCCTAAAGATAATTTCAGCCATGTCTGCACTGCCATAAAGCCCAAGACTAGGAGCCAGCCTGCTGTTTATACTCACCTTAAATCTTGAAGTGTAAGCTTTTAAATGCTGTGGTGTTTTTTAACCAGGCCAAGAAGCTTTCTCCAAGCCAAGATCAGAGCACACTGACTGGATTTACCATGTGTAATTCATTTTAAGGAGAGTGACAAAAACACTTATCTCAAGAAACATGAAAGCTGGAAAGAAGAAAAGGCAGCAGGGACATAAAGTGTGAACTATCAGGGCTTTTCTCATAAGCCTAGCTGTATGAGAAATGGAAATATTGAAGTTTCTAGTTTGGGTGTGTTATTCTGGATAGCCCCTTGGAGAACTACAGTAATCAGACTGGTGTAGCATCAGGAGAAGGTATGAAATGATCCTTTTAGTGCCATTAGGATTCGTTCTGTGGAATCACCAATATTCATCCACTGGTGTATATGCTGCAAATTTTCTTGTGCTGCTGTATGTGTATCCCACACCTGACATGTGACTCTGGTTTTCTAGTCAAAATTACAGCAGGATCTCTAAATGCTGTAGATGTGATAATTCAGGTGTGATAACTTCTCAGCCCTCTCTGGGGTTATCTTGTGAAATCTGTTAAGCCACGTGTTTCTGACTCTGTTCATGGACTCCTCAAGATAAAGGCTTCTTGGGTTTTATTTCCAAGTAAATGTTCATTTGTTATCAATGGTTTAGGCTCACCAACTGCTGGCATTTTGGACTTGCAAATAGCTCTGATGAGCAAACATTTGTATGTTGACCATCTAATGTTCATGGTTTAAGGGGGAAAGCCAAATGTGGAACTTAATTCAGTCCCCACAACTTCCTCCATCCGAAACCTTGAAATAGCTCAAAATCAAGGGATAAAATAAAACAGAGGCTCTTCTGGCTTAAGAGACTGGAAGGATTTTCTCCAGCTTCCTGACACTACTTCAGGATTTGATTCCACAATACCCTGCACCTATCCCTTGTTAATTCAGAGACTTCCCAAGTTATTAAATTTTGTACCTCCCCTTGTCCCTGGGATCTGCAGACGCATCAGGGCTGGGCACCAGCACCAGCTCCTGCCTTCCAGAGGGTCTCCCTGCTCAGTGCCACCTCAGACCCATCCCTTCCCCAGTCCATCCCAGATCCACACCCACTGCAGGCTTCCCACTCTCAAATTTCACCTTCTCCAACTCCCCAAATCCTATTTCCAACGTGAGCATGATAAAATAATGAGGAAAATGTCATTTGTGCAGGTCTTCCCCAGCTCATTTCCTAGTCTCAGAATTCTTTGGGGGAAAAAAATAAACCTGCAAAAGAAAAGGAAGGGAAAGTCACCATCAGTAGGGTTATTTGTAATTAATATCTTTAGGATTTTGGTGCAAATGAAAATGAGGAGTCTCTTGGGAAAAATACGGACTTGATTTTGATTTTATATTAAAACTCTCATAGCCTGAGTTTGCTTGGATTTGCACAAGCCTCTGCTAAAATACTTTAAAAGAAAATATTATTTCCAAGCCAAATTATCTGTTAAAATTTTCCTGATTTTAAATGGATTTTTTCCAGGAGAAAATCTGGCCCATGTTGCTGAACCAAATCACAACTTGGACTGTGGTCCTGGAAGCAGGACACATTTGGATGTTTTAACCTCCAGTGAATAGCAAATAGAGGATGCTGATGTCATGCAGTGCAAAATAAAATAAAACAATATGTGTAATGAGCTGATTTAAAATGCAGCTTTGAAAAAAAATCCAAAAAATCACTTTCCATTTTCTCACAATCCATCAGGGCATCAGTAGGTCTTTTATGGCTTCAGCACATTGTTATTAATAGGGCAGAAAAATGCAAATTATAGGCTTATGGGGGCTCCATGAGTTTCCTGTTGATATTCCAGGAAAAGTAAAATGCAGGTTAGATGTGCAGTGGCACAAGGGAAGGGTGGGCAGGCTGGGGAGAACCCTGGTGAGCCCTGGGCAACTGGAGATGCTCAGATTTTGTCAGAAATAGTTACACCCGTGAATTAATTTAATCTAGTGAAGCTCCACATGGGTTTCCCAGTTCATTACTATGAGTAGCTTTGAATGAATTTGGTGCAATTCATCTCCAAAGAGAATAAGATGAATTCCAGTGCTGCCATTCCTAATCAGAACTTCAACTGGCCACAATTCTGGATAATACGTTCAAGGGATGGATTTAAAAATTTAATTTGGATTTGTTCTCTTGAGGGCTCCTGTGTGTGGAAATCCTGATGCCTGTCACTATGTCCACATAACCTTAAAAAAGTTGAAGCTGTGAGTGGTGTCCTGTCCCTACATTTCCTGCAGCTGATCAGTAAATATTGTGCCAGTCCATCCTCCACCCAGTGAGATTGGTGTGTTTTACTTCTGACTTTTGAGTGCCATTCAAAGTTTATTACAAAAACACTATAAAATAGATCCTTATTTTGTTTCTGATGTCGGATCTTATCTTCTTTTGAACCATAGCAGCCACCCACACAATGGTGATAGTGCATTTTGACCTTGAGGTCTCTGGGGATTACTAACCTATTTATAAGGAGTGCTATGGACTGCTGGAGTATTTTATAGCTTTTAAGATGGTATTTCTCTGAATGCTTCAATTTAAGACCCATTAATAGAGATTAAAGAAACTTTCAGGTCTCCTTCAGATTCTGGTTGTTTTTGTCAGTCAATGCAGTATAAAAACACAGCTACATTCTTCAATATTAATGATAAGCTATAAAAACCTGACATAACATTTTTAGAGCACTATAACTAATCTCTTTATTATCAAGCTACAATGGTTTGCATCAAATATGTATCATCTGTAGTTAACTTTAAAACTTCTATGACTTGATGGTGGACTAATTGAGTCTATAAATATATGGGTTTGCTTGAAATACTGAGGACTTTACATGAAGGATGTAAAACTACCTCCCAAACTTTTCCTGCTGGAGCAGCTCTGACAGTGTGTCTCAGCTCACAGGTGGAAGCAGAGCCTAGGAGCTGAATTATGGCTTTGCCAGTGATGTTAGCTCAGGGCACAAACCTGTCTGCTGGGATGGCAAATTGAGCTTATCAGTCACTTGACCCATTAATAGAGCTTAACATTCTCCTGTGCTGGACTTGAGGGGATGCAGCGTTGCCTTGAACTCCTGGGAATGTAGCTTTCAGAGGTCTTGCATAGTTACAGTGCTCTGGGAATTTTCATTCTTGAGGAAATAACAGGGAAAGGGGTGAGGAGACGGAGGGGAGGATGAAAGAGAACTCTGGACTCATAGGTAATGGAGTCCAGGAAAGCAAAATGGGCTGAATCACAGGGCCTTGGCTAAATTGCATAATGGAACTGCTGGAGAGATAATTAAATCCTGTTTTAAACTGCTTCACCATGCTTATTCTCAGTGACTTGCCACAAAAAGGAACTGGTAGAGGCTCGTCAGCAGCTGCTTTTCTTGTTTTACCAGAGCAAGCTCTACTCTCTGATGGTTTGCAGTGATTCCTACTCTGCCTTCACCCAGCATCCCCTCCTGGGGCTCTGGCAGGGTTTGCAGAGTGGCCCCTTGGCCCCTCTGGGGCTGCTTTGGAAGGGAGGCACAGGAAAGGTGCAGGGACCTCCTCTGCATGCCCAGCACTGCTGGCTGGGGAGCCTGACTGGTCATGCCCTCTGTGCAGCCCCAAAATACACTCTGGGATAATTGAAATATTTGCTTGGAGCTGCTGTAATTGTCCCAGCAGTGCCCCTGAAATATCTTTTGTGCATGAAATGGAACCACTTAAAAGAGTTGCAAAGGTTTGACCCTGTGCTGGATGTACCAGTGCTGGCCTTGGGAGCAATCCTGAGTATCCAGGATATTCCTGAGGTATTTTTTGTGTTTCTAGGTGGCTGGTACCAAATGATGCAAAGGTATGAATGAATAATCTTGCTGTACAGCACTGGCTGCATCCTTTCAGCAGACATATAAGTTAAAAACGTGGCTTTGAGAGGCGTCACAAATTGTAGCTTAATTACAATGCGTTGAAAAAGCTCAAGTGATCATGATTTCTGAGCCTTCAAACCAAAGGGGGGGACTCACTGAAGCAATTCCAGCTGATTACAGATATTCTGAACTTGCCTGGTCGAAATGAGTTTAATTTTTTCACCTGTCATTTATCTGCTTTTGAGAAGCATAATTGCAACATTTGTTCAGAGCTATAAGCCACTGGAATGGCAAAGGGATTTTGTGGTTTTTTTTTTTTTTTCTGTTATGCAAACATTAAAAAACAAAAGGAGAAAGGAAAGACTATTTTTGAGACAGACTGCCACACACACATGCCCGTGCACAGACACATGGCCTCTTCTAGTTTTTCTTTCTTTATTTTAGTATCTTAAAAGTACATATATCTCTGGGGGAAGCTTAATAAGAAACAGCCAGCTGAAGCAAGGATTTTAGGAGGAAAAAGAAGGCAGGGGACTTGTGCTATAGAGACAGCAGTCCAAACAGAGAAAAAGAGAACACAGCTGTGCACATCACAAATCCACAGCTAGGCAAGTGGAAAGAGAATATTCCCACACCTTCCCTTATAAATCTTCCCTCACCTTTCAGATCCCTTCGTTTTCTGTTGTGCAGAATAATTTTATATAGCAGGAGAGAGAGTTATTTGCATTTTGCTCCTCCTGCTGTTTGTGATATCTAGGTCAGTTATACCTACCAAAGCCCCAAAAAAATCACTGAGGATTTCTTCAGTGTCCTTCCTAGCAGGGTGTTTTTCTTATCCTTCAAAGTCAAGGATTTTCCAGGCTAAAGAACAAGGGAGGCCTTAGCTGCAGGTGCATAAACCAATACACACAGACTCTGTGTCCAAGGGACTCCCGAGGCAAGGTCTGAGGAGAAGGTGAGAGCAGAGCTCTTTTGGAAGCTGAGCATCCAAACAAGCCAGGCTTGGGCAGTCCCTGTAACTCTTCTGGGAGTGGGGGCAAAGGAGCCAAGCACTGAACCTTCTGCAGCTCCAGGAGTTGGGGATTTCCTCCTCATTCTAAACCAAAGTTAAAGACAGAGCAGCACAGATGCTGTTTTCTCTGCTTCTCAAGGTTTGATCTGAGCAGCACAATGGCCAAAGCAGGTTTGGTAGAAAAATTGTTCAATACAAGTACAAATAGATCAAAATTTTTTTTGCTAAATTTTCCACAGAACTGTGCAAACTTGGTACCACAGCCTCAACAAATGTTCAAATGTTGAATACTCAGATTCCTATTTAAACTGAAGCTGGGCTTGGAAGCTTTTGGTGTTTGTGTGTTCCTGGGTTTTGGTTCAGAATAACTGATAATAAAGTCTGTGTAGTGCTGGTCTACATCTGCAAAAGAACAGGTGCCACAACTCATTTACTGGAAATTGTGCTCCAGAGTTGAACCTTAGCAATGGAAACTAGAGAGTTCTGCTTGTTCTGGCTAAAACAAGATGTTTTGTGTGAAGTAAAAACACTGAAGTGCCTTTTGCTTGAATAATACACATCACCTGAAAACAGTTAAAGGAGCATTTCCAGCAGCCAGTTTTGGTTTGCAGGATTCCAGTCCTTCAGTGCTGTAGTACATGGTTATCAAATGCAGCAGGAGAGAGGGAGAACACCAGGATTCCCCCTGGTGAAGGAAACATGGTTAGACAGAAGAGAGAGAATGGCATTGTGGCCACTGCCAGGTTGGAATTTCTGTCCCTTTTGCTATAGTCAAGTGGAAAATTACCCTTTAGTTCTAAAAACTACAGAAATTCCATACTTTGGGAGCACCTATTTCCAAATGAAAGGTGACAGCTTTGGAATGAGTCTGTATATTATTGTTGTTCTAGGAAGAAAAAAAGTTGGGCCTTATGTCATTATGATAAAAGTTTATCTATCAGTGTAGTAAGATTATATCTAGCAATGCAGTAAGAGGAAATCTTTCTCATACCAAATCTGAGCAAGTTAATGTCCATTTTTTATTGCACAGTGGGGCTGAATACAATCCCTGGTACAATGCTAGTGAAGTTAAGCCAAGGATAAATTATGTTACTGATTAATTAGTTTGAGAAATCTGTGGATAATGTGGGAGACTAAAGAATGGGCACGTGGAATTCACCATATGATAAAAGCTCCCCTGCTTGTCTTCATCCCCCTGTCCATGCCTCACATTGAACAAGACAGTTGGCTTCCCCAGAGGTGGCTGAAATTCTGTTTTCCACCAAAAATAAAAAGAGAAAAGTTTTGCAGTCTATTTCAAAGATTTTTTTTTAAATATTAATGAGAAAAAATAATAAGAATGAAAATGTTTTAATTTTCTGAGAGCTCCCCAGGAAAAGAGAGTGAAAGTTGATAACTATTCTCAAGTTTCTAGTTAATTCTTTTTAATGCTTAACTTGAAAACAATCTCTATAAAAACAGATTAGGTCTAGGCTTTGTAGTTATAAACACCCTGAAGACATTAGATGCCAATTTATAACAATGAATCATTTCTGTTTCTGAAAAAAGACTATTTTGAGAAAATATTTTTAGCCATTCAAATCAGTGTTTTTCAGCAAGCTCTGTAAGAAAACATTTAAAAATGACCAGCAAGTAGAAATCAGAGTAATCTGAACTTACTTTTCCCAGAATCTGTATGCTTCCATTACTGCATGGTGGGCTAACACAATTAAAAACATAATTAGTACAGCACAAAATAGCAGAGTATTGACACCCTGCCATTGGATCAACTGGATCTGTTCTGGAGGCTCAGGGAACAAATTGCTGTGTTAAAATAGGATGTTTTCTTATAAAATATATAATTTTTTTCTCTCAACATTTTAAAAATAACTTCCCATAACCAGAACTCAGTTGCAGCCTCTTTTTTGCAGGCTGCCTGTACAACAACTTACACGAGGCCATTTTAGAGGGGATGCAGATCTCAGAGTTGGTGTCCTTGGGTGACAAGGGACAAGTGGCAGAACAGACTTGAAACAGGCCTTACAGCAGCCTAATTATCTCATGTCTGAATGCCTATCTACAGTAATCTAGACAAGCCTGTAATTTGCTTTTCAGTACAGCAGGATGAATAAGTAAATATTGTCCACTGAGCAGCGTGGCCAAAAAGCCAAACAGGGCCACAGTCTATCAGAATTGCTGGTGCAGCCAGGTTGCTGTCTTAGCCCAAACTGTTGTGAATGTGCAGTGATTTTGGGGGCAGATATTATTTTGTGAAGCTTAGGAAATTGTTTGTGTTCTCTCTCTGTGGTCTCAGAGGTCTGTCAGGGAGTGAGGAGAGCCCAAGACATTTCCTCAGTTGAAAATATACAGGTCAAAATCCTGCTCTTTATTTGTACCAGGACTCAGACTTGTGAATTTGCATTTTCTCATCTTTGTAAGCCACTTTTAAGTCCTCTTAGTTTTCCTGAGTTAAGGCTTGTGACAGTCCAGGAACCTCCCAGCAGCAGCAAAATGTTGTCTGGATTTTTCATTCCAGTGGTGTAAGTAGTTAATGTCACAGGATTTTCTGCTCTATCATAAGCTCAGTGATAAGGCACTTCAATTTATTGTCCCCTTGTGTAAGGGATCAAGTGACTAACTGAGCTATGGGAGGGCATCAGTGATGCCTCTTGGTTTATGAATTTGCCCTATTTTCAGGAGTCATGACTACTCTGGCAATTTCTCGTGTGCCTCACTGGCCGCAGCCACATCATCATGGATATTGTACATCCCTGAGGTCTGCCCAGATCCTTCTTTTTTCACCCATCAGCCTCCAGGCTACCTCTCTTTTTCCACTGCGTGTTGTCTTCCCCTCTTGCTCTCTCTCCAGCATTTTCCTGGGCCCAATATATCAGTCTTGTTCCCATATGATTCCCACTAATTACAGAGCTACTTGTGCTTGGTGCTATCAGCTCTTTAGCTAGTTCTTTAAAAAGACCATTAGAAATACATCATCCTTCAGCTGTGGGCCTCAAGTCCACTCAGTAAGCATTTTATACAGTCTTAAAAAATGAGGAGAGAAAAGGAAAACAGCAGAGGAATACAAAAAGAATCCTCTGGGAGTAAGGTTGTCAGAAAGTCATGGCTACTTCATAATTCTGGGCATTAGTCATTTTTCTTGCCATGGGTGGTCCCAATATGGGCTGAATTTTTAATACCTTTTTTCTTACTGTTCAGCAAAGATATGACATTGTGGAGTGCTGGAGGAGAGGGGAGACCTGCAGGTGCTTGCCCTCCATGCCATGAGAGGGATGAATCTTTCTTTCAAACCTGAGATCCTGCTTGTTCTGAGCTTATTTTGCTGCCTTGTGGGAAACCCTGACTGTGCTGGGAGCAGGGTGATGCAGCTGGGCCTGGAGCAGGGGTAAAGGAGAAGTTTGTCCCTTTGTGTGGCTGCTGTGGACTGATAAGGTAGAAATCTAAAAGGTAGAAGAAGGCAAATGATGTGAGCCTGATTAATTGCTGCAGTAATTCAGAGGAATGAACTGAGAGCAGAGTTGGATGATGGAGTGGTCACCTCCAGGGTGTGGAAGGAGATGATCCTGTTGGTTTTCCTAAAACCTACAGAGCTGAGTGGTGGCAGTGAAATGTGGAGGTGTGGTTCCTTCCTGCTTGTGGTGGGGAATTGCTGCCCCATTTCACAGCACTCACTGCAGTGTGCGACACAGCACCATGAGCAAACTCTTGTCCTGGGGAGTCCTGCAAAAGCCAGAGGCTGAGGAAAGCTGCAGCTGTGCCAGCCCAGTGCTGTGGAGCCCAGCTGAGCAGAACTGCTGACCCAGCTGTCTGTGCCCCTTGTTTTCATGTGCCCAGATGGTCCCAAAGGGCTGCATTTCACTGTGGCACTCCCCAGCTCAAATTACACCCACCAGCACTGCTATGCATTAACTGGAGCTCGTTAGAATGAAATGGGAAATACACATATTTCAAAAATATTTTATTTGGAATACTAATCTTAATTTAGAATTCATGTTAAGCCGTTGAATCCTTGGCAACTAAAATGAAAACACACTGAATCATAATGAAATACAGTGCTACTGTATTCCATTATACACCACACCAGCATGACAGCAGCCTTTCCTCTTACAGCAAATAGGATTGCTTACATTTTATTTTTATTTATTTTAGGGGAACAAGTAAGGAAGCATTTCATAATGAAATCCAGCTGCTAGCTCATATCTTCCTGCATGTTGTGGTAGCTTTGAGAAGGGAGAGGGGAACTGATGACAGCACAAAACTCTAGCTAGTATTTTACTGCTTGGTATTTCCATTCTGGACGGTCTGGAGAGCCAAATAACAGAGAGCAGAGATGCAAGTGCCTGGCTGGGGGCTGCAATATACAGCTCAGGGGCCAGAGGAGTGATCCAATGTGCTCTATATCATCACAGCACTGGAGGTAAAGAACACTGGGGTGATATAGGGGAATAATACATGGCTGGTGCTGCTTTATGGCAAACAGTTGCTGTGCAGCCATAATTCCCTGCAGGGATTAACACCACAGTCTTCACCCTCCATCCTCTCATAGAAACAAGCAGAATAGAGATTACTGAGGACATGAACCGGTGTAAAGCCCTTCTTATCCCTCCCACTGACAGATGTAAGATTGGGGCTGAAGACTGAGGCTGGGTTGCTTTGGGAGCTACAGTTCAGAGATACTGATGGAGCAGAGAAGAAATATATAGCACCCTGAGCGGGCTGAATCATCCCAGTTGGTTCACTCCCCTTTATGCTGAAGCACTTTATTTTTAACAAACAGCCTGAGATACAGAGATTTAAGGCCCAATAATAGCATGGTATGAATGAATCAGTCTAGTAACAGACACTGCCTTGGAAATGGACCATACTTGCCTCCATAATTACTAATTTTAAGAAAGTAGATTATACCAAATGCCCTATATTTTAAATTCCTGTTTTCATGAAGAGTGTTTCTTTTGTGGGATACAGCAGAGAAAATAGCAGTCTTTAAGAATCATGGGGAAATGTAAAGAGCAGAAGGATAGAAAAAACTTAAATATAGGTGTGTTTCATTTGTACTGTAGTTCAAACCAGCTCCAAGTTGCCTGTAGGTTATAGACTCCTTTCCTCAAAGATGTTACCGAGAATTACCCAGCTCAGGGGAAATGTTAAGGGCAGCCAGGACAGGATGCAATATATATTCTCTGTTCTCCTGCCCAAGATGTCAGTCATAAGTTAATTTTCCTCTGGACTTCAGATTTCGGTTAGTTCTGCTTGCTGTGTCCTTCATCCTGCTGGATAAGCACCTGCAATACCCCCTTGCACTGTCTCTGTCCTCTGCTTCGTTAAAGATGTGAAAAAGCAGGAGGTGCTGCGTAGAGGAAATAGGAATTACAAGGGTGGAAGAGACCTTGGGAGATCATCTAATCCATCTCTCTGCCTCAAAGGAGGTGAACATGTAATTAACTGCTCCTAAGGTCTGTCTGCCTGATCTGTTCTTCTAAACTTACTGCACAGGGATTTCCATCACCTCAGAGTTTAGCCCAGCGTTTCATTAGCTTCACACTGGAGAATTTTCCTGAGTCTCTAACTAAAATCTCCTTTGCTTTTATGTAAGCCCCTTGAGACTTATTTTCACGCCTTTTTTCATACTTTGTAGGAACTTTTGTTATCCTGCTGGTTCTCCATTGGACTTTTTCTCACTGGCCTCTAAACTTTCACCAAATGCCCAGGTTAATCTGTCAGTGCTGCCCCCAACACTGAGAAGAAGAGGGGAATTATTTCTTAGTTCAATTCCAGGTAATGGCTGAATCTGTAGCTTAAAGATATTCAGTGCTTCTGCAGTTTAGTCACTTAGCTTTCCATTTCGGATAATTCCACTAAATATTAATCTAGAAAATTTTCAATTTTCCCTTTTGGAGTAACATTGCTTATAGATTTTTCTTTAAATTTGCTTTTAACTTGAAGAAAATAGACTCATGTGAATTCACTTACAACAAAATAATTTCTTATAAGTAGAGTCCCTATCTGAATTTATTGCTCCCCTAAAGCCAAATATTAAGCATCTTCTTTACCCAGAATCCATGCAGCAAAGAAATGTGTTGATAACCATAATGAAGCATCTGAGGCTCACAGTAAGAAGTAGCATTTGTTTTCCTATTTCCATCTGGAACATTAAAGCCTTCCTACTACAATTCCTGTAGCCATAACTGCAGTGTCATTCACATCTCTAATAACATCATACAGATTTCTGTTCATCTCATATCAGATACAGCAGCGACTCATCTTGTTTTTCATCTCTGTCTTCAAAGAAGGCATCATTGTTCTGAAGATGCAATGATCAGCTTATCTGAAGTGTCCTGAAGAGATATTGGCTCTTTTAACAGCATTTTTATCAGCTCTTTAATTACTTGGAATTTTGTCATGCAGCCTGTGAAGCTGTGTACACATCATGGAGAAGATTCTGAGTTTCCCTCAAGCTGCTAGAACAAATGGGGGTTTGCACAGAAAGCTGCTTCAGATGACCTGCTGCTGCATTCCCAGGTACAGCCCCAGGGAGGGATGTCCTAAAATACTCTGTGGATCTCTGGACCCAGTGAAACAGCCAGCTGCAGATCCATTTTTCCTTGTTTAACTCCCCTAAAATGCCTCCCAGCCCTCTGCAGCATGCCAGCAGAGAATCCCAGACCTTTTCATGCTCAGAACATCTTGTTCTGCCTCAATCTGAATGTGCTTTAACATCTTTACTGGCCTTCCTTACCCTTAACCTTAGCACTTTCTCTGGGCTCCATTCCCCCAACCCTCTGCTCATATGTTTCCTGATGAAAACTTGGGGACTGAGGGACTGAAGTTTCTGCATTTTAAAGCAAATAATGCTGGCCAGAGACTGTCCCTTGCTGGCACAGAAGCACCAATGTATCAGCCTTATCTAACTAGTGACAGCCTAATATTAATGTAGCTAGAGAGCCATTTTGTTGTTTATTGGAGACAAAACTCCATCTGAAGTCCAGGGATGGTTTTGCCTAAATAAATAGTGTGTGGTAGCTGCAGATAAAAATAATCATCTGTCTAGTTAAAGTGAAAGACGTAAGCAGGGATTTTGTGGGGTTTTGAGCTCACTCTTGCTAGAAAAGTAAAGTTTAACTCATGTTATACAACCAGGTTTGTTTAAAGTGATGAGTTTTCCTGCATGGCAACAACACCTGGATGTGCTTTATTACCCTTGTCTGGTACTTTTGTGCAGAAGCCCAGTGAAGCAGAGAAGTCAGCAAAACTCTGGCCACAGAGTGGGATCCACAGCTCCCAGCCAGCACAGCTGAGACCTGCAGAGATTGCTGTGGGTCCCTGTATACTGTCCTGAGGCAGAAGACCCCTGGAAAAGGATTTACTTCCCTTAAAGGACAGCTCTTTT